>JAQOWM010000826.1:600000-1092500 GCA_029041755.1 Resseliella maxima | reverse complement strand
GGAATGTGTGACCGTTTTAATTGGATTGTACGATAAGGGAAATGGAAAACCATTGGCTGGCATTATAAATCAGCCATTTAACGAGAAAACCGATACAGGGTAATCGACAAATGACTTTATGATATATATATATATATGATTAATTAATATTTATTAAATGATAACAATGATGGTGTTTATAGAATAAATATTAATTTGATGAATTGATCATTTTTAGGTACAAAAGTAAAATTGTTTGGGGCATATGCATGGGAGACGATCTAAAAGTAACAAATCTTCCAAAAGAGCATATTAAAAATACCAAACTTGCGGTTGTGTCCTCATCTGAAGATGAAAAATTTATCAAAGCGCTCAGAGATTTAGGTTATACGGTTGTATTTTCGGCCGGTGCTGGCTATAAAATTATGAAAGTCATTTGTGGTGATGCGGATTTATTTTTGCTTAGCAAAAATACCACATTCAAATGGGATACATGCGGTCCACATGCCATTTTAAATGCCATTGATGGTGGTCTATTTAAAATTGAAGACATCATCGAATCAAATAATATCATTGAATTGGATTATTCCGATGATCGTGACAATGTCAACGAAGGTGGTTTGCTTGCATTGCGTCGCGATGAAAAGCATATACTACAAGATTTGTATAGTAAAAAATAAGCAATCCAAATCATAGTTCTTCGTTGCTCTACCTTAAGAGCAAACATTTATAAATGCAAGTAGTATAGATGTGTTCCCGAAGAAAAACCGGGTTTTCAATTATGAACGACCTTGAAAAAACCAGTCACCAATCATCGGTCATTCACCTATTTGCCCCATTGCAACGGCAATGCAATCTTTACAATAATACCAATGCAATTCTCTTGGTCAATGTTTTGACTATTCAATATCGATGAACAGTTATTTCAAAATATCACAAAGATAGATAAAAGCTTTCCACCAGAATGTATGAAATAAAAAAAATTTTCATCTGAAAACCTCAAATTCGTTATGTGGACTGTCTCAATGACTAGAACTGTTCATGTTCAAAAATTTATGATGTAAATTTATGTCGTATTTTTTTACGAATAAGAGAGTGAGAGAGAGAGAGAGAGAGAGAGAGAGAGAGAAGAGAAAGAGAAAGAAAAAGAGATTTTTCAGAAAAATTTGTCTGACATTGTGTTATAAACATGATCATTACCATCTCAAACACGTAAGTGAATTTTCAAAATAAGCCAACAATAACAGCTAAAACGAATTGATTGAATTGTTCGCGCAAATAAATGTTTTACGAACACGAACGAACAAGAACAATAGTTCAAAGAAAAATGTGTCCATTTTTTGTCTTCTGCCATTTAAGATTAACAGCACTTCTGGTTTATCATTGAAAAAATGACTAATGTTCTCTGGTACTTTACAAAGAACTGTATGACAAATTGGCTTCATTGAAAAATCGACAATGAATTTATGTGTCACAAAATATCCAGAAAATAATCAAAACAACCTGTGTAGGCATTGGCGGCACTACTAATCCAATATCAATGCCTATAGTGACACTATGTAATCTACCAGCTTTGCTAGGATTTTCTTTTTTTTGCAGTAAACTCAGCCAAACAGTGTCCAAGTAATTTGAATCTAAATAAATATTCAACATTTGGACTTCGATTCAATGAAAAGCCATAAAAAATTTGAGTTTGATTTTATGTTATTTTCATATGATAATAATGATAGTTCACGAAATTTTTCATAAATTTTTTGAAATTTTGAAATTGATTCAATGACTAACCCAAAGAGAAAACAAATTTGCTCTTGTTGTGTTTTGAACTTGTTTAACAGTTCTTCCTTTTCTTTGGAAAATGTAATGCGTTCCCTTTGAAATTCAATTCGTTAAATTAATTAAATTATTACTTATTTTTTTTTTTGTGAGTTTAAAAAAAAAACAAATAAAAAAATGAGTTACGAAAAAATAAATACAATTAAATTATGTATGTGAGTTGACTGTAATTGCTGTACCAAACATATTTGGTCATTCAACTGGTTCATAATTACGATCTGTTCCTGTTCATTCAAATTCTGCTCACTTGACTGAGTGTAGTTTGCATAATGAAAAACAGTTTTTGACTGCAAAACATCGTCCTTCCGAGAGTTTAATATAACATTTCCTTGTAGCGATAGTGAGACGGTCAAAAGAGATGAATGAAATTTGTTGTTCCATTACTACAGTTAATTTTAACATCACTGCAAGTGAATGCTTCAATAAACATGAAATAATTCAAATCATAAAATTATTAGCATCAATACCATTTTGAATTGTCATCAAAAAAATTGTGAATTTAGGTTTTTCACTGTTCTCACTAGAATTGAAATGTTTGAATGAGAAAATTAAATTGGAATCGGAAATTCTTTTTAAGACGGACAAATTTGAATTGAATATTTTTTCATGAAATTGTTCGGATTAACATGAACATAATAATATGCTTTAGTTTACATTGACTCTTTCACACTCACACTTTCATTCTCACTGTCAACGCTGCGTTGGGTCTTATTCTAGCATTCTATTTCCTTTCTCTCTTGCCCTTCTCTCTCCTCTCTTTCTCTCTCTCTCTCTCTCCCTCTCTCTCCCTCTCTCTCCCTCTCTTTCCCCCTCTCATTTTGCATTTCACATTATTTTCCTTATCCCATTTTCAAATAAATAATAATCAATTCGAACTGAACCAATTGATGTATTAAACAGTTAAATGAACAACGTTAGGAAACATATTTTGTGTTCATTTTCGTTTGAGATCGGTTCAAGTTGTTCAAATGAGAAAAAAATGGTGTTCATGTTCGTTTATGTTGGGTTAAAATTCCAACAAACTCGAACCAACATGAACAGTTTGGTTTAGTAGAGCTGCCAGTTCAAACCTAATTGTTGTATTGAACTGTTCAGTTTGGTTCAAATTGAACAATATTCTAACGAACATGAACCGAACTTGAACATCATGAAGAAGCTGAACTTGAACTCGAACGAACATGAACACCGTTTTTTCTCTTCCGAACAGCTTGAATCGAAAACGAACGAAAATGAACATACAAGTGAAACTATTCACAAAGATGAACTGTTCATGTTCGGTTCATGAGCAGCTCTAGCCCTCATAACGAATTTGAGATTTTGAGATGAAAAAGTTTTTTATTTGTTTACATTCTGGTGAAAAGCTCTGTGTGTGTTGTTGTCGTTGTTGTACACGGCAAAAAATGACAAAGTAAAGTGTCATCAGAAATTAAGTTAAAATACATGTTTGATCGATTCACGGAGAAATGCCTCCAAAAATCAGTGAAATATCAATTTATTGGTTCATTTTAAATAATAGGCGTTTGCAATATGACGTGCGCTGAATTTGACAATTACTAATGATTTGATCAGTAACATGAAAAAAATCAATGCATTCTTGATCAATATATTAAATTCATTTCGATCAAAGTAACTTTGATTTTTTTTTTGTGATATTTTGAAATAACTGTTCATCGATATTGAAAAGTCAAAACATTGACCAAGAGAATTGCATTGGTATTGTTGTAAAGATTGCATTGACGATATTGAATGTGTGTGCGAGGGAGAGGTAGAGGGAGAGAGAGAGGGAGAGGGGGAGGAAGAGAGAAAGAGAGTGTGAGAGAGTGTGAGAGAGTGTGAGAGAGTGAGAGAGAATATGGGGCAGATAAGCGAATGACCGATGATTGGTGACTGGTTTTTTCAAGGTCGCTCATAATTGAAAACCCGGCTTTTCTTTGTCGGGAACACAACTTATGTGAAATCGTAAATACAAAATAAAACAAAACAAAAAAAAATTGGAAAAATTGTTATGTAAAAATGATTGAAATTATGGAAAATTTCACATCAATTTTATCATAAATCAATGATTTATTTACAATACAACAACAGTTTAAATGTAGAATTGCATATGAATAAAAATTGATCATGAATCATACTGATCAAATAATAATGTGTCACCGATGTGATTTGCTTCGAATGTAATAATTTTTGATTTGAAATTCCAATTTTGAATGCATTTTCGATAGAGTTAAAACTCTTTTTGAAATCTTTATTCTGAAAATTCAGCGGGAAAAAATTTGAATAAATTAGCTTAGAATTGCAGATATATTCAATTCACTGATAAAATTATTACAGAATAAATTTGTATCCAATAAATATCAAGCAATTAATCGAAAATCAAACTAATGAACATGACATATGCGATCAACATGTAAAAATGTTTGTGAACTTATCAAAGCGATTCATGTGAAATCAATGTAAAAATTTGCATATATTATTAATTTATTTTACCGCATTTTCCACACGATGAAAATTATTGAGGAAAACAAAAAACAAAAAACAAATACAAACCTAATTGGAGACAAATAACAGAAAAATACAAACTCAAATAATTCCATTATGAAAATGTACGAAAAAACAGGTGTTTATAGTGAACATAACAATTTATTTTTGTGTAATCATATATGGAATTTAGAACGAAATGGCAAAGATTATATACATTTAGATTTTGACTATTTATTCTTGTGAACATTTTAAATATAGACAGGGTTTGCAGATCTAGGACTATTTTTCATAGAGAAAGGAGTTGAGAGCAAATTGGATAGAGGGAGTATGGGAAAAAGATGAAGATAAAGTGAGAAATTAAATAAGACAATTAAAAGTGATTTGAACAGCAAACATATGAACACCTCAAAGCATTCGATGAATTTGTAATTATAATTTTATTCATAGCGATACAGTGATTCAGTATTGAATCAATACTGAAACATTGCATAGTTTTTAGATGGATTTATAATTATTTTTTTTTAATTTAAAACCATTTTGTTTTTTATGTATTTTCATTAACATTTCGTTTTTCAATGATTTTAAATAAATTGGCATTAATATTTATGATAATTTTCAAATTAAATTAGTATGTACGTAGGCTTTTTAGCTTACAAACTCTGAATGTTAAATAATTTTCATCGCTAAAATCAAACCAATATGAATATGAGAAAGATAAATATAGATAAATGGTACTATGGCCGATAAATTAAAAGTTGCCGATTTGTGTGTTTCTGTACACAATCAATTAAGCAACACTAACAACAACAACAACAACAACAACAACAACAACAACAACATGAAACATTCAAAATAACCCAAATAAATGGGACACTCAAACATGCAACATAAGATGATCGCGCATAGTCGAAAACATGAATATGTACAACGCAAATATTGCTTATTAAATTAAATAAATATAAATTAAGGAAAAATTAATAAACATGAAAACAAAAAGTGCGATAAAAACATAGAGGCTTATGGAGAAGCGTATTGAAAATTTGACGAATGTTTAGGATACACCAAAATATTATAGACAATTTAGAATTGTGTGTGGTTGTGCTTTAAAAAGTTCAAGTAAACCAAGTAAAAGGAATGTGTAAACAAATGAAATTTGAAGAAAAACCGTATCAACATATTGTAGTTGTTGGCAATCAAATTGCGAAAATTGATTAAAAAACTAAAGCCAACCAAAATAAACAGAAAACCGAAAAAAAATATTTAAAAATAAAATAACGAAGCATCTATGTTTACACAAATAAATTAAATTAGAATCGCTAGATGAATGAATAGAAACAGATGAATTTATTTTCATGATATATACAAATGCATAAAAGAAAATTGTTTGGTTTCTATTTTTTTTTTTTTTTTTTTTTTTTTTCATTTCTTTCTGCTGCTGTGTGTCAATTGAATGACATACATTTGTATCTAGAATCTATAGAAAAAAAAATAACAACACGATTCCACAATTAGTCTGAATTTTTTTGGAAACGTTTTTACGTTTCATGAAACGGTACAATAACAAAGCAAAATTTTAAAAAGTGAAGAAAAAACAAATGAATTAATTTTATGATTTAATTGACTATAGTTTCCTCTCAACTCTTTAATTTCCTCAAAAAAAAAAAAGAAAAAAAAGAACTCAATGAGATTGTAGTCCAAATAAAAACAAAAAAAGTATATTTATAAATATATATGTAATTGTTGTTCAAAAAGGATGTAAAACCAACCAAAACATCTATTGCAAATTATCTGTACATTAACTGTGTTAAATGACAAATTATTTCAAAAATTAAATATATGAACGGAATATGTTCAATTTTCTGTCTTAGAAATAAACAAAAAAATTATTTAATCGTTGTTTCATTTATCGCTATTGTTTTTAATTATTACATCTTTGCCACAATAAACAATGGCATATTCATAAGAGTGTATCGTTTGGAAATTTTCTAAATATAGCTGTTTTAAGCGTTTTAAAAGTGATTTTTGCTTCGTCTCAGAGCCTTGAAGTTTTGTATGTTATTTGTAAATTTTATTGTATATAAATGAGTAGATTCGTGAAGAGATCAATTTTTGATGCATTTAGGGTTGCCAAATCTGAATTCAATGTCAGAAATGCATTAAAATATTTATATCCCCATTTAAAGTAACAGAGTTGTGTATGAAATGTGCATGGAAACCTAGATTATTATGGTGATTTTATGAGTAGGATCAAAAAATCTATTACTTTTCTGACTTTTGAAACAGATTGAGCGACCGCAAAAACATTAGAAAGCAATATCTTCATAAATATATTTACTTACTAATAGATAAAATGATAAATGTGAACAAACATTTTACAAATTTTCATGTATTTTGAACTAGTATTTCCTACAAAAGTTCAACGCCCTGGGGCAAAGCAAAGAAGACTCTTAAAACACCTAAAATAGCTGTATATGTGTTCTTTGGATTGCGTTACCTAGTAGGCTATTGCTATGTAGAAAATCAAGAGGATGACACGTTTTGTTTTCACATTCAGAGTACTCGTGAACTACGTAAATATCAATGCAAAATGATACGACAGTACTTGGCACCACTACTATTCCAAATGCCATTTGTACTTGTAGAACATCATATCGTAAGATTTATACAATTTCAATACACTCTAATATTCACAAAATTCGCAAGATTCCCCTAGCTTTATAAATATATAAAAATATGCTTTTTAAAGTAGTAGTTTCATAATGACAATTTTATGTTAACGCTATTTCCTGCCATACATTGGCAAAGGGGAGGGTATTTGTGTTTTACACCTCCTACCCCCTCTGAAATTTTCCGAGAGGACCCTAAATTTTTGTATCAAATTGGTCTTTGATTTTGTGAATTTGATTATTATTAAATCCAAGACGAGATTTTTTTTTTAACTCTTCAATTTGATTGAATGGAAAATATTATTTAAAATTGATAGGCTAGGGGCTTTTATCTATGCGTAAAATTCGTATCCATTTGCAAATTTTATACAAATCATTTGCGAATTAATTGCAAATGCGTACATACATTTTAAATGGGAGGTTTGCGAATGCGTGAATCATGGATGCCAAAAGTATCATGGTTGCATTCGCATTCGCATTCACATTCGTGAGACATTTACAATTTGCTATGAATATTCGTATTGATTCGCAGCATTCGCAAGAGATAGATCCCCCTTTCGAGAGAAAATCCGATTTCCTTGACGTCTTTCTGTTTTTGAGAAAAATTTTCGGATTTTTTGGTTCGAAAGCTGAGATTTATCTAGACAGTTATCATCAAACAATCATAATATGATTTTGGATATTTTTTACGCAATTGCATACCAATTTCTAGGGTAATTTTTCGACAATTTTCAGAAAAGCCCTGAAAAATTATAAATTTTCTAATAAAATACTTGAGTTTTTAAAGTGGTTGAATCATTTATTGAATGGTAAGTACACTTTACTTATTTATTTTAGACAAAATTTTAGTTTTAAACTTTAAAATAATTAAGGCTGCAATAAGTAAAATACTCATTAAGGTAATAATAATTGTTAGATTGTTACTTTCATCATTATTTTTGTTAAGATATGCACCATTACATCCATCGGTGGTGCAAGTTTCACAGGTTATGGTTTCTGTATTTGAAGGTGTATTTGCGTTTATGCATTCATTTTTTACATTTATATTTCTTACAAAACATGATCGATGGACAACAATTTGATTGTTTATTTTTTGTACAATTTTCTTACACACATTTTCCTTTGATGGATAATTTAGTTCCGTACAATCCATATAGCTTCCAAGTTTCTGAACGTCTGTAATGTGATTTCCATCGAAAAATTCCTTACAAAATTCAATATTTTTGGCGTCACTTGAACATTGCCAACATTTTAAACAAAATATTATATCAAATTGAATAGTAATGAAAACTATTAATATAATGAATATATATATTTCTCTTTTCATTTTCAGAGAATCAAAAAAAAAAAAAAAAGAAGAAGAAGAAGAAAAAGAGAGCTAGGCACAAAATATTCAAACACAGAAACAAAAATGTGTCTTCTTTAAATGTAATTATTAATTAATTCTTAGGAATTTAATAATAAATGATTTTAAAAATTTTTCAAAAGTAAATATCATTCGAATTTATTTCCAATCAATATTTTTCAGGAAAATATTCTTGACTTTCAGTAAGATATATTTGTGACCATTTTAAAATAAATCTGCACCCTTATTTACACAGAAAAAACAACAAAAAAAAAATGATTTTTTCAATTTGTTCAATATTAATCATTATATTTTATTTAGCTTACCTAATGTCAAACTGACAAATATGATTCCTTTAATCAATGATGTAATTGAATATATATATATGTATACATATTTTTTTTAATTGAAGTTTCCCAATAATATTCTTCCAATAAAATGCGCAGAGAAAATTGTGAATACACACCTTGAAATATGTGCGTAATACGTAATATGAAAGGCTGCGAGAAAAAATGTTACACATACAAATGTATATTTTTACCATGAATACATGGTAGCAATAGCTTGGACCTAGAGGAGCAAAAAAGTATATGGGCACTTTTCTGGATTCTGCCATTTTAGGGGAGTTATGGGGATATGTACCCTTCGGGTCAAAATTTTCTGTGTTGGACTCGATGTTAGAAAAAAGGACTTGTTGGAAAGGTATTGAGGACCCCTTCCACAATACACAAAAAAATCGAAAAAATCTTTTCAGTGGAGACGGCTGTGTTAGTATGTCTCAAACGATCGAAAAATCAGGAAAAATCGATGAAAATCGTTAATTATCTCAAAAAAACGCCTAGTTAACCTATCTTTTTCTCTTCAGTGTTTATTTCAAAGGAATCTATGCATCTGCAAAACAAATGTATATAGATTTGAATAAATACACACATACACTTAAAATATAGAACAATTTTCATTTGTGTGTAGAATGTAAATGTCTGTGTTAACGCTTTGTATCGTTTTAAATGTCAAATGATATTCCAAGAATTTTCAAATAAGCGTTCAAAATATCCGCGGTTATAACTCATGTTCATATGCACGTTTATATTTATATTAGAATATACTTCCACTTTGTTAGAAATTTTTTGATCGTAATTGGGGTCCGTTTGTAAATTGATATTGATTTCCCCTCATCAATTGGTGTGCCTCATCGTTTGCTGAATTGAAAAACGTTTCATCACTAATATTATGAATTGTGCCTATCTCATCATTGATTGTATCAATTCGAGTTATCGAAAACGTTCCATCATTAATAATATTCTTCGAATTTTTCTCGTTCGTAATGTATTGTGATTTCATATTTCCAACAATTCTTCGATTCACTATTACATGGAATTTCAATATTTTCTCCTAGTAGTATTTCCATTATACATTTAAAGTTTCGTGCCATTATTTATAACTTAACATTTTTTACTTTATCAGAAAAAAATCAAAGGTATTGTGATTTGAATTGATTTTGAATTTGTTTTGTTATTTAAATGAGGCAAAGAAGATTTATAGATTTTTTGAATAACTCAATGGGATTTAATTGTGTGGTTCTATGGATAATTAAGTCGTTTATTCAAATCATCTACTAACAAATACCCGAATATTATCACTGAATTTTTTGTTCACTTTTTGTTATAATTCAATGTCAAACATTTGTTGAAAAGTTTTGTTAATGTATCAATAAATTTTGAATTTTTTGTCGTTGAACCCGAAACGTTAATTTATTAATTTATTAATCGTCAATATATTTTCAGTCTTCTTTCCCCTCGTGGAAACTGTAGAATGTTTCGCTTGCTATTTTCTCTGTTTCTTCAAAGTTTTGTATTGAATTGAATGCCGTATTTTTTATTAATCTTATTATTTTTATTTTTTATTTTTATTTTCACCGCCAACAACTGGCTGAATAAAAAACATTACATTGAGATCATGAAAAATTAACAATTATTAAAAATATCATTAGGAATATCAAACAATTTTCTTTTGAATTCATTTCTATTAGTAGATTCAATAAATAACGTTTTGATAATATTAGCATATTTACAAATCAGCGTAATAGGTGCATTCATGTTTCTACTTAAGCTATTTTAGATTTTAAAAAGTTCAGCGTTTCGAAAATTACGTGGATTAGGATTAATATAAAACAAATTTTTTACAAATGGACAATGAATTCTATCACTTAATAAGTCATACATAAATAATAACGCAAAATTAATTCTGCGACGACTAAGTCTAATCATATTCAAAGATTTTAGGCGATCATCATAGGGCGAAATTTGGTAATTGTTTAATCTATTCGGATATTCACGAAGTGCATACATTGAAAATTGACGTTGAATTCGTTCAATTGAATCAGATTTAGTTGAAGAGATGTTTAGCCACACAGTACTAGCATAATCAAGATTTGATTGAACAAATGCAGAATAGAGTACTTTCCATGTGGATTCATCGTCTATGTCGCGAGAAAAACGTTTCACAAAACCCAGTGCAGAGCTTGCTTTAGAACTGATTAATTCGATATGAGTTTTAAAATTCAGTTTATCGTCGATCAATACTCCTAAATCTCTTTGTTCAGTAGAATTTACAAAATAGTAGTCGCCATAAGTGTATATTGGTTTAGGTTGCGTTCTTCCACGGTGAATCGATAAAATTGCACATTTGTCAAGATTTAGATGCAAATCATTATTGTCACACCAATCCTTTAATGAATTGATTGAAGATTGTAGTTGAGAAGAATCTGCATCGTTGTTAACTACTTTAGCTATTCGTACATCATCGGCGAACATTGATAAAAATACATTGTTTGAAGCCACAGATGGTAGGTCATTGATGAAGAGTAAGAAAAGCGTTGGACCAATATGGCTACCTTGTGGGACACCCGAATTGACGATAAAATCAGGAGATTCAGCGGCTCCCAGTTTAACATATTGTTGCCGATCAGATAAATATGATTTTATCCACCCAATGATATTTGCAGGAATCGGAAACGCTGTCAATTTTCGAAGAAGAATGTCATGGTCACGGGTCACATGCCAAATGTTTTTTTACTACATTCGGGCGCATAAAACTCATTTTATTTATTTTGCTCTTATAATTTGTCTACATTAAGGCGTTTGTGAGTAAGCAATCTTTATCATATGTGTACAGTTGCGTTGTTGCATTTCAAAAATTGCAGCGATTCAGGCGTTTTTAATAAATTGAAATACATAAGAGAGTGGCGCTGCTTACGTATCACTGAAGCGGAGTTTGGTGTGTGGTCATGGTTAACTCTGTCGAATGCCTTACTGAAGTCGAGATATAGTACATCCACTCGATTTGAAGTATTCAAACCAGCAATGGAGTAGTGCAGAAATTCCATCAAATTTGTTGTTGTTGAGCGATGTTTCATAAAGCCATGTTGATGCGGAGATATACTGCCAGATACAAGACGAGTAAGGTGGATATCAACACAGTGTTCGAAGAATTTAGCAATTGTAATTAATTTCGCTATGCATCTGTAATTCTTTATGTTCGATTTAGCACCTTTTTTGAAAATCGGTCGAACACAGTATCGTTTCCAAGCGCTCGGAAATATGCAAGTTTGAAGAGATTCATTAAATATTATTGTAAGTGGCTCATATAAGACTGAAGCACAATTTTTCAATACAAGGGGATGAATACCATCAGGACCAGCACTTGTGTTTGTTTTAATTTTCATTAGTTGATCGAATACAAAGTAGTCATCCAAAACAAATGTTTCGTTTACATTAAAACTCGGTGTCACAAATGATGAAGATTGAAAAGATAGATTTGATGAAAATTTCTCACCGAAGAATTCAGCAAACATTGAGGCTTGTTCATTTATATCCATTGACGAACTATCACCAAAGTGCATTAGCTTTGGTAAACAATCACTAGTTCGCTTCGAGTTGACAAATTTCCAAAATAAAGAGGGATTTGATTTCATCGATGATTCAAGTTTTTTTTTGTAGTTTTGATATAAAATTGTATTTAAAGAATCAAACTCCCCACAAATACGATCAAAGAGGGATTTATCACCATTGAATTTATATCGTTTCCATTCCTTATTCTTTCGATTTTTAAGCGCTTGGAGTTGTTTGTTCCACCAAGGTCTTTTAAATGGATTTATTCTTGATCTGGGAACGAATATAGCGATGGCATCATTTAAAACATCATGAAGGAACTCAATCTTCTCATCCAATGACTTGCAGGTCAAATTTTCAACAATATTTGAATCATTGAGATAATTGCAAATTCCAATGAAATCAGCACGGTTGAAGTTGAAACGATGACAATTTATTTCACTATTCCGATCCTTTGAAGTAAAATTGTTGCCATAAATAAGAAGTAGAGGCGGATGGTAAATGTCAATTTTTGTCAACGGATTTGATTCAAGTATTTCAACATTTGAAATATCACTAGTGAAGACCAGATCCAGTAATCGGCCATTATTGTTGAATTTGTCGTTGATTTGATTGTAGCCCGTACAAAGAATTTCCTGTAGAAAATCGGCAGCATAAGGGGGAGAAACATTGACTGGTAGCATAACGTTTAAATCAACATTTGAACTATCATTTGGCACAATCCAATCAACCAGGGGAATGTTAAAATCACCCAGAACAAAAATAGAATCAGAATGTTCAAGGTGAA
This sequence comes from Resseliella maxima, assembly GCA_029041755.1. Lineage (NCBI taxonomy): Eukaryota > Metazoa > Arthropoda > Insecta > Diptera > Cecidomyiidae > Resseliella > Resseliella maxima. The sequence goes on along the minus strand of JAQOWM010000826.1, from coordinate 1,079,519 downwards.
TGGATTTTATGGCACTTAAGTGTTTGGAGTAAATTTCAGATGATGAGGATGGTGGAATGTAAGCTGCATAAAGATAAATTTTCGACTTGTTTGATCGAAGGATGACAACACAAGTAAATTCGATGTCTCCAGTGTCATTGAGACTAACAGATGAAGATGAAAGATGATTTCGAATCGCTATCAGCGTACCACCTCCCAGTTGAAACGATGAGCCAGTAGATTCACGATCAGTGCGATAGACAATGAACGAATTGTCAAAATATTCAGTCGAATGGAAGGATTTATTCAACCAAGTTTCTGTTAGTACAATAATAGAATAATCCGACGATGCAGAGTTGGAAAAAAAATGTTTTTGCTTTGACCGGAGACCACGTACATTTTGATAATAGATGGACAGTTGATCTATTTCTGAGTCGGCGATTTTTTTTCCGGTGTTTTCTTGGGTGATGGGTTTGGCGATGACAGATTATCTTTATATTAAATTAAAAAACTTGCGATTAATATGTAATTTATAAATATTTATTTGAATTATTTATTTCTCGACTATTACACTTATCGGAAGCAAGTGAATTGTTTGTTGAATAGAAATGTGATTTCGGGTGTGTCGCGTGGGGATCAATGGAAGAACAGAATTAGGAATGAGAAAATACGTGAGGATTTGAATGTGGAATCGATTGACGAGGTTGCTAGAAAGTCGAAATTGAGATGGTTTGGCCATGCACAGCGTATGAATGAGTGTCGTTTACCAAAGTTAATTTTGAATGCTGAAGTGAATGAACCGAAAGGTAGAGGTAGACCGCGTGGACGTTATTTGGATTCAGTCAAGAATGACTTGAGTGAAAGAGGGTATGATTGGAATAGGGAAACTCAAGACCTGGCTCTCGGTAGAGCAAGCTGGAAAAGAATTGTTGACGGGCTACCATTTCAAAACAGACCACACGCTGTGGGGCATTAATGGTCTATAAATGATTGTTGTGTTGTTGTTGGCATTTTACATCCAAAGAAAATGGAATTGGGTGCATTGAATCTATCCATTATGACAATGTTGTTACTTTTATCTGCTTTTGAAAATACCACCGCATTTTTTTTATCTCGTAAACTTTTTGATGTCTTCCTGAATTCTCTCATTTTCTTTGTATACTTGGCTATTTCAGTATCTTGAAAGAATTGACTTATAATTTATAGAGTTCTATCATAATACCATAGAAAATATTGTCACTGTTTAAAACCATTTGTTGTCATTTAAATATTCAGTGTTGTAAACTCACTGAAGATGAAAGCATTGCTTTCGAAATGATCATTTGAGTAATTAAATAAAATACTTCATTTGTCACTTGTTTTATTCATTTCACGGAGTTTTTCTGTATGACTTTGATTTTTTATTTTAACATTTTTTTGATTTTAATGTACGTTGAGTGTAAAAACTTTTAGTTTATGAATTCTCGATTTGATTTCGATTTTGTTAATGAACCCACTTGAAATAGATTCTCGTCTTTATACAATCTGTGTAGATTGATTTTTTAATTTTTTATTTTAATTGAATTTTGACCATTTCACAATTAGTAAAAATTTAAATATTTTTTGTTATTCATTTCTTTATGCATTCGTGTCTGCAAATCTTTTTTTAATATTTATATAACCCATATTTTATAGTCGAAGGTTGTTTAAGTGTGATATTAAATATGTAATTAAAATCTTTGTTTCTATTATTTTTGGCTTCCGACTTTAATGTGCGTTGAACGAAAAGGTTTAATTTATCAATTTAATTGAATTTCTTACTTCAAATTTAGTTATTATTTTTTGTTTTAATTGTTAATGCAATACCGATTTTCTGTGTTGATTTTCTATTTTTATTTCATTTCGTTAATTTGATTTCTTCAGTGATTCGATTGATCTGTTGACTTTGGCAATTTGATTTTACAAATTTACTTTTGAATGAGTTCGAAAAAGCAAGCTCACTGTTTTCCCTATTGCAATCACCTTTTTTCAAGAAAGAAAACAGATCTCTACAAGCCCCAAGTTAAGAACTGAACTTGTTATCAGTCCAATAAAATAACGTTTTTGAGTTAGTTGTATGTGTGATACAACACTATGTGTCTTTATTGATCTATCCGTACCGTACAGCGTACATACTGAACTAACCATTCAAACCTAACAGTTTATTTATCTATTCTTCATCTTGAATATTACAATCATTCAATTTTAATTATAATTTTGATTATAGAATATTTCATATTTGTATGACGAATCCATTTAATGTGGCCTTTTTACGAATTATTAGAAATAATGAACATTTTTAGTAATTAATGTAATATTGATCAATTTCGATTAACAATTAAAATATTGATTAATCGTTTGAAGATATTAAAAAATTATTATTCAAAAAAAATAAAAAAATATAATATCGTTTTTTGTATGAAAATGTGTGAAAATGGTGATTTCCATTTTTATTATGTGATGATGATTTTGATTGGTTGAGTGCTCTTCAATAGCCAGTCTTCATCCAACCAGATTTAATGAGATAGTTTTTGACTTTATTTTCAACAGGTGTGATAGTTGCACGACCGACTTGATCACGATTGCTTAAGAATACCGCTTTCATTGTGATAAATGTCGTTGGCGGTAAATTGTATGTAGAACAAATCTATAAAATGGATAATTTTAATTTTAAATATAATATTTTCAATTGAAATAATGTTCATTTTCGATTTTACCAAATGTCTTGTCATTTGTCATCCAAATAAATCAAAATTTTACTTCATAATAAATGCATCAATTTATCACTTACATTAACCTCGTTCGGTGATAATAGCTGTCCTCCCAATTGCTTTGAGGTATCAATTGTTGGCATGATTACGTTGGAACCTTTATCCAAGAAGTTTTTGCTGTGCAATAAGCCGTCTGAGGAGGCCTGGTCTTCTGTGAGGCGCATGGACTTTGGGTCGATGGAATTTGAGTTTTCGATTTTTTCGCTTTCGCTTTTTTTTGATTCGACAAAAATGAATAAAACAACAATAAAGTTAATTTTTGTCTGTCTGAATTTGATGCCATTTGTATTTTTATGAATAGCACAACTTATGTGCTCTTATATATAATAAATTGAGTTTTTATTTACCTTTCCACTTTTTTTGAGTGCGAAGATAACTGAGGCCGTTCTCCACCGATTCGATTGTCCTGTTAAACATTGTCTTATACAACCCCGTATACGTTGACCATTCGGTCCGACTACACACGAAAGCTATTTTATGTTGAAGAGAATGTAACACCATGCAACGGATGAGGGAGAGGAAAATAAGCAAACGTGAAACAGAGACAAAAAAAAAAACAAAACAAAAATATTACACGAGCTTCTACTTAATCAAGTTCAAAAACATTTAACTAAATTACGTTCGAATAAAAATGAGAAAAAGGTAAATTATAAACTGGCTTCGTTCAATACAAACTCAATTGAACGGAGAGAGAGAGAGAGAGAAAGAGAGAGAGAGAGAAAAAAAAAAAAGAGAGGGAGAAAATGCATAGAATCGTTGCATTGTGTTTGCCTTTCAAATAAAATAGCTTCCGATTAGTCGTTGAGAAACAATTGATGATAAACATTTCAATAACTCGGAATAAATATTATACATAAAAGGAATAGGACTAACATCATCAACGTCAAATTAAATCGCATTTAAAAATTTGTGATAACAATGAACGGATAAATTGAAATGAATTTGATGAATATATCTTATATCAAATAATTTACTTCCAAAATATTTAAATAATATTTCACAGAGATTGAATTCAGCTCTCGTTGGCATCAATCGAATTTTTAACTTGAAAATTTTATTGTATTGCCGTCAAATGGATCAGTATGTATCATTAAATATAACATTGTGTCTATTTTTTTTTTCAACACATACAACAGCACAATACATTTACAATGTCACGCTATTTAATTATCGATTTATCGATGCCAAGAAGAGTTGATCGTTTATTTGCAAATGAAATACAAAACAAAAAAAACAGAGAAAAATGAAAATCCATATATAGTATATGCGTGTAACCTTATTTCCTTTTATGTAAAGATTTTGAAAAATCTAATTTAAAATGCTATTTTATTTTAATTATTCTCTTTGTTTTGGAATATAACGAATCAATAAAAATGTTCATCTATTTTATTTTCATGAAAAACCAAACATCAAGTATCTGTGAAATGTGGCCAATTATTTGACGGCGCAACTCGAATAGATAATTTCAGTGATTAATTCCAAGCCCAGTTTTCAAATAAAATTATAATAAAATAATTTAAGCAAATGTTCAAGAAACAAAAAAAAAAAAAAAAAAAAAAAAAAAAATCGTAATGAAATTCGATGAAAACTTACCGTTTTTCCATATTGGCCATATGGTCCCGTATTACGTGCTTGAGCAGCAGCTGCATGCTGTTCAAAATGAATACACTCATCGATCCGTGTTAAACCATTCCATCTGTATCGACTTAATTCAGATAAGCGTATACGAAGTGCCTTTTCACGTTCGAATGAATTTAATCGACGATCAAATTCATATGCTGTATAAAATTGTGCAAATACACGGAATCGATCTCGAAATTCGCGTTGCTCCTTTGATTGCCTACGTCGTACATTGGTTAAATTACTGCCCCGAAAAAAGTTCATAATTAATTGAAAATCACGAACAATACGCTTTCGCCGTGTACGTTCACGCAATCGCCTTGTATAAATATCTACTTGTGCTAATTTTAATATTAAATCAATTTCCTCATCATCTTGGCTCAATGATAAACTTGATACCAATTGTTCTGCGGTTGGATCATATTCACGTTCAAATACATTACGGAATGGCATATAGCCCAATTGTTTGGCCTCTTCCGGTGCCACATCAATTGGCGGTAAACGTTGTGTTAATAAATGACCAAGCGGTCCATCATCTTCAACTGTATGATCGACAAGTTGTGGCTTTTGCTCAGCCGCCGGTCCCCATGTCAATCGCCCAATCGTTCCCAATAAATATTTATTTATATATTCTTCTTTGGCATCTTCTGCACTTCTTGTTTCAATATGTTTACTTATATCTTCCCAACTACCGAAACCAAACTGTTCAACTGCATCTAATAAATGTACTTCTTCACGAGCTGTCCAACCATTTTTGCTTCGTGTTAATGATAAAACGCCGGTATCCTAACAAAATTTAATATTTTTCCAACTTAATATTTATTGAAGTAATAATAAGAAAAAAAATCGAACGGTTATTTCTTAAAAAAAATAAAAACTCACCATAAATTGATAGCGATGATCACTTTTATGTGGCCCAATTTCAGCACCACAAGCAAAACACTACAAGTAAATAAAATAAATGTAATAAAATGAAAATAATATATTTCATTGTTGGCTCAGTCAATGCACATGAATTCTAGCAACAAAAGTTGTATCGAGAAATGATTTGTTGCCATAAATAAAATAAATATTTGATGAGCTATGGATCTACAACTAAACGTCAAAATTTATTGTATATAAACACAAAATTAATTGTACTACCTGCGGACATAGTTCAAAGTCAACACATTCCGCGCAGTGAACTCGTACACCTATAATGTCTTCTTGGCAATACGTGCAACTGTATTTGGCGAAAAGCTCTGGAAATTGTAAAAAAGAAATATTTTCATGAATAAAAAATGGTTGACTTAATTTGAAATTCTGTTATATTTTTCTCTCAATTTTTATATGATAGAAATGTTTAGGAAAATACTTTGTGCAAAAAAAAAGCGGAAAAATTATCTCAAATTTAAACGCAACACAAATACTCACCAGCCATTTTGAAGCAAGCGTAAGTTATGAATGACAACTAATGAGTTGTTTTCATATTTAACTTGGACTAATATGAATAATGATGGAAAAAGAAGTAGAAGAAGAAACGACGAGAACGCCGCTGGTGGTGACATCCTAATTCATTTCCATAGTGTTGTCATTGATGCAGTTTTTGTTGTATACAACACTAAATTTGCTTTCTTAACGTACCAAATTATTTAAATAAATTAATGCAATTGATGGGATTTCTTTAGAGATTCTTCTTTTGAATTTACAGTACATTTCATTTTAAATAGAATTTCTATGTGAATTATAACTAGATTTAATCATATGTATTCAGTGTATGTGTATTTGTATGTGTATATGTATATATATATATATGTGTGTTTGTTTGTTTGTCTAAGTTCTTGTTTTCCTTTCCTTTCCTTTCCCTTGTAATAATGATATTAATGTAGCAATGTTAGAGCATCCACATTCTTCACATTATAAAAATATTAAGTATTATGTTGATTCTGAATTCTATTGATTTTCTTTGGCGAGACTGATCGACCATCCGATAACTCTTCGGTCAAATCCGCTTGAAAATAGATTTAGTGGCATATCTTCATTCCACGCAACAGATGACACCATTCGACGATGACCCTACAATTAGTCAAATATACATTTATATCAATTTATGTCAAAATCAAGCGATGATGATAGTAAATTAAATTAAATGATGTGAAATTGTTATTCACCTGTCGACTTGTGCGTGGTAATCGTGCAATTCTTTGGCCATTGAGATCGAATAGTCGAATATGTCGATTGTCATGAGGTATTGCAATAACGCCACCATTTGATACTGAAAGTCGATTAACCGCTGAATCCAGTCTAATGGTTGTTAAAGCCGATCTCATGTTTCGCAATTCCCATACTTTAACAGTTTTGTCATCAGAACCAGACACCACTTTATCATCTCTGGTTAAAACGGTTGATGTGACACTTCTGCAAGAAAAAATAGCGAAAAAAAAACCGAAAAAAACACACACACACACATCAATGACCTTAAAATTCATACAAATGAAATGATTTTTCTTGGGGCTATTCACTTACTCTGTATGACCTTGAAAGACGGACACAACTGGCATTTGATCTCGAAAATCCCATAACCGAAATGTTGAATCTCTTGATGCTGTGACAACTAATTTTTGTGATGGATGTGAACTAACATGACAAAGTTCATGATCATGACCGCTTAATGTTTGAAGTGGTTCCCGTGTTTCAATATCCCATAAAATGGCTGTACGATCCCAGCTAGCTGTAATTATTTGTTCTGAATCAAATATCCAATCGGCGGTAACAACAACCGATGAATGACCAACATTTCCAGTTGTACCAAATTCACAAAGTGGTGTGCGTAAAACATCAACACGATCCCGATCATCAGTTGATTCACCATCATCCAATTCTTCTTCAGATGAATAACATTTGCGCGATGTTGATGATGGTCCATCCCAATTAACAGCCGCTTGCCATATGTGTGCCGTTGAATCACCACTACCAGTTAAAACCAAATCTTTACTCAAATGAAATTTAATTGAATTTACTGAACCCGAATGGCCCTGATATTGCAATAAACACCGCCCATTATTTGCATTCCAAATGCATGCTAAATGATCAGCTGATGCCGTTCCAATAATTGGTTGACCAATTTTTGATGTTACTTGCCATACACCATCTTTATGACCATCAAATTCTCGAACATTTGGACTAACAATCGATTGTGTCTTAAAACTTGATACGATACGACTAGTTTGTGCTTTTAATTTGTGACTGGCTTTGATTTTACTGCTGCCGGGTGTGTTTAAACCAATTTTTGATTTACTACTTTTACTTGATACTATGTCCGTTTCATTATCTGGATGATTATATCGGTCACTAGTTCCAGGATTTCCACCAGCAACGAGTTGATCAATTTTTTCTTGTACTAAATTGAAAGAAAAAAAAAGAACCAATTCAAAAATAAATAAATAAATGTATCTAGCTTACATATGCTTGTACGTGCAGATATTATTATATACCAATTGTCAAATATTTCAGGCAAAAATGAATAACAACAACCAAATGATTGTTCATTTTACTCACAGCTTAGATTTTCTAAAAATATCAATTCAAACTCTTTTTCTATTTGTGAAAAGAGCAAATGTAAACGTTGACGAAATGGAGCATCGTCTCCGGGAAAATCTTCGGCTAAGCTTGTCAATCTCCGTGACTTTTCCGCGAATTTTTGTGCATACGTATTATCCAATGGCATTGTTTGTGCCTGTGTATGAACCTATTGATATTGAAAGAGAAAAAACAGAACGAATAAAAACGAAACAAATAAAACATCAAACAAAATGTATATTCAAGAAGGTCTTTTGTTGACATAACTATGTCCAAAATTTCCATTACATCAACATTCACAGCCTCATTTACATAAAATCAAAATAAAATGTATCCGAAAAAAAATCAATTGCTAAGTTCAAGGTTGAAAAACAAATGTAAAAACGAGTGAGTATACGACGATGAAGACGACGACGATGACAACAGACAATTGATATACAGCGATATGTTCCTAGCTTAATCACGAAATAAAAGGATAATGAAATGTGAACATATGATAAATTACGACCAGATTTCACGCTTCTTCACTCTCACTCTCTCTCACTCGCACGCTCTTTCCGTCGGAATTTTGCTAACGATATATAATTGTGTGCAAAATATGTGTACGCGCAAATACAAATCACACAAAAATCACTCTCAATATCATTCTACTTACAACCTACGAGTATTTACCTCAGTTAGATATGTCAAAAAAATAAAACGAAATTACACAAAAACCATACGAGAGTTTCGAAATGTTTTGATTTCGTCACATAAACACACCAAGTCTTAGCAAACAGTTTACTTTTTCATTCGTTATTATCCGAATGTTTGCCACCATTTATTTGTATATTTTTCTTTTTATGTTTTGTGTTTCCTTCTTCTCATCGAATCGCTCATACGATGAATTTTCTTTTTTTTTCTCCTCAGTAAGCAATAAATTTCCAAATTCTCTCTATTTCAATGGAATATAAATTGTAAATACATTTGTTTAATTTATTACACAATCCACAAAGCAAATCAATTTTATGCTTAGACATATGTAAATTCAATTTTATTTTCCTATCAAATTAAATTGTTCCGCAATAATTCATTGTTCACTCTGAAATTCGCACAATTCGTCATTATACTATCCGTTTATAATATGAGGGGTTTATTTTTAAGTTATTTTTATAAGAAATCCGATGCGTGCTATTTGCATCGATGTGTGTTTTTTTATAGTGCACTCAAGTGTTAAATAATATTTCGTCTCTTTCGATTACGGGAGCTAATACTGATCACTCTAAAAAACATATGGGGTATATGATATGAACTTACGAAGAGAAACAAAGAACAATGTTAAAAAGAGATACCAGAAAAATAGCAACAACAATTTATCCTATTCAGCGAACTGTCAGATGTCATAATATCTACACTTGTTGTTTCTGTGTTGTTGTTTTTTTTACATTCAAACTCTATAACTGTGTGTTGTGACTAGCTGACGTTTTGCGTGTCTATATCATTCATATCATGCGCACAATCACTCACACTTACACAAATCTATGCTCGTATTGTATGAATTTTACTTTCGTTCATCTTTAAATGTAACAACTACTTGCCGCGAATCATTTTCATAGCAAAGACACAAACCAAATTCAAACGGTAGAGTATTTCTTAAATGTATAATTTTTTCCTCGGATTTTATAATATTACTCACACTCTATATCTATCTCCAAATTTCACACAATCATTTTATTTCTATATTTCAATTCGGTTTGGTGTCAGTTGACTACAATTGCCATGGATACGAATGTTTGATTCTCGAATCAACAAAGGAATCAACTTTAATCACATATTTTCAAGTTAACTTTCAGTCATTTCAGGGAATATTTGTTTTTATTTTTTTTTTCTTTTGGTCGTTTGCTTTTGAAAGTAATTAAAAAAAAATGACAGAAGTCAGCGATGTTGTAATAAAAAGAACACAAGATTTGCTTGGTAAAATTATTAAAAAGCCCATTCTTACTGAAAAATTGCTACGAAAACCACCATTTAAATTTTTACATGATATCATTCATGCAGTAAGTTTTGTAACAAAAAAAAAGATGAAAAAAATCAATAATTTTAATAATAAAATGCCCATTTTTTATAAAGGTGATTAAAACTACTGGCTTTTTCGATGGATTATATACTGATGAGGAGCTACAATCAGAAAATATGAAAGATCGAGATATGAAAATCGCATTTTTGCAAAAGGCCATCGATGTGTTGAGTATGTCATTCATCATATATATATATAGAAAAAAAAAAAATCCAAATTTGTCATGTAATTTTCCATTTATTTCAGAAATTGCCACAAAACAAGAAGTCAAAGTTAGACCATCGAAAATTGTGGCTGGTTTGGAAGCCGATAAAACCAATGAGCTACTCATAGCAATAGCAAAGGCAATCGATCGAAAAATTGATACCGCTGAAGCAGTAGAACATATAAAAAATGGGAACGTTGCCACAGTTGCAACGAAAAAAAATTCAAAATCCACAAAAAGTGAACCACGAAAAGTCAAAAAAGAAACAAAAGAAACCAAAGATGCAAATGCAATTAAAAAATCTAAAACTACAGTTAGTTCAGATAAAAAACCGTTGAAAAAATCTGAAAGCAATGCCAAATTGAATAAACAAAGCAGCAAAGATTCAACCGAATCAAAAAAGACAAAAACCAAATCATCTACGCACCATAAAGAAAATGAAAATGAAAATGAAAAAACTGCTACAATAAAAATAGAATCAGAACAAAAAATTGCCAAATCTCAAGTGGCAGAACAAAATAATAGTAATTTATTGAACCAAACAAATGGAAGTGTGGTAAGTAAGATTAAAGGCAAAAATATATAGGTAATCATATAATACTGAAATAAATGAATTTATAGAAAAATATAATTGAAATGCAGAGTTCAATGCCCAATATAATAAAAGATGACTCAATAGAAAGAATTGAAAAGCAAAATGAATTGACAGACGAATCCGAAAATCAGATAAAACTTGAAAAACTAGTAAAAACGCCAAAAACGACACCCGAGAAAAAGTCCGATGAACAATTTGTTGATAAAAATTTAAAAACAGTTTCATCATTTGAATTAATCAACACAAATGAACATGTAACAAAGGAAACAAATAAATTACCAACATCAGCAATGGCAACACAAATTGTTCAACAAGATAAAGTGGAAAAAGTAGAAAAAAATCCAAATGATAAACCACGCTCTTCTAAATCTAAAAAAATTCATAGCAGACACGACTTAACAAAGAATTCAGATAATCAAAATTCAAAATCAGACGAAAAATTGGAAAAACTCACGAGTACCAAATCAATGGATAAACTAAATGAACGGCCACTTGTTCCACCTACGAAACCAAATGAACCGATCAAACAATCAAAACCACGTACAGCTCTTCGATCGGCTTCGGTACGGCCAATATCAGCACGACCAAGTGCACCACGTCGACGTGATCGCAACATTCGACAAATTATTCATACAGAAAATTTTGTTCAAGATTCGGGCGATCAAAAGGCGAATAAAAAGAATAACATTCCTGAATTTGATGATGCTGATATTGTGATAACTGAAGCTATTTCCGATAATATATCGGCAATTGATGAGCCCGTTACAAGCACAGGCGATGGTGATTTAAATGGAAAACAAGGCCATTTAGTTCAACAAATTTTAGAAACTCAAACAGCAATTTTAAAATCAGATGGGAAAAATGATGTATCAGCGGTAAATTATAAATACAAATTCATTATTTACATAGATTTTATTGTTTATATTATGTCATTTGATCATTTGATATAGATCACAGACGATAGCATATTGAATGATCGAAAATCAATAACACGCAATATGACCGAATTGAGGAAAATGATTCAAAAATTATCGCTTTATATTGTACCGTTGGGAAAGATGATGGAATATTTTCAAGAGGATGTTGATGCGATGCAAATTGAACTTTTGATGTGGCAAAAAGCGGGCGCAGCCGCTCAGGCTGATATTAAAGAGGAGCAACGGTATGTAATTTCTCCAAATATTATAACAATGGCTATTGTTTTTGAAATGTATAATGAACTGTGTAAATTGTTAGGCACATATTTTATAATGTTTTGTTATTTTATTAACTCGATTTGACACAATTTTCTATTTTTATTTTAACTTTAAATGCGTTTAAATGTAACTTTTTTCAGCACAACGGAAAAATTGCTAGAGAATTTTAAATATCATTTGGCCGAAATTAATAACAGTATTAAGGATCATGCCGAACAAATTAATAACACATCAATGAATATCATTCAAAATGAGGAAAAAATTTCAAAACTGATCTCAACATTGTAAATGAAAATGCAGATTTTTTTTTTCGTATTAAAAACGACAAAATATTAAAAGCTGAAATGAAATGTTATCCACATAAAAATCAAAATAAACCATATTTATCAAGATGTTACAGAAGACTTATTGTTTTGTTTTTTTTTCACTTTTGAAATTTATCATTCAAATTTGAATTTAAACGAAAATGAAAGTAATATAAATGTATCGAAGAAAAGTAAAAGAGAACGTCTTTATCATTTTTATATATTTGCAATTTTATTTTCATCCATCGTTCGTTAGTTCCACGACAGAATTCACTAAAATTATATATAAATCATTAATGTGTGCATGTTTACATTATATTGGTATACAAGTAATTGGTTGGACGATATCAATATTTCAAAACATTATTCATTTATGATTTTGGTCGTCAAGCAATTCCCAATCGTTGAGTTTAAAATTCAGTACGACTCATTCGTATAGAAATGATAATAGAAATAGTAGACTAAATAAGCGAAAGTCAAAAAAAAGAAGAAGAAAAGAAATGCATACATTTGTTGGTGGGTGAATAATACTGATTGTATCAGAGGTGAGTGAGTGCCTGTGATAAATGTGTTTGACAAGAGTGAGTAAGCGAAGAAAAAAAAAAGATGGATACAAGAAAGAGGGGGAAAAAAATCTAGGTTGTGCGAAATGAGAATGAATCAATACAGTGTGTAACAACGAAACAACGTAAACTGCATAATAATAAATATGGCGTCGTCCATTGGGTTAATTGTCAAAAAGTGACATTTTAATTCAATACAACACTAAGCATTTCAATATTATCTAATCTTTGTAGAAGACGACGACGACGACGACCCCGAATAAAAACACACGAGAGAAAAAAAAACACACTTTTTAACTCTTTCCTCGTTCATTTCATATTGGGAATGTAAATTGAATCATTTAGCTTTTCACTTTGCGCCACAGTGTCTATTTTATTTAGTGAGCAATGTTTCAATTCTCAAAATGGAACCAATGTAGTAGAATTCGCGCTGAACAGTGAACGAAAATCAACAAATATTTTTAATAACAAGAACAAGAAAGAGAGCAAAAGAATTTTTTTTTTCTTTTTGATTGTTATTTTTTTTATGTTTCTTGCTCAGGCACACAAACGACTTAAATCCACTTTGATTGTAGTTTAGTTTAGTTAAATAATTTGTTCGATTTATTCTTTTGTTTTTTTTTATCAAAGTGAAAATTATTTCAAACAAAGTGATCAATAGCTTAATTGAAAAATAAATAAAAATGCAAGCATCAATTGAATCAGATGATTCCGAGGAATATTTCGATGCTGAAGATTCCACACCGCATCGACTTATGAAGTAAGAAACAGTTTTTTTTTTTGTTTTTTCCCTTTGTGTATGGAAATTAGTCATTGCATTGTATGAATATATAAATATTTGTGTTTGTCTTGTTGCACCATTTAGAAAACGTTCACCAAAATCGGAGGATGACGGTTTTGTATTCCCGGATTTAAATTTAGAGAAGCCATCTGATAAATGTGATTTAGATTCATTGACGAAACAGTCAAATCAAAAGGCAACGACATCGGTATCCGTCACACAATCCCATGTATTTGCCGAACCAAAACCAGTAAGTTACAATAAATTTAAATAGTGTCACACCTTTTGTTGAAGCTCCAAATTTTGTTTGTGTATCGTGTACTAATCGTTGTAACCATGCAAAAAATTTTGAATTCGATAAAAACTTGCTTTTTTTCTCCATTTTACAAAAAAAATTTGATCGACTGGTGCCGAGCGCTAATTCTGTTCACTTTTCTATTCATATTCACATGTTATATGAATTTTGCAAAGAAAAAAAAAATGAGAAACCAAGAATGAGAATTGTTTTGAAATTCAATTGTGATCAGCTATTGTGATTATTTGTGCTGTTTTAAATTCCATTTCATGAAATTTGTTTATATTATTTGTTTTTTTTTTCGATTTTTTTTCTGTTGGTGTCTAGATATATAGCATTTCATTGACTTCAATTGTTGCACAATCAGTTATAATGAGTATGAGAAAAATCCGTAAAACATACGAATTTTCAAGAAATCACATAAAGACTCCATATAATACAATTCTCTTAAATTGTATGTCATAGCTGTTGTTTCGAATATTATTTTTCGCACTGTGTATATATATATATATATATATATGTTTACACTTTATTTCCATCTTACCAAAGGGATATTCACCAACACAAAAAGTGCTCTTTTTTCCAGTATTCTGGAATTTCAGTTTATCAATTTCATAAAAACCACCATAAAAGAATATTTTCAATAAATTTCTGTTCTAAATTGATTTGAATTTAGTATTACACCATTTAAAATCGGGTAATAATAGACGTATATCGATATTTTGACGAAAAGAGATATAAAAAATAGAAATAATATTATTTCTAATTTCTGCTAGTTTTTTCTAATTTTCGCTAATTTTCTAGTTCTAGTATTTGTGAATATCCCTCTGCATCTTACTCTCACACTTACTACTATATTGGTCTATCGTTTTGTTCCAATTGAACTATAATGTTGCGTCCATTCGGGACACAATTCATTCACACATTTTATATTACATTCAAATCTGTTCCAATCAATTAAACAAATCAACAAACAACTATTCCACTCATTCATTCATTCATTGACCATGCATCATGCACATTTTACTAAGAACAACTGTGTAAATTATATATTTTTTTTTAACAAATAAAAAAAAACAATGACAATTAAAATTGCCATACAAATCTTTAGTCCGGTAGGCAGCGCTTTCGTGAATTGCGTCAATGCATGCAAAATGACGAGGATGAAAATCCTGGCAACACACTGACGCCTGATTCGCAGGTATTTTATTTTACAGTTTTCATTTATTTTATGTTCCAATTTAGTGAAGAAAAAAAAAAAAAAAATTAAAAAGCGAAACAATTAATGTTAGTTGTTAGTTGACGAGTTATTTTTATTTAATGTGTGTGTGTATATTTTCAATTACAATATTTTTGATTGTGATTTTCTCTGCGACTGATTTGGCATGAGATTTCGTTCTTATGAATTCGTTTGTTATTTTTGTAATATTCTCTTTTGCTTGGTCAACCAAAACATCGAAACAAAACTAATTAAAACAAAAACCAATTGAACAAAGCAACAACAACAAAACCAAAACCAAATAAATTTTTCCCCTCCGTTCGTAAATGATTCAGAATTAGTCGCTATAATTTCGATTTGCATAATGTTTCACTATATTCATATCATTTCCGTATTATTTCATTTATTGTCATTTTATAGAATAGTTCAGTTGAAGGTGTTTTCGCTCCACAACGATCAACCCATCCATTTCGGATAATTGAAAATGATGCTATTAGTATACAAAGTATGACTTCATTGGGAAGAGTTGGTCGAATATTGGCTGGAACAGTTGACGTAAGCAATTCAACGGTGGATAAAGATACCTGCAGCACAAACGCATCGTTAGCTGATTGGAATGTGGCAAGCACGAGCAATTCAACATCAACTACAACCGATGTATACTGTGATCGAAAGACAAAGTCAGCAACTAATAGTAGTAGTAGTAATGTGCATGATTCAAGTATTAGTAGCAATGATAATACCAGCAATAATACAATGACATTACAAGGTAATTTTCTAACTTTTTTCTTTCGCTTGGTCTCAATTTATTTTAAACATTTTAATGATAATCGAATGAACTTTAATAACTAAATTTTATTGAATTTAAATAGAACCAGATGTGATTGCTAGTACGAAATTGGCACACTCAAAAACAACAGATAGCCTTCAAAATACATCATGCGGACCGATTGCACCGCCACGACGAAAGAAAAAATCAGTAAAAACGATATCAACGAATTCAGTGGAACAAGTTAGTTGCACCGAATCATCACCATCATCAACGGAAAGTAAGCTTAAATTAAGTGTTGCATTACCGTCAATATCATCGAATGATTGTGCCACATCATTACCAAGTCCAGCAACTAAAGCTAAAATCGAATCATTTACAAGAGAAATAGAAAACTCATTTGGTGGATCATCTGATAGTAATTCACGTGAAATTGGTGGTTCAATGAGTCGAATTTGTCAATCGTTAGGTAATTCATCAACATCGGTGTATTCAAAACCAAGCCCATCAAATAGTTCGAAAAGTAATTCGGCGCCTGGTCGTGCCAGTTCCATTGATCCAAATCAAGGATTAAATTTATATAAAGCAACACGGGGTCAATATGTTGTAAAACCACAAGATGAAGAGGCAAATAAAGCTGAAGGTCCATCAAAAGAAGAACTCGAACGTATTGAAAGAATTCGTGCGGAAATTTTTGGCACAAATTCAGCAATACAACGTCCACATTTATCAGCTACCGGATCAAATAGTTTGGGCAATGGAATGCGATACGGAAATAATTTAGCAAAAGCTGCGCTATTAGCAAAAGAACGACGAAAATCGGCAGGCGATGAAGATGTATTAAAACAATTGAATGTATTTGTACGGACACGAACTGATTCAGGGAAAAAATTGACGGATTTTGAAATTTTAGAGCAAGTACCAGTTAAGAATTTAGATACCGGTGAAAAGATTCCATTGTCTGAAGTGAAACCACCACCACCACCAGATGGATGGAATCCATTATCACTTCATATACATAAATTAACCAGCCATTTGGAAGCGATGCAAAAGGAATCGGATGAAGAGAGTGTAATTGGTGTGCCGCCCGGTGTTGAAGCGCCAGCAATGGATGAAGATGAAGTTGAAAATGAAGATGGTGGTCGCATTAAACGGAAAACCGCACGACTGAAACGATTCTTTGGTTCGACTATGCGAAAAACTGTCGATAAAGCAAAATCAATAGCATCCGAAGTGTCACATGCACGACATAAAGAAGATGTTGCTGATATTGTTGATGTTGTAAATCCCGAGCAAAATATCAAAATAAAAGCATCAAGCACAAATAAAGGCCCATATGAATTTGCTAAGCTACAACACATGCAAGATTTATCTGGTGAACATACTGGCGCTGTTTGGTGTATGAAATTTAGCTCATGTGGTCGCTTATTGGCAACAGCCGGTCAAGATCGCGTTTTACGAATTTGGGTGCTAAAAGATGCATATCCATTTTTCCAAGATATGCGTACAAAATATAATGCGGATCAAAAATCATCACCGACACCATCACAAGAATCACTCGTATCACACAATTCGGCCGAAGAAGCAGTTGCAATGGCAACGGCCGCTGAACAAAGTGCTGGCCCATTTATGCCAAAAGCATTTTGCTCATACACCGGCCACACATCAGGTAAATTAAATCTAAATATCATTATAATTCCATACATAATTGTTTAATTTAAAAATTTCCATTTCAAATAGATCTCCTCGATGTGTCATGGTCAAAGAATTATTTCATTTTATCAAGCTCAATGGATAAAACGGTACGACTTTGGCATATATCGAGACGTGAATGTCTATGTTGTTTCCAGCATATCGACTTTGTTACTGCAATTGCATTTCATCCACGAGACGATCGATATTTCTTGAGTGGTAGTCTAGATGGTATGCGAAATAGTTGCACAAATCACAAAAATTCAATATTTACATTAATCATTTAATTAATTTTTTTTGTTTTTTTTTTTGTTATTTTCATCATAGGTAAACTACGTCTTTGGAATATACCTGATAAAAAAGTTGCACTTTGGAATGAATTGGATGGACAAACTAAATTAATAACCGCTGCAAATTTCTGTCAAAATGGAAAATTTGCTGTTGTCGGTTCATACGATGGCCGATGTCTATTTTATGATACCGATCAAAATTTGAAATATCATACACAAATTCATGTGAGATCAACTCGTGGACGTAACAAAACCGGACGAAAAATCAGTGGCATTGAACCAATGCCAGGTAAGCAATATATTCAAATTAAAAGCAAAAACAAAAAAACACACACTTTCCTTTGCATAATTAGATTTTATTCAAAAGTATGACTTTCAATTTTGATTTCGATTCTGACATTATCAAACGAATCAAATATGTGCGTAAGTCGATGCAATTTCGATCGCCGAATTTCTTTTGAAATGCCGTGTTTATATAGCGTTTCATTTATGTCTGAGTGTTTCCATCGGCCTTTTTCAATATTGAAAAATCATGATGAAAAATCGATTTATTTATACAAAAATTCCCCCATTTATTTCGACTTCAAATTATTTTTTTTTTTTTTTTTTTTTTTTTCAAATTAATTGTCTAGGTGAAGATAAAATTCTTGTTACATCAAATGATAGCCGCGTTCGTTTATATGATTTGCGTGACTTAAATTTGAGCTGTAAATACAAAGGTTATTTGAACACATCATCGCAAATAAAGGCATCGTTCAGTCATGATGGTAAATAGATCATAGAATTTTTCAAATTCACTCAATATTTACAAATACTTTAATTATTGTTTTTCTTTTGTCTGTTTTTGTATAGGTAAATATATAATCGCCGGTTCGGAGAATCAATGTATTTACGTGTGGAAAACCAATCACGATTATAAATTAAGTTCGGTAAGTAATTTTTTTTTTTTTTTTTATTTTACGCAATAATAATAATCAAGAAAAAAGAAAGAAAGAAAGAAATTATATATTAGAAATAATTCTTGATATAAAAATCTATCTATAAATAATTCTATCAGGTGCGACGTGATCGAAGTGATTTCTGGGAAGGAATTAAAGCACACAATGCAACAGTTACATGTGCTATATTTACACCTCATCCCGAAACAATAATTAAACCAGAAATCGAAGATGATGATATTTCTAGTGTAAATGTAAGAGAAATCGGAATGTGAAAAAAATTATGTATTTTAATTAATTTCCATATTTTTCATTTTTTTTTTTTTTTTGCATCATTTTTCTAGAGCTCAAACATAGCGCAGGATCCAATGGTTGAGCAACGTAAAAAAGGTTGTGGATATGTATTGATTAGTGCCGATTTCAATGGAGCCATCAAAGTATTTGTGAATAAGACAAAGCCCAAACATAGCAGTTTGCCATACACGGCAATTTTAGACTAAGCCATAAAACATTCGCATTTTCTGAGTTTATATAATTCAATTTGACTAGATCTCGAGTGTTGAGAGATTCTCTTCTAATTTTCTATTTTTATTCTTGCTCTCGTAAAGTAAAAGTCCCCTCCCAAAAAAAAAAAAAAAAAAAAAAATGCAGAAAATTGATAAACAGTGAAATGATCGTTCCTTTTTGTTTTGCATATTATTATTTCATTTTATTGTAATTATAATTCATATAATTTTATTTGCAGTAAATTATTAATTATTGTAATTTTTTTTGGTTGAATTGAAATGGCATAAACAATCTCATGGGATACACATACTCATGGGATATTAACCCCTAAAAAAAAGAAACAAAACACACAAACAATTAGATTGAACATTTTCGACACGAACCAAATATATATATATATGAGAAATATGAACGACATCATATGAGTCAAATGACATTGTTGTAATAAATGAAAAAAATAAAACTCGCAAAATTACGTTGTTATAAAATCATTAACGGTTAGAATTTGTATATCGTCGTTGGTAAATGCCATTGCACAATTTCGATTATAAAATGATATTGTAACTAGATCGTGCGACGTTATTTGAATAAAGCCATTTTTTGATAATTTATATGTTTCAATATGTAAATTGTTTATTTTAATATATACGAAAATTGCTGGCGCCATCACCGATATTTCTATGTTGGCCGAATGCAAACCAGTTTTTGAATCACAATGCTGATTTATAATAGAGTACTAAAAAAAAAAAATAAAAAAAAAAACAGAAGAAATAAAAAATCAATTAAAATACACATACTGGACAAACAATTATATGATTAAACCTGTAGTTGTGGATTTATGATTTGTTTGCTCTTTTTGAATTTTTCCAAAAGTAGGAAATTTGTTGAAAGCAATTCATCGGTATCCTTATCTTTTAACTCAAAGTGCATAAAACTATTGTCACTTTTAATTTCACCATTGAAAAAGTCCGTAATATTCTCATCCAGTATACGTTCAACAAACTTTTCAGGCTGAAAAGAAAAATGTTCAATGTGTTTACAATATGTAAAATCGACCAAAAATAATGAGAAAAAAAAAATTATTTACCATCGATATAACGAAATTTCTTTGAAAAACTGGTTTCAAACTTGACCAATTGTAAATACGTAAATATAAACTGAAAGTATGTGCACTGCCCATGGTATCTTTGATAATGTATACATTCAGTTTGTTTAATACATCGAGATTTGCGACAACATGAATTGGTGCAAAGAATTCCTTTGCCCAATAATGTAATATTTTATAGTTTCCATTGTATTCAATGCTTGACCAAGATGGTGCCGTCCAAACATCATTTAATTGCCAATATAGAGCCCCCATTGTTTTCCAATCGAAAAATCGACCAATCCTATAAATGGTATATATGCATTTTACATAAAATTTAACATAATATAGAATAGAAATTCAAATAAATTCACCTATATGTTTCGGTTTCGGTTTTCGTGGACATTGCTTGATTTATTTGGCTAAAATATATAAATGCATCCCAGTAATTATTTTCTGACTCTTTTGGTAATATAAAATTTTTGTTGATTGCAGTAACAATTGGCAAATGTCCAAATGGAAAATGTTGTCGATGATCAATTAGTTCATCAATTTTGTCAGTTGGATACATTGTTTGTTGGATGCTATGCATCGATGGAATGCTTTGAAAACCATATTCGGATACAAAACGCGGTTTTGGGAAAATATTTGAATTCCAGGCATCTAATAAATAGTTGTAATAATGAACTGAAATGATTGAATATTTTATTATTTAGTTTTTCGTCAATTTCTTTCGTTTTTTTTTTCTTACTATCGCCATGATTATTATCTTGTGGATTTTCATTTATCACTTTATTCGTTTGATTTCCATTTGATGGTGATGAAAACAACCATATGTGCCATTTATCATTTTCACGAACAACACGTTCAATTACATCTCTATACAATTGAATATATTCAAGAATAAATCGTGGTTGCTCTTTTCTTGTTCCATACCAATTTTGAATTAATGCCACTTCATTTTCATTATTGCCTGCCCAAACAAGAATCGATGGATGCCGTTGTAGACGGCGAATATTTTGTGCAATTTCCAATTCAATCGATGCCAAAAATATTGGATTCACCGGATACATGGCACATGCAAACATCATGTCTTGCCATATAAGAATACCATGCTCATCGGCTAAATCATAAAAATAATCAGACTCATAAACACCACCACCCCAAACACGAATCGAATTCATATGTGCTTCTTTTGCTGACAATATCATATATTCAATTTTTACATTGTCAAACAATCTCTCAGGCCGAATATCAATTGGAATGTAATTTGTTCCTTTCATAAATATCGGAATATTATTGATTTTAAAATAAAATAATGTGCCATCGTTTACATTGTCTTCTTGTAATTTAATTGTTCGAAAACCAATACGTATCACTTTCACCGATCGCAAATAATCAATTGGAATTTGTTTGATTTCATTCGTTAATATGTCACGATTTTCACCCAACCATGTTACATTCAAGCGATATAATGTTTGATTACCAAATCCATTTGGCCACCACAATTTAACCAAATGTTTTGGCACATTTATTGTAATTGATTCCTTGAATGAATCGACTGTTAATTTTGAGATAAGCACATGCTTTTCGATGGCATCAATTTCTGGTATATCAATTAAATTGACAAATAAATATCCTTCAAATGATCGAACAATTTGTGAACCAACTCCACATTCCAAATATATTAACAAATTAATTTGCCATTCATCATTCAATTCATTCAATGAATATGTAACATCACGAATTATTGCTGTATCATATACTTCCAAAATAACTGGTTTCCTGAAAAATCAATTGGATTATTGAATGGATGAAATTGGCATTGAAACATTATTATTCATGCATACCAAATGCCAACAGAAGGAGCTGCCAAACCCCAATCCCATGCGAAGCTTGCTTGCATTTTTCGTAATTGATTCATATAACATTCACCATGATAGCGAACATGTGGGCATTCAGGTGGTGTGAAACTACTATGTGTCGCATATTCTTTTGCTGCATCAATCGGTGATTGAAATTTAATTTCTAGTTGATTATTTAACTAAAATACGCAATATTAAATAAGAAATAGAATAAATAATTTATTTTTTTTTTTTTTTTTTTGTACGCGCATACAATTTATAAATAAATACCGTTATCAATTTATCACGAACTTCGTAGCGATATCGAGTAAACATGTTATTTGGATTGGGCAATAACTCATGATTGTTTAATGTTATATGTGCAATTGTATCGATACCGTGAAAAACCAAAATAATTTGCGAATGATTTAATAACTCTTCCGTTACTGCACACGCAAAATGCGGGAAAAACAAAATCAAATTAAATTAATATTAATTTTTGTTTTTTTTTTTTTAAATACTAAAAACTACGCACCGCCAAAATGCAAGGAATATTTCCATTTGTCTTTTGCAATCCATCGCAAATCAACGTCATTGTAACTGTTTAGAATTGAATCTGTAATATTTGCATTCTCTAACGCTGTGTAAACGCCCGATGGAATTTTTTCGTTATTTATTTGAATACCTACGAATCGAAATGAAAAATAGTTTGAATTTTTTATATATATTCTTTCCCTTTTCCATTATCGTCTTTTGTGTTTGATAAATTGTAAAAAATTACTTTGATTGCCATTTGTAATGGTCCATCCATCTGATAATGATAATTCAATGGCATGATTTGCTCCGGTACAAATCAGTAAAAAGAATACACACTGTGAAATCATGGTTTTACAAACACACACACTTTTGATGGTTCATAACAATTTATAAATATCAAAACACACGTTAATCCGTTCACGTTGTTTTAACGAATATTTTTACTTTGACACAAGGAAAAATTCTTGCACCGTAAACTGAATTTACTGATAATGATAAAAATGCCACTCGAATCCAAACGACACAAATAAACGAACTGAATGTAACAAAAATAAATAAAAAGAGATGAAAACAAAAAGAAAAAAAAAAATCGCCAATAATAAATTAAATTAATGTATAATGGACGAATTATCACTCAGCTGACACCGATGACTATGAACATACGTGTTGCACACTGTCGATAGAAGAAACATTTACTCAAAATATAACGTTTTGATATGTTCCATATACAATCGCAAATATATATATATATATATATATATATGTATATATGAGTCGAATGAAAATGGTTCAATAGAGCAATTTGTGTTCAAATATTCAAATACCATATGTGAAAATCGAACAATGACTTTGCAACAAAATTAGATTTGTAGACAAGATGCGATAAAAATTCTGGGAAATTTTTGATGTTATACTTGAAACTAACACTATTGATGAATTAAAACTCCTGCTGAACATTTTTCTAACTATTAAGCAAAACAGCAGATCGAAATCAATAATAATATAGTACACAATTGTGAAATGGTAATGGCATAACATTAAGAAATTTTTTGCTTAAAATTTTCCTCATGTAAAAGAAATATGAATATCTGAATTTTTGAATTCGGTAAAACAAAAAACAACATACATAAGCGTACACAGTACATGATCCATATCGAACAATATAGCACAGTTGTCGTAAGCAACGTACCACTGTTATTGTATATCAATGATATTGCTTATTCATTCAATACGTCCTTATAATTCGCTCGTGCAACGTACTAGCAATTCTGTTAAGAATGTTATAAAAATCATGCTTCAGTATCGCTTCTCGGCCTAAAGGCTAAGATCAAAGTGTAGTATCTGTTCTTATCAGCTTAACATCTGATAGTTCCACCATAGGTGGACAACAAATGTTAAACTGATTTTTGGAAAATGGCAGAGTGCTAGAAGCTTGCTTCACCTCAGCCGCGGGTTGGCCTCGTATTGCAGTACAGCGAGGAATCGGCCCAATAAACTTTCTCACAGAAAAAAAAAAAAAAACAAACAAACAAATCAACAACAGTAATAATTTGAACTACTCAATTTGTTGTTTCAATTTTTGTATTCATTTGTAATTACGATGAGGCAAAACTAAATTTAAGTCGTCACACTTTTTCGGTTTTTGGTATGAGCAAGTAATCATTCAAATAGAAAATTCTTGTTAACATTGTGTTAGAGGTTGCAAATTGTTACGCACTAAAACAATGAATATTGGCGGAAAATGTGTTCAACTAGCATAAAATAGAAAATAACTTCCTTCTGTGTTTTAATAATGACTTACTACATATTTAGTTTAAGTTGAATTTCTATTTCTCATAAATTTAAATCGCTTTATTCTCATTACTGTTCCATATTTGCGATTGTAAATATGCTGAGTAGTATAGATTTGTATGTTTCAGACCCTTTTCTTAGTATTAGTGTACATGTACACACACACACACACACACACACACACACACACAATACACAAACACACACAAATGAGTTGCAAATGTCATAAAATTGCACGAACATCTCCGGAGAGGTGCATTGTGGGTATTCATATAATCATAGCCTACTACGATGACCGCAACAATGCTTATGACTTCTAAAACTAGCAGTGCGCATATTATTATTTCCCACTGTGAGCACGTCAAATTTCGAAAAAACTCGAAAAAATAGAACATACCTTTTTTTTTGTGTATAAAATCGTTTGAAATATAATCACAAATGATCTTCCATAATATTATAGCCAAATATTCGATAAAAATATGTTATTATTTATGAAATATCATAAAAAATACAAGTGCGCGTATTAATATTTCCTCCAGTGTAGTGTTTTTTGCAGGCAAAACGTCAGTCAAATTCACGGAATTTTTTTTGTGTGCAATCGATACTCTTGAGCGAATATGTTAAACGTGCCGATTTATTCCTGTGTTTGATTTTAATTCAATTTTGTAAATATGAATTCATGACATTCCATTTGTCTACATTTTCGTTTGGGTGAGGGAAAGAAATTGAGAGAGATGAGTGAGGTTGAAAAATTATGCCAATTATTGCCAATGCGCAGAAGAATATGTATGTGTGATATATATCACAATTATCAAATATCATTTACTTATTTAGTATATTTTTCGCAACAATTTGCTCAGGCAGAAATTGTAGCCAACACAAAAATGAATTCATCGAATTTAGCTATGGTCTTTGCACCAAATTTTTTGCGATGCACATCATAAAATCCAAAAATTATATTGGAAAATGCACGAAAAGAGATGTCATTTATGCGCACATTAATAATAAGCCATATGGATACATTGAGTGTTGCAAATTTGGAATAAAAACAACAAAAATCCAATTAAAACAAAAAATTCTAAAAAAAAAATCCAACATTGAGTACATTCAGCATGTTCCTATTGAATAAATTATTATCAATAAAATTAATGAAAAGTATTTCATTTTTTGTGATATTTTTATTTGATTGAAGTTTTTTTTTTCTTCAACCATCATCACATTTATTCATTTTGTTGACATGTTTTAAATCCTAGGGGGAAACCGCCCAGACATTATTCATAAAATGTGAAAAAAAAGTGAATAAAAGTTATGTTTATTGAAATATGTGTAATATTTGTTTAAATGTGGTCATATGTTTTTGAACGCCATCTTACGTGATACTTTTTTGATCGAATACTTTGACGTTATTGTCAACTACGCTGGGTTTAAAATCGATGGCTCAAAATTTGAAACAACTATCGATTGCATTTTAATATTTTTTTTTTCTTTCAAATATTGAATTCACAGTTCAAAAACATCTATAGAATTTGAAAATAATTGAACATGACAGATGACATTTCTTCATCAACATCACATTTGACATTCGACTAGACATTTGACACTTGGTTTGTCTGAAAATGTCGGTATTATAGATTAGTTCTAGTACCTGGATCGTTGTATTTATTTTGAATTTTTTTTTTTTTTCACTTTAAATATCGTAAAAAATATGCTCAAACTTATTTGATTTTTTAAAAACGTAAAAAATTCATGAAAATTTATTAATTTTTTGGTGATATTTTAAATAATGTGAATGACGTTTCTAGCGAAATTGCAGCCGTCATTTGAAATTTTGGTCAATATATGTGAAATATGTTATAAAATGTGTAATGATTTGTGATAATTTGTAATAAATAGTAGAATGCGTAAAAAATGGGTTCATATGTGTTAGATTTGACCGTGCGGTTTCCCCCTAGTTTAAATCTTCTTCTTCTAAATCTTCAAATTTAGGCTTTCGCTTTACCGGCTCTTCGATTTGATTGCTTTTTTCGATTAAGGTAGACTAAACATTCCCTCTCAATATTAGCCAAACTGTCCTGAATGGAACAAAATGAATAAAATTACAATAATAATTATTTTGTCTGTTACCGGCTTTTAAGCCTTTAAGCATATTATTGATGTAATTACACCTACAAGTAGCTGACTGGATTCTTTGTCCATCGGATTGGATGAATCAAAAGATTCTTCACTCGAGCTTAAGTCAGAAATTATCTGATCTAATACAACAGTCCCCTAGCGTTGTTCAAGTTCCGTTGCATTTGGATCTAAAGCCACCATAGCCTGCCAATAATATTAAAATAATGTAAAACAACACGAATATCAGAATAAAACAAAAGTAAAAATTCAAATATGACATAAAAATGATCATAATTCAATGAAAAAATACATGCGTTCAAATCAATCGGCTTGTTTTCGTTATCTACATATAATTATTGGCGGCAAATGACATTAAAATTATTAAACCTTAAATTGGAAGCAATAACCAATTGAAAATACAATGAAATAATGAATAAAAATTATTATGCTCACAAGTTTCAATTTGATTATCGGATTATTTCCATCCATTTTGAAAATTTTAAATTCAATACTTTTGTTGTCAACAAATTTTGGAGCGAAACGAAAATTAACAATGCACAGCTGACGAACGAAAACAAACGATGCGATAACAATATACACAGAAGCAAGTGAAGAAGTATAGACGGTTATCTCTATCACTCTTATTAGAATTTGACAGTTGACACACAACTGTACAGAATTGTGGCTACAACGAATATATGTATTTAGCAATGGCATGAAGTTGGATGGGAGTGGCGAGTACGTTTCATTGGGGAAGTTTCAATATGAAGTGAGCTCAAAATCACACTATTATATATTTTAATCTATTTTGACATTTATCCAATGATGCTTAATTTGCTGTTCATATGTTCTTTGTTATATGAAGAAATCATAAAAAAGTTTAGAAAACGCATACAATTCGATTGCAATTCAATATTTTGAAAAGAAAAAAAAAATTAATTTGTGTTTTAAATATATGTTTAATCTGAACATTTTTGTAATTTTGTGCGTTTTTTTTTCGTTTCATTTTTTATATAGAAATCCTACAAGCTTTTTGACTGCATAACAGCAGAAATTGTGTGAAGGAAAAAAGTTGGATATATATCGACACAGAGAAGAAAAATACCAAAATGATACCAAACAAAGTGGTAATCAAAAAAAAAATCATCTCATGATGTTGTAGTCGATAAATTGGTGGTAAGTTCTTTCTGCATTGTCATTTGAAGATTTTTATTTTCGGTAAGTAAATAAAACAAAAAAAAATAACCCAAAATTATTTTTCTCATCGCTTCGCACAGTTAAACGGTGTCAAAAGGTTTGAATTGAAACGTAAAGTCCACCATGACGATCATCATTCGCTGCTCTCAGAAAAAGAATTCAAAATTACTGAGTGTAAAATACCTACAACGTTCAATGATATGTGTGACGATGCAATTGACATGATTTTGTATCATCTCGAATTAGTAGATTTGACAAATATATCGGACACCAGTAAACGTCTTCAAAAGATTGCTAAATCAGTATTTTCTCGAAAATATGGACATCATTTGATATGTATGGATGGTTTTAAGCGGGCCTCTGAAATCAACTCAATATATTCTATTTTTTGTAAAATCCAACCGTTCATTAGGATAATTGATGCTAAAATTTGGCTTAAATTGATTCGAAATTTTGGCCAATCCATTAAATATACACGTATTCACTGTGATTATGGAACCGTTTGGGATAAAGGAAATATTCCAAGCTTTTATAAATATGTGATCGAATATATTATAAAATATTGTGATGAATCATTGTTGATGTTAGAATTGCAAAATTATCCATTTCTGCCATTGAATAAACCATTGCTAGGACTCCAACAATTCACCGGATATTCTGTATCACATGAACACTCTTTTGATGCAATAAAATACATGCCAAATTTATGCATTTTAAAGCTAACAGTTTTTCCAAAGACATTAAATAAAACCTATATTCGAAATATGGTGAAATTTGAAACATCTCTGAAAAGTAGTGAAGATATTGATTCATTTATTTCTTTTTTGCATGTGAACCGACAAATTGAAAAATTAAACATTATGTTAGAGTTGAGTAATTACAATGATTTAATTTTTTCCTCAATAAATGAAATTTTACCAGAATTGAAAACTTTGAAAATACGCATGAGCCTCGATTTGGAAAGAAAAACACCCGAAATAATTCCAATATATCGTTTTAAAACAATTGATACAATTTCACTTGATAACATTGCAGATGGATTATATGATTCATTTGTATTGAATGATTTCAAGAGATTGTCACTTGGTTGTACCAGTAATTTTCCTTGGTTGAACTTGGCTTCAAGCATGAAAAATTTGAACATACTAAAGTTTTTAAGTCCATCTTGCTTGAAAAAACATCATCAAATACTGTTGCCGGAATTAATTCAGTTGGAATTCATTATTTTTAATAGTAGTAGACCACCTGATGATGATATTGTCTTATGCCAAATTTTTGGTAGTGAATGGAAACAGATTCAAAGGGCAGAAAGTCTAATATTTCCGCATAAATTAAAATTTCAACGCATAAAATAAATCTTCTTTCATTTTTAGCACTACATGAAATGTAGTTGAATGATGTAAATCTATTGCTTTGCTTTTTTTTTTTTTTTTTTTTTTTCTCCATTTTTGGAAAAAGTCGAACTATTGTAAGTCCGAATTCAAATCTGAAATTTTTTTTACTTATTAAGATGCTATCATCCTAGGGGCTTTTATGTATACGAAAATATGAAATATACGCAGTTTATACACGTTGAAGTGAAATATCGTAAATATAGTCAATTTATACGCGTTTAACTGAAATATTCGTAGAGTTGCTGTGATAAATGTACATAATGTACAAATATGTTTGTCAACACAATCAAAATCGTATCGGCCAAACAAAAACTAAATTGTGTAACTGAACGAATTATAAAATTAACGTTTTTCTTCGATAAAGTCGGAAATTATCGAATATGCATTAAAAATTTAATACTATTTTTAAAACTCAATTCTAATCAATATCTTTTGATTGTACATTTTTTGTATTATAATTAATGAAAAAAAAAAAAAAAAAAATATAAATGACAATAGTTTTGATGTGATCTGAATGTCAATAATAAAAAAATTTAACATAACATTGCCGAGATCATTGCATTTTTTGAAGCATTTATAGCGCAGAAGACAGCGTGTCAGTCTCTTAATCAGATATATGAAGGTTCCATTCTCGCATTGGGCATTTTTTTTTTTTTTTTTTTTTTTCGTAAAATCATATTTTTTTTAATTTATTATAATATGTACGAAAAAAAATTTACAATCAAAACATATTGATTAGATTTGAGTTTTATTTTAAAAATAATAATAAATGTTCAATCTTCAATGAATAGTTGATTTTGTATGGAATTTATTATTGAAATTGTTCAATTTGTTGAACATTTTACTGAAGAAAAAAAAGTAAATTTGCTGGTTCGTTTGTTTACTTTTAGTTTTGCCGATTGGATTTTGAATGAGCATATGGACGCCATTTTCAACATTTGGAGATACACTTATACGAATTTATACGCATTTATATGCATTATATTCGGACTTATACGCACAATAATTCGCGAGTCGAAAAATATGCGAGCATAGCGCATTATACGCAATATATATGCAATATACGTGAATATATTTTTGACATAAAAGCCCCTAGCTATCATCTATATTTTTTCTCATATGATTAGTTGGAACATAATTTAAAATTTTTTGAGTTTAGCGGTTTTATATTATGTTCCAATGATTTTTTTTATATTGTTATTGGTTTGAAATATAAATAACGAATCATAGAAATGTAAATCAAATGACCCATAAATATATCAAAATTTAATTGACAAGCATAGCCTACTAATTTATATAAAAATCAATTTTGATATTTTTTTTCATTTCAATATTCTTATAGCAAAGTTTTTTCTAGCAAGAGTGTCCTAGTAAGTATGATTGATAGAAATATGTGACCAATTCATATAATTCTTTCGCTTTTCATCATTTTATAATTTTTCCCAATTGTTTTTTTCTTTTTTTTTTTGAATTTCCACGGCTTGAGTTTCACTATTCCATTCATATCCTCTTTCGTATAAATCACACCTAACCGAATCAAAATACCGTCTATGTCGGGATATATCTCATGCAAGCTGCACGGAGATACGGCAAACCGCATGCGTTCAT
The DNA here is from genome assembly GCA_029041755.1 of Resseliella maxima. Taxonomy (NCBI): domain Eukaryota; kingdom Metazoa; phylum Arthropoda; class Insecta; order Diptera; family Cecidomyiidae; genus Resseliella; species Resseliella maxima. The sequence continues at coordinate 1,048,595 of JAQOWM010000826.1, read as the reverse complement.
GTACATTCAATAAACTCTTGCGACTTGCGATGCTCTGTGTAATACACACGACATATACACAGACCCACAATCGTACTCGCCGCTTATTTATTTATTTCGGCACCATATAGCGTCTTTCGCCTGAGGTGGTTTATTATATGTATATATGTTTACATTAACAATATTTATAAATTTGGATTTTTAAAAAATTCCTTCAATATAGTTTTAACAATATTAACACTTAAATTTAGATCGTATAATTCATGTAGTTCGTTAAATTTTATTTTCATTGAATTAAATGGGTCATTTGTGCTGTCTGTAATTAGCATATTTCTGTTTCTTGTTAGTCTTGAAGGTATTCTGTAATTTAATTTACTTAACAAATTTGGGCATGAGATAGAAGCATTTATCAGTGACAATATGAATGTGATTTGAGCAATAGATCGTCTGTCTTCAAGGGTATTCATATGAAATAGTAATAATAGTCTATGTTTATATGGCGGTAATTCATATTGATGTTGCCATGGAAATTTTCGGAAAGCAAATTTCAAAAATTGTTTTTGTATCGATTCAATCCGTTTTATGTGTACTTTCTGTGAATTGTTGTTCGGGGTCCATACTTGCGATGCGTATTCGACGATGGGTAAAACGAATGTCTCAAATAATCGTTTAATTGTCCATGGATCATCAAATTCATATGAGTACCGTTTTATCCATGCCAGTCTTGATTTTGCTTTTGATATTGCGTACTCAAAATGGTTATGAAATGTCATTTTTTCATTCATAATTACTCCTAAATCCTTGAAGTACGATACTTGTTCAATATATGTCTCGTTTAAGATATAATTGAAATTAATTGAATGGTTGGTACGTTGAACGCTCATCTTTTTGGTTTTTTTAACGTTTAAATTAAGTCTATTGAATTTAAAATATGTACTAGCAGCAAATAAGTCATTTTGCAATAACTCACAGTCATTTGTACATGCGATTGGTCTCGATATTTTTGAGTCGTCTGCAAACAAATGAAGATTAGAGTTTTTTAAATAGTGTGGAAAGTCTAATATAAATAGAATAAAAAGTGTAGCTCCAATTGGATATCCCTGTCCTACACCAGATGTCACTATTACAGGTTTTGAAATTGTTTCAGAATCAATTTTTACAAGCTGTTTTCGATTTTTCAAATATTCATTTATCCAATTCAGCAGTTGATTATTTAATCCCATGTATTCTAGTTTATGTATAAGGAGGCTTGTATCAACCGCATCAAATGCTTTGGATATGTCTAAATATATTGTATCAACTTGTTTGTGTGTGTTTAAACCAATGTTCGTCGATGATGTATAGTCTAGTAAGTTTGTTACCGTAGATCTACCAGTTATGAAGCCATGCTGTTGGTCAGGTGCGATATTTTTGATAAATGTGTTAAGATGGTGTGATATCATTGAATCAAGTAGTTTTATTATTACGCATTGTATCGCTACGCCACGATAATTTCCTATATTGTTTTTGCTTCCATTCTTGAAAATTGGCCGAACGTACGAATTTTTCCAAATATCTGGTACATTTGCATTCATTATGGATGATCTTAGCAGTGTTGTAATAGGGGTTGTCAATGATATTAAGCATTTGCGAATAAATAGATTAGGTATATTGTCTGGACCAATTACTAAATTTGCAGGTAGTTTTTTTATGTATATTTCTGTGATTTGTTCATTTATTTCAATGGGTGGAATATGTTGGCAAATATTTCGAATTTTCTCTTTTTGTTCAGCATAAATTCTAAAGTCGTTGATCGCATTTGGTTGTGATTTTGTATATGTTGATTCAAAGAAAATTCGGAATAAATCAGCGATTTCACAGGGTGTATCTGCGTGTCTTTTGTCCAAATACATTGATAGTGGTAAATCATCATTTTGTCTTTTTGTTTGCTTAATATGCCTGAAAAATTCTGTCGGGTCATCCTGTATTAATTGTTGCATTTCGAATTTATAGTTTTTATATCGTTCACGTATATATTGTTTGTATTCCCGTCGTTTGTTTATGTATTCATTTCTATGAAATTCAGATCCAGTTGATTTTTGTTTTTTGTGTGCGCTGGTCACTTGATTCTTCATATTTACAGATTTTTTATCAAACCATTTTGGATGTGTTGTGATTTTTCTTTGCTTTGTTTGTATAAAATTTCCAATGGTTGAATTCAGTATTTCATAAAATTGGTTTGTTTGTTGTTCTAAATTATTATTTTGGAATAATAAATTCCAATCAATAGTGAGCAGATATTCATTTATCAAGTCATAATTTGCATTGTAGAAATCTCTATAAGTTTGATTTTTTTGAGTTGTTGTGTCAATTTGGTTGCATGAAAATTGAACAATTATTGCTTTATGGTGTGTTTCATTGTTCAGAATTTCATCAGGACATAGTGAACATAAGCAATCCTCTGGATCATTTGTCCACAGTAAGTCTAGAAGACGATAGTTGTCGTTGACATGGTAGTTAATTTGAGTCAGTCCAATTTCATGACAGTTTTCAATGACTAATTTTTCAACCTGCGATGAAATATTTAATGGTGTGAAAGTGTTTAATTCTGATTCGGTTTGTTCCCATTTCAGATTTGGGAGATTGAAATCGCCATACAGAAAAATTGATGAATCATCATTTATCATGGAATGTACTTCTTTAATTGTGTTGATGTGTGCCGTATATAATGAAAGTGAAGATTGCGGTGGAATGTATAATGAACCAATAAGAATTGTATGATTGTTGTTCGATATTTTTATCCATATTTGTTCACAACCATTGTGTTACAGATGACAGTGTATATGAAAATAACTAATCAACGACCCCTCTATGCTTGGATTTGTTTAATGATTTTGTTTTCCATCTCATCGGTTGAACACGATATACTGAAAACGTGCACATTTTTCGATCTTACATTACGTTTTGGTGTGTCTTCAATCACTTCGCTTGGATCACGCCAGCCATATCTCATATAACTAAGCAATTCGATACCTCTAACTCCATCTAGTGCTTTTCTATCACACTGATGTGATTCTCTGAATGCTTTGCGAGCTTCTCAGCGAACACTAATCTGCTGATGTTAGCGGCAAATTCTGCAATGTATTGATTTTGATGCACTCTTTCAGAAAACCGATTTCACTAATCACTACGACCACAAAATTTACTTAATTCGCTATATTATTGATGAATTCATTCGAATCAAGGGTACGCATATTGCAAAAAATGCGACATTGGATCAGCATAAAAATTCCCTTCGAATCAAATACCATAAATTGCCACATTTTTTGGGTCATTGATGTGCTCAGTAGACATTCATCGAAGCATAAAACATAACAATTGATAAAAATAAATACGTATTTTGTTTGAGCAGAACTGCACTTTTTTAAATATATAAATTTATAATTGAACAAAATAAATCACATTTTTCAATTTTTACGCTCTTACAAATTAACTGCAAATCAAAACAACATGAAAAATAGTTGTAAACAATATTGAAGTATAAAAGTTGACACAGCTGTCAAGCGAAAAACCGTGTATGTGTTAGTCAATTAGCTTCAACATTCGCTCCGTTGCAGTGTGCTTCCATGAGTAAGCTACTATAAGCTGCGCAAAGCATCCATTATTTGGTGTCTAACGTTCGAAAAAAATCTATAGATGTCGTTGGCAATCACTAAATTTGGCTTTTCATACAAAAGTGACAGTCTTGTACGAGATATGACGCCAGCCAATCACTTCATGTTGTTCGGTATTTATCATTTCTTGGAAGACAACAATAGGCGAGGACACATGAATGAAGAGATGCGAATCTTGATAAAGATTTTCTTTGTACAAACCTGATTCAACAAGCGGTGCTGTATTTGGCAAATCAACATAGTGTGTGGGCTCATTGTTGCCCTGCTTGCCTTGTTCGATAAAATCAGCGAGTGCTTGAATATTATTATCGGCTTCAGTTCCTCCAGGCAATTCATATGAAAGTGTTCGGGCAGTTGGACGTGGTGCAACAGTTTCATTGACATGTGACACATTTTGTACCATATTCGCGCTATAACTTTGACTGGGACTCTCGTATTCATCGCCCAATGCCGCTTTCCACAAATTTCGTTTCATCACCGATCATGGCTGTATGAAAAATCTTTTATAATTATTAAATTCAATCATTTGATTGACCATTTCATATTTTCTCTGGCTTACCGTTCGATTCTGAATTTTTTCAATTTGTCCTTGTGTCGGTGCATGACGCGTCCGACGCTCTTCCAATTGTTGGCGCTTATACTCCATCCAATATGGCGTTGTTGCATATTCTGGCGTACAGGTTTGTAAGCATTAACATATTAATAAGACATAACATAACATATTATTAATTATTGTTATGTTTGGCCCAACATAACATATTATTAAGTTAATAACGTTAATGCGATATGGTAACATATTATGTTATTAATATGTTTAGAATTATCTTATTAATATGTTTTCCGTTATGTTATTATTAACATATTAATAAAATATTATGTTATTAACCGAATTTTTTCGGCCACAACTCAGCCGTTTCATATACCATGCTTAACCGGTGTATTACCACGCGGCAATACTCCGGCTCAGCGGAACGTATTCGTTGTATTCGCACAATACGTACGCATAGCCTAGCGCATGGCATGCATTATGTTTATGAATATGTAGATATATTTTGAAATAAATGATGAATTTATAGACTTCTTATTCTGATGCAAAATAAAACGTTTCCTGCACATGCATGTTTGGACATTTGCATATCATGAAGCACGGAAAAGCTGCGATTGGGTGAGTATTTCTGCAGATAGATATCGATTTGAGTTAAGAAAAGAAAAGATGGAAGCGATGCTTGCTAAAGTAAGATTTTTTTTCCTAGAGAATAGATTGAAATAAAAAATGCGAATTATATACATTTATTGAATCATTTGTTTTATTGAATAAAAAGATGAAAAATAAAATAAAAAAATGTATTAATATTTCAGAGTCTCCTTCATACTTTCCGCCATATCTTTTACATATTGATATTCACTTTTCATTTTCTCAGAATCGAGTTTATTGTGTCCCCAAGCGAGCGTGTCAATACCATCTGGTTTAATTATATATCGTTTGTCGTCAAACGGATTCAATGCAATCTTTTGCATTGAAATGGTGTAAATTTCATGTTTTCTCGAACGAATGGAGTTTTGCTTTCTCAATTCAATACAATTATTTTTTACGCAATTATAATAGTCATCGAATGAAATACGATTTTTCAATACATTTTTCTTTACACCTTTAGCTTTTTTTATTACTTTTTGTGCAACACCTTTTTCTTTTTTCGTTCGCACCGCATAACATTTTGAACGCATACCGACAACTTCGGTTACAATTTGCCCATTGAGTTCATCTTTGAATTTACCTATTACTTTTTTATTATGACGTTTAATTCCAAAAATATTATTCTCTGGGTAATCCCATGTGTCAAACATATCAGGCTCATCATGAATGTCTACGTATACATCATTTGTTTTTACCCAGAGAATAAACGAATCTGTATCTGTATATATTAATTCAATATTTTCACTGTATTTTGCTTTCAAATAATCATACAAAAATGAATACATGAGCACTTTCGATATTTCTAAAATACACATTCCTACGATGATTGGTTTGTTCATTAATATACGCGATTTGTGTAGTTCAATTGCTGCTAAATCTTCTCCGAAGATTGTACATTTTTTAAAATTAGGTTGAGCAATTAAATCCCTTCCACAATTTTTTCCACTACCGCTCCATTTATTTACTAACCTAATGTCCGAACGCAAACGTAAATTTTCCATAGTCTTCCCATAGATTGCGTTATTTAATAATTTATAGAAATCTTTTTCGAAATCATTTTTGGCTTGAGCACGAAGTTTGGTGTTCAAATCAATATATGGTTTCAACCAAGCGCTCTGTTTAAACTGAAGTGCACGATGAACTTTTTTCAATAACAAACCATGTTTGAGAGCAAGCTTCAACATTGAATAATGAACAATATAGTTTTTCTTATCCAAAAAAGTTAACAATAACTTTTCATTCTTCGTTATACCTGGTATTGATCGACGTTCTGGGCAAAACGGGTAATCATTGTGTTTATCATGAAGTTCAGGTGGGTATTCTAAATCAACCTCAAATATGTAGCCTATATCTGAGTCATCGTTCAAATTTAATATTGACGCTGCATTTTGTTGTTGATCAGTTGTGTTGAAATTTCGCTCAATTACACTCTCAGACATCCATTGATATTCTCCAATTGGTAGACGTTCAGACATTGCATACCCGTACAAATTGTTGGCTTTTTGATTTTACAAAAAAAAGAAATAAACAAATATTTACAAATATGTTCGCTAAAAAAAATGATAATTAATCATTCATATTTACCATCCAAGTACAGTAGATATGAATTTTCTTTTGAAGGGTCAAACTCAACGTCCATGTATTTATTATTTGCCTTTGTATATCGCTTATTTATTTGACTCACACCACCACGTATTCCTTGTTCTGTAAACATGAGCATATCAACATCAGTGAACAGTTCAATAGAAACGCCTGTGTTTTTCAACATCGCATCAAACGAGAGACCGGGTGCACCAAAATAGTGTGCCGTGTCAAGTGAATGTGTAACAAGGCATGTAGTTCGAAAGTTCTCAAATACATCAGCCAGTAATAACACGTCCGTTTTCAAGTACAAATCAGAATATTCTCCAAGTGTTTGTATTCCGAATTTATTCCATACATTTTGTGCATGAATGTAATCATCTTCTGATATATTTGACCCAGTTAGCGTGCTGAAAAAACTCTTTTTTTGCGGTAGCAGAGTCTCTTCAAGTTTATCATATCCATCAATGTATTCGTATGGAAAAACGCCTTTGCGATTCAGCAAAGTAAACATTTCATTTGAACAAAACCCCGATTTTATACATTCAGATTTGAGAATTTGCTTTTTTTCAGGTGGTATAAGCGAAGCTAAAGAGTCTAATGATGCCGACATAAATTGCAATGAATCAATAAATTTTAATTTAATTTGATTTTGAAACGGTAAACCAACACCATGCACTGTCTTGATGAACGAAATATATTTCTCCGAATTATTTGGTATGATTGATATTTCACCATGGATTTGATTGTTGCTTCCGAGTTTTCTGATTAATAAATGTGAATCATATCCAGACAAATTATGCATTACAACCGGAATGTTTCGACTAATTTGATATTGTAAATTGCATGATTGATGTGCAGCACCTCTATAGACACCAGATATATGACAATGATCTCTCACTCGAATCATATCGGTTTCTGTTTGTTCGTTCATGAACTTTTTTTTACATATATGACAAACAGTTGATTCATTAAATGTTCTTTCCTCTTCTTCGGTCAAGACATTCATCGGTTTTTTATCCTCCAAAAATTCAAAGACAAAATTTGCAATTACTTTCAATTCTTCCATAAACCATTCAGCACAGTTTTTCCCACGATAACTTACATAGTATCAGAGCATGGAAACAGTTGACATTGACGTACACTCTATTACAAAATAACATGTACTCTGTTACTACATTGTTCCACGGAAGGAACAGCTTGTTCCTCCCGTGGAACATTTCATGTAGTTCGGTACACTGCACAGACAAAATTCAGGTGGCGCCATGAGTAGCAAATTTGCTGTTTCCTAGCTTTGCATAGTATGATTTCGATTCATCAATGATGAATCATCATGTTCACACTTGAAATAATATCCGATGCTGTGCAATTCATGATGTTGATATGCATGCGTTGAGCAATCAGGGTTAAAGACCTCTGTTTCAGCTTCTTTCAGCAATGCTTCCGTATCAGCATATACAATGAACTGTATTTTAAGTTCATTTTTGTAATTTTTGAATGTTTCATAGTTCTTTCCAACGGACGGCATTTCAATTGCACATTCATTCATTCTTTCACATATTTTTTTATGTTTCTCTAATTTCTCATGTGAATTGAAATGGATCAAACAACGATCACATATCAATTTTTGCGCGTATTTTTAGTTATCTGTGAGCCGACCAATGCACTTAAATTTTTAATCCAGCAATAATGTGATTGTGTACTCACTTCATCTACCTTTTCTCTGTTTTTGTTGGTTGCTTCTGTAAGCATAAGCAAATGAATGTATTGTTTTTCAACAGATTTCGAGGCTAAAAATCGTGGGCATACGCATTTTTTTTCCGAATCGAAATAGTAAACGTTGACAGCCAAGTGTTCATTTTGCTGCATAAATTTCTCAATTTGATTCAGTTGCACTGGAAAATCTATCCCATCGAAATTCAATTCATTAATCCAATCTTGATAGCTTATAGCATCATTCACTTTCTTCTTGTTTTTTGCATACACTTCATCATAATGTAATGCAGCCAAAATTGACCACTTGAAACATTTGTTGCCGGTGTTTTTTAAATTTATAACTGCTCTCTTGTTTTTTATCTTTTTCGGGAGTTTAATATGTCCAGATCCTCGCAACGGTTCATATTTGAAAATTTGTACACGTAATTGATTAATTTTGCTCAATGTAAATCCAGAACCTTCCACCATCACTTCATCACATTGTTTCACCACATGGTCAATGATATCGTTTGTCTTTTGAAAGTGATCGCGCAAATCGGTAGTTGAATTAATTTCACAATTTTTCGTTGGTATATGAATCTCTCGTTTTTCGGTGATTGGATCGCTATCGTCATCAACATGAAAAGAACGTTCGAATTCCGCACTAAAATATGATGTCGTTTTTATCAAATCAAACTCTGTGACAGCTTCGGTTATTTGCACTCGATATATTTCAAATGCGTTCACTAAAAATTCTTCAATGTTCTTATATCCATGATTCACCAACTCAAATTCACGTATCCGCCGTCCGAATGCAGAATTTGAAATGTTTAATCCCACTCGTGGGATTTCTTGATCATCGTTTTCCATTATTGATCTTCAACGTTTCTCACTCACTCATCGAATGTTTTGATTTTTTCAAAGTATTCTATTTTAAATATTATTTTTGTTCGCAGAATGTATTCAAAACAAAAAAATAGAAAAATATAATATACAGTTTGCATGACTCATATTCAAACAATCACATAAAAATCACGGTGCATTGTGTACAATGTTCGTTAGTATTGCATTTTGTTTTGTTTACCTTTGCTTATTGATATTTTTCGATGAAACGTTTAGACGTTTAAGTAATGTTACATTTTATGTGATTTCTAAGCAATTCAATGGAGTGTAAATGAAACGTGAAAATTAGAATTTACCTACTTGATATGCATAACGTTAGAAAATGTGCATTTAGGAAATAAGCAAATCTTTTGACTGCAGTCATGAAACCAATCATAATAAAATTGATGTAATTGTCGCATAGAATGTATGTGTGGTCGGTCACATAAGAATAGAATGAAATGATTTCTAAAGAGGTTTATAAACGGGCTAAATGTCAGCAGCCCCCCCCACCTCTAGAATGGTACTCAAATTTCAAGGACGTATTTTTTGAAGTTTGTGCTGACCAACGCCAATATGCTAGAGTTTGTACTTCAACGGTTGCGGAGTACAAACTCCCCAAAGTCGAAAATTCCAACAAAATGAACTCTCAGTATGGCACTTTTCCCACAGAATTGAAATTGTTGTGTGACCATCCCATTTACGTGTAATTCAGAGCACGTGAAGATTACTGGCAAATTTCCAAAGTTTGTACTTCAACCGTTGCCGAGTACAAACTTCCTAAAGTCATACTTTTGTCAAATTATGACTATTTTGTATGGCAACTTCCCTTCAGAATTGAAATTGTTGTGTGACCATCCCATTTCCGTGTAATTCAGAGCACGTGAAGATCACTGGCAAATTTCCAAAGTTTGTACTTCAACCGTTGCCGAGTACAAACTTCCCAAAGTCATACTTTTGTCAAATTATGACTATTTTGTATGGCAACTTCCCTTCAGAATTCCAATTGTTGTGTGACCATCCCATTTCCGTGTAATTCAGAGCACGTGAAGATCACTGGCAAATTTCCAAAGTTTGTACTTCAACCGTTGCCGAGTACAAACTCAACAAATCTCAACATTTCAAAAAAATGAACTTTTTGTATGGCAACTTCCCTTCAGAATTGAAATTGTTGTGTGACCATCCCATTTTCACATAATTCAGAGTTTGTGCTGACTACTGGTCAATTTTCAGAATTTGTACTTCAACCGTTGCCGAGTACAAACTCAACAAAATCCAACATTTCAAAAAATCGGCTTTTTTGTATGGCAACTTCCCTTCAAAATTTCAATTTTAGCGTGACCATCTCATTTTCACATAATTTTGAGTTTGTGCTGACTACTGGTCAATTTTCAGAATTTGTACTTCAACCGGTGCCGAGTACAAACTCCCCAAATCCCAACATTTCAAAAAAATGAACTTTTTGTATGGCAACTTCCCTTCCAAATTCCAATTTTTGCGTGACCATCTCATTTTCACATAATTTTGAGTTTGTGCTGACTACTGGTCAATTTTCAGAATTTGTACTTCAACCGGTGCCGAGTACAAACTCCCCAAATCCCAACATTTCAAAAAAATGAACTTTTTGTATGGCAACTTCCCTTCCGAATTCCAATTTTTGCGTGACCATCTCATTTTCACATAATTCAGAGTTGTGCTGACACGAATTTTTAAATTTGACTCAACCGGGCCGAGACAAACCCCAAACATAAAGATTTCCAATTCCAATTTTTGCGTGACCATCTCATTTTCAAATGATTCAGAATTTGTGCTGACTACTTGTCAATTTTCAGAGCTTGTACTTCAACCGTTGCCGAGTACAAACTCATTAAACTCATTAATTGTACTAAAAAAAACAAAAAACAAAAAATTTAAGTGCAAAAAAATTTCCTTAAAAACAATCAAAAATCTAATACATCAATTTCAAAAAAAAAAACAAAGTTTTATTCATGGAAGAGACAAAGAAAAATTTTTAACAGATGTTCGGAAACATGTAAAAATAAACAAATTATTCTAATCTTTATAACAAAAGAATGTTTTTAATTTGGAAGTTGTCTTTGAAATATTTTGTTTGATCAACGTTTTTTTTTCTTTAATAAACGTTGCTAATGGTCACCAGTTTCGTCAGGAAAATGAACGTACACCTGCAAAACAGAAATAATTGAAAGTTCAATGAATTGAATCATATTGTAAATTTCATTTTTGTTATGTCATGACAAAAGTTCACTCGAAACTATTGAAAAGTACAACGACATTCGTGTAATTCATTAAAACATTTGAATGTCATTTAAAATTTCAAGTCATCATTGACATTTGCAGAAAAATTCTAAACTAATGTAATTCTCACCTTTCCATCGTCTTCTTCTTTTTTCTGCATTTTTTTTCGTACATTCAGTCGATTTGTTTCACCAAAATTGAATGATTTAAATTTTGGTATTTTTCAATTTTCAAACATGTCAAGCACATTTGATATCAAATTATAGCTTTCATTCGTTGTTCAGCTGCCAATTTTTTATGTCTACGTTTTTCCTTTAGCTGTGTATTGTTTGCACATTCACCACCAACTAGTGAACTTTTTAATGCTTTTATCTTATTAATCACTTCGGCTTTTTGCGGTGGTACTTCATTGGCTTTTGAATTTAAAGCAGTAATTTTCTCTTCATATGCGCTTTTAGTTTTTTTCATAATATCTGGAAATAAAAGGAAAAAAATGAAAGAAATAAAGTCAAATTTTCAAAAAAAAAAATGAACGTTTTTCGAAGAAAAAAACCAAAATTTTTGTTTTAAAAAACATCCAATTTGAAATCAAAAAAAAAAAAAAAGAAATCACAAATTACCATTTATCAGCTCTTCTTTCTCCTTCCGATGATTTTCATGTTCATTTTTCAATCGCTCAGTTTCAGCTTCATAAATATCGGCCAATTTTTGTTTTTCATTGCCATTTGCTAGCTGTGCTTTAAGTTTTAATATTTCAGCTTGATATTCACATCTTTAGGATCTTCATTTATCACAGGCTTATTGCTAATATTTTTCGCTCGACTCTTGTAATAAACGTGTAAGCTTTGAATCTCTGTATGGAATATGTTTTGATTTGCCATCGACTAAAGCTGAAATCACATTTCCAAGTGCTGACAATGATAAATTAATTTTTGTGGCTTCTTTTAAACGATCACCAGTTGCGCCAGTTTTGGCTTGTCGTTCTGAACCAGCCAAATCCACCAAATTTAATTTCCCTTTTTTAATTATGGCAATATTATCTTGATCTTCATTCGATCCATTTGATGTGGTAATTTGTTCCAAATTTATAATAAATATTGAATGTGATCTTGAACTACCGGCATTCATAAGCGTTGCACCGACCATTCGATTTTTTGTGCCAATTGCTAAAAGTTGTTCACATTCTTCAGCACAGTGTACAGCATGTGTTTATAAATTTTGAACGATAACACCCTCATTTGGTTGCTCTTTTAATATTAATGTACTCGATAATGCGGTGGGATTCAATAAATCACGTATATTTTCATTGTAAATTCCCAAATAGCTGACTAACGGAAGATATCGAACACCCGATGTCACTGAAATCGCTTCGAATATGTGATCAAATGAGCGTGAGATAAGGCCTCGTTGAGAAATTTGTTCACTTGTTAATATGATGCCCGGATGAATATCAGGACCTTGCATTGTATGCGATTTTCCACAACCTGTTTGTCCATATGCAAACACCGTTCCATTGTATCCTTCCAAAACATTCTGCAAATTTTCAATTTATTTATTCAGTTTATTAGAACAAGAATTTTCGAAATAGAATTCATGCAAAATTCAACAGAGAATTCATTTTTATTTAAATAAGGTTAAACAAACAATTGAACACTTGATGCAATATGCAATAATGCTTATGCATTCAATGAAATATTCAAATGCAAAATTAAATGAATTTGCATTGAACTTACCTCAACGAGTGGAAAGCAAATGTCATTGTAAATGCATTCAGTTGATGATTTTGCATCGTATGCACTATCAAATGTGAATTCTTTTGATGGAACTGTTAAGTCAGCTGGATTTTGTATGCTCACCATGCATTTATCTATTTTGATGATGTTCTGAATCATGGAAATGTAACTCAATTCCATCTGATGATTCTTCTTTAACAATTTTCTCTTATTCTCAAATCAAAAGGCAAAAACTCTGAATTGTCAATCAAATAGTTTTTTTTCTCTGTATGTAAGTAATCTGTATGTTGATATTTATTAATTTGAATTGATTTTTTGTTGTTGAATGAAACATTTTTTACATGAAAATAATTCTACTAAAATGTTTATGCGTTGATTCGTTCATTTCGAATTCCTTATACAAAAATCAAGTTTGAAAATAAATTCCATTTAATATGTATGAAACAGACGTATTATTTGATAAAAAAAGTTTTAAATTTAGACTTTGAACATTGAATAAAAGTTGAATATTTTTTCTAAACCAAATTAAACATTATTTAAATAAATGAGTTGATGATGCAACAATTCCAATTTTGAAATGTACATGTTACAGAATGAAGCAATTATTTTTTCAAATTTATGACTTGTTTTAAATTTTTCCGAGGAAAGGTTGAGGTACAAACTTTGAAAATTGACACATAATCAGCACAAACTCAAAATTATATGAAAATGAGATGGTCACACAACAATTGGAATTCTGAAGGGAAGTTGCCATACAAAATAGTCATAATTTGACAAAAGTATGACTTTGGGAAGTTTGTACTCGGCAACGGTTGAAGTACAAATTCTGAAAATTGACCAGTAGTCAGCACAAACTCTGAATTATGTGAAAATGGGATGGTCACACAACAATTTCAATTCTGAAGGGAAGTTGCCATACAAAAAGTTCATTTTATTGAAATTTTGAGATTTGTTGAGTTTGTACTCGGCAACGGTTGAAGTACAAACTTTGGAAATTTGCCAGTGATCTTCACGTGCTCTGAATTACACGTAAATGGGATGGTCACACAACAATTTCAATTCTGTGGGAAAAGTGCCATACTGAGAGTTCATTTTATTGGAATTTTCGACTTTGGGGAGTTTGTACTCCGCAACCGTTGAAGTACAAACTCTAGCATATTGGCGTTGGTCAGCACAAACTTCAAAAAATACGTCCTTGAAATTTGAGTACCATTCTAGAGGTGGGGGGCTGCTGACATTTAGCCTTATAAACGTTGTATTTTCACATTTTGTGGTCAATCTGTTCGAGACGTTTTCTTGATTTAGTTCGAAATTGTTTTTCTTTTAAAGTGAAAAGTACAAGTAACATGAGCGCACTTGCAAAACTAAGATTGATTTGTGGTTCATCTAAACCATATCATGGATTTACAAGTCTTTCTATTGGTTATCACAAAATAGAAAGTTTTCGAATAGTGAAAAACAAGCACGCAAAAAAGGACAGTGATGATAACATGTGTCCCACTCATTTTGAGACTACATTCAGGCGTTTATTGCGCTACATAGACGAACACACAAATGTCAACCGATGCATGCGTCACACATAACGGCACCACTTGTTTACTATCAAACGCAAAATGCACAAACATAACCATTCACGATGGCGAATATATTAGTGGAACTTGAAAATGAAGTGGTTTATCTACCACAATATTTTATGAATGTACTTGACAAAGACGATTTAAATAATCTAAACAGTTCTGACGAAAACAATTATCTATACTTTGGTGGACAACGTGAAAAAAACAAGTAAGTTTATTTACGTTTTGATTTTGAGAATATATATTATCAATTTCTCTGTTTTTTTTGTATAGATCTTGGATTGTTAGAATTGTAACTCAAACACAAATGGAGCAAGAGTTCACTAAAGCAAAAGTGAGTAGAAGTAAATAAGAAAAAAAAATCCTATATATATATAATATAATTTTTTTGTTTACTTCTATTCATTTTGGTTGGTGTTGAAGTTGATTAAAAAATCGACATTCATTTGGAAATCGCTAACAAAAACAATAATGGCAAACTTGATAGATGGTGAAGAGTATGATTTGATATATTTTAGTGATAAGGTTTCACCCACTATATATCCCACAAAGTTTGATTTTGAAAAATATATAAATAATACATTTTCATACATTGAAAATTTAAATCCTGAATATTACACAGTAATATACCAATTATTACTTCATTATTTACATATAGTTCAGTGTGTGTATGGTAAAGAATTCATTGAGCATATTCCAAAGGTGATGCGTAATCTTCTTAGACGCTTTGATTTATTTACGCTACATGAATCAAACGAATGCACATTTAATTTTGAAATCAATTCTACTAAATTTTATAAAGAAATGGTAAGAAAACCGAAAAGATATGAATGTGAAAACGCACACTTTTATACTAAAACAGTTAGAGTTATGGATCATTACGATATTACAAACAGATTGGCAATATGTACTAGATCAACCAAATCGAAGCCAAGAATGTTAAAACAGCTTGCTGCTGAAATTTACATTAATTCAAAACAGCGGATATACACTTCAATATTAGACTTAATCCAATATAATTTCAAAGATATGTTATTTACTAACAATATTTCTGAAACATATGCATTTTATGATATTTTGTTAATCAAATTTGTATTTCAGTATTTCTTGAAAAAAAACGATACTAATTTTCCGGTATTTAGATTAGTTTGCAAATGTACTTATGGATTAAAAAATAAGAATCATGTGAAAACTGATTCATCTGGATCATCCTTTTCACTTAATAATTCATGCATTTTATGTAATGCTATTGAAAATAAGGTTTTTAGAAAATATTCGTCGTGAAAATACACAAATTTGTCTTTGCGAAGAATAATTTTCGTATTATATATCTATATAAATAAAAATATGCATAATTTCTTATTGATTCTTTGAATAAAATTTGAATAAAACTCTAGCGTGCGTTTTTTTAACCAATGTTTTCCATTTTAAAATCTTAGATGTTTTTTACTTTGATTGCATAAAAACAGAAAATATATTGGTATACTCAAAACGTATATATACAACAAGAAAATGCATCTTAAGCAGGTTCATTGTCCCATGATTTTACATGACACCAATTATATGAAAATGTGATAACAAAAACGTATAAGCTCTGATTTAGTTGAAAAAACAGAGAAAATGTTTAATTTTCGCGATGCACACAATTTAGCTGGTTTGTTTACATGTTGTGAAGCTTTTTGTGGTTGACTTGTCGGTTGCTCATATGTTATCGCGTTGCTTCACACCTTCTTCCCGCTTGTTACGATCGTTCGCTGCCGTTGCGGGCGTTCTATCATTCATTCATTCTTTCATTTATAAACATTCATATGCATCTACAGAAACGCATATCTACCAACTGTTTCCATATAGCTACTAAAGACCGATGTAGCTCAGTGGTTATAGCATTGGTTTTGGAATACGGCAGTCTCGAGTTCGAATCTCTCTAGTAAAAAACGTTTTTATTTAAAATTAAATCAAAGCATTGTATGGTAAGTAGTTTCACCAGAACGTTCACTAAGAACGAATCCAACAACAAAATACATAGGAAGCAGGTCTGTTGCCATATTAGTAACGGATGGTTGTGAGAGAAAGAGGAGAGAGAGGAGAGGAGAGAGGAGAGAGAGAGAGAGAGAGGAGAGAGGAGAGAGGAGAGAGAGAGAGAGGAGTGTGTGTATGTGTGTGTATATGTGTGTACATGTACACTAATACTAAGAAAAGGGTCTGAAACATACAAATCTATACTACTATGCTGTAAACTAATTTTTCCATACATACTTTGTTCGATGAACATGAACATTTATAAATTGAATTCACATAAAAACGAGTTCATTTTATATCATAAAGAAATTAATCATAATTACATTGAAATGAAAAATGTTATTTTATATAATATTTTATTTAATAATTTTGATATTGAAATACAAAACATTTATGGCATATTGATTTATTTGCTGGATTTTGTGTACTATACTGTGAACTTCACAGTGTGAAGACATATTATCGCCACTAACAAGTGGTTTATGGACTTTCATCGTCTGGAAATAATAGTTCACAATTTAATGTCCACTATTCAGCAATTTTTCTCTTTTTTGACTAAAATGTCACATGGGCATCGAATTCTTGCTTTAATTGTAATGATGACACAAAAATCTTTATAATTTTTGACTGGATGGGGTCCGGTAATGGGCATTTTTGGTAATTCAATTTGCGAATCATCTAGAACATAAAGACCGGCTTTACGCATTGATGTTCGAATGTGCAATGGTTCATTCATCAATGGATTGAACTTCTTTACACAAACGGAGATTATTTTACGTTCAAATACATTTAAAGTTCGTTAAATAAATAGCGAACAACGTGGTTCAAAGAGTCGCGCTTCGTATTTCTTTCTATTTTCGGGTATATCATATACCTTAAAAACCAGGTAGTAATAATTCAGTATCATCATAATTCGGCCGAACTGATCTTACATCACCTTCGTAACTCTTTTCAACAACATAATCGATCAAAATGACATTTATGTTCTGGTTTTTTATTGAATTAGCACATTCTACAACATCAACGTGCCGAGCTTTCAATTTTCACATCATATGTAAACTTGGTGCCCACCGCCTTTTCAAATGTATTCTGTAAATTTGAAACGAAAAAAAAAAAAAAATATTTATTTTCATTGAATTTGGTTATGTCAAAAAATTTTATGAGAAAAAATTATATTATTTTGACACATACTTGGGCTTGTTGCGCTAAATGGGTTTCTGTTTTTATTGTAGGTTGAAGAGTACTAATTGTTCCTACTTGCAAAATACTTTTCAATATTATTTCTTTCAATAGAACCAATTAAGACTTTGATAAAAATCACTTGATTTCTATTTTACTGTGGACTCGTTTTGATGTTTATGCACTGCAATCACTATATTTTTTTAAAACTTTTCAGTATTCGTTTTTCTATTTAATCTCTCTTTTTGCAAAGAGTATGTATTTTATGTAAGTTTCAGAATACAGCCGCAAATATTTGTATTGTAACGTACAAATACATGGCTTAATATGCAGCGAAAATGATTTTCCGCACACAAAAACTGTCAAAATTCAACGATGATGAGAAATAATGTCAATTGACGCTAGTGTATGGGTTGGATTGAATATGTATCTATGTATTGGTATTTTTTTGAAATTGTTCTCTTTCAACGTGACATTTTATAGTAAACAGAAGTAAGCTTTCGATTACATGTGGTATATAGTTATGGAATCTGAAAAAAATAAAATTGCTTTTAATAATATGTATTGAAATTTTTGTTTAGAATATTATCAGTGTAATGAATTTTATGAATCGTAAAAAGTACCATTTAAAAATTATGCTCTGGTTGACATTAAGCTAAAATTACAATTTTGTATCTATAAAAGACTATATTAACATTCAAATAAACCTATTACAATAATAACAGTCTTGTCATTGTAACAAAAAGAAAATTAATAAATAAATCTTTGCGATCATTAGGTCAATATTCACTATAAATATATCTTTGTATTGTATTGTATTGTATTGTAATATTATTCATTTCGTTAAGCAATAATCGATTTTTATTGATCATTGCTATGTAGTGAACAAAGTATAAATTTCCAGAAGCAATACCACCATTGACGACCACTGGATTAGCTGAACATTGTTGAGTGGGGGATACGCATACAACACAAATACGTATTTACCTGAATAAATTTACCACGGCGAAGAAATTAACGCACAAGAAACATGATTTCGGTACGGTATAGATCACTTTCTATTTTTCTTTTCTTTTTACATTCATTCATATACAATCGCTTGGATCGTCAGCATTTGCCACATTTGTGATCTTACAAAGTGTTTATTTTATTTGAAAGGGAAACCAAAATTATTTATTTTTATTTTTATCAAATTCTAATTAATTACACCATAAGATGTTTGCTCGTGTATCATTTTATCCAACGTTATTTTATAACGTTTTTATGGAAAAAGTCTCATCACGACGATGGTATGATCGTATTGATGATCACACAATACTCGGTGCATTACCATTTCGTTCGATGGCACCACAGGTAAAGACCATGTTTGTAATTAATAACAATATTACTCAATTGATATTTCAAAAAAAAAAAAAAAAAAGAAAAAAAAAATTATATTTGTGCATTTAATATCAATTAATCTCATTCGTATAGTTAATTGAAAAGGAAAATGTTAAAGCTGTTGTTTCAATGAATGAAGACTATGAGCTACAATTATTTTCAAATAATGCAGAGGTATGTATCAGGATCTTTTTCCACGATATTTTTAAATGAATCAATTTAAAAATTTTCTGCGAAAATCTCACATATTTTGTTCTCTTTCATTCCTAAAAACAGAAATGGAAGGCATTGAATGTAGACTTTTTGCAATTAGCCACAACAGATATATTTGAATCGCCGTGTCAAAAGAAGTTGCAATCAGGCGTTGAATTCATGAATAGATATTTACCAGCAAATGAAAAAATTCCAGGTATACCAAATGAAACAAATAAAAGCCCAGGCACGGTGTATGTGCATTGTAAAGCGGGGCGTACTCGTAGTGCAACGTTAGTGGGTTGCTATTTGATGATGGTATGAAATTTATCATTTTTTTTTTTTTTCAAAGAATAAAAAAACAATTTAAGACTAATTATTCCAAATGTACAACTTTCAGAAAAATCACTGGAGTCCTGAAGAAGCAGTACAGCATATGAGGAATTGTCGACCGCATATATTATTGCACAACAAACAATGGGATGCATTGCGTATATTTTTCAATAAGAATGTTAAAAAAAATGTAAATTATTCAACCGATAAATCATCATCACCATTGGCAACGTAAATAAATCATACATTGACATCTATTCTCTATTGTTCGTTCTATTTCACTATGAAAATAAAATAGAATTAAAAAAAAAAAAATTTTCTTTTCAATTATTACCCAAATAATAAAATATAAAAATCTGATTAAATTGTTTTTAATAGTTTATTCTTTTAATATTTAAATTAACATTTTTGCTCGCATGAATTTTTTTTTAACTGTTATTTATTGACCTTTAATGGCCCACAATTTTCGAATGGTTTGTGCGATTCCAATATCAGTACTGATAAAGTACAAAAGACCACCAAGAAGCACAGCCGAGAAAGCGAAAACAGAGAGTGGTGCAATTTTTGGAATAAGTTCACCAAAGATAACGGGTCGAATATAATCAACAACACAAGCTTCAATGCCCCAGTGTGCATGCATTACTACTGATATAGCCAGCAATGTATCCAATGTTTTTGATGGAAATGCTAATGCAGCTGGCAAGAGGCCTACGACAGAATTACAAAAAAGAAAAATCAATAGAAAAATTGAGGTGAATTTTTGTGGAAAAAAAAAAAAAAAATGAAAATACCTAGCAATGCTAAACTCAAGGCTCGTTCAGCTCTCCATAATGGAGCGTGATTACTTCCAGCGGCCGATTGTCGTGCAGCAGTCATAGAAATTTGACGAATACCGTTCGGCGATTTCTGAAAATTTAAAATGAAAAAAAAATAAAAATAAAAAACTAATTTGTTAATGGTGTTCAGTGTAGACTTACTGTGACTGATGCAATGTTCAATTTGGGAAATATAAATTGTCTAACATTTTTATTTTCCAATAGTTTGAATGATGTTTTACTGCTTGCAGTACTATATCGGACAACATTTGATAACGAGGCAACCGCTGAGAAATTCAAGAACAATAATGCATACTTTAGTTTTGTTTGCACATGTTACATAATTAAGCTTCAGATATGCTCATTCGCACAATGTTTTTAATTTCAAATCACACTATTGCTCTTAGGAATCAATTTTTTTTCAGTGCAATCGATTTTAATTTAAATTTAATTGTTACCTTTGAATTTATTTGGGGAACGCAAGAACATTGACATTGCCATTTTTGAGAAGAATTACGCCTCTTGTTATCAAAATTAAAAAGAAAAACACTATTTTTCCGCACCTTTATATTTTCACAGCGTAATGTCATTAAAGCTGCGTATTCGATATTTGCATGAAGTTTGCGTATTTCGAATTAATATCCGAACATTAAACGTTGCCATTATTATTAGTTTGCCCGAAATGTCTAACCTCAAAATGGTGCGCATCACCAAACAAAAGTCATTCGTCATTGTGTAAGCATTTTCAATAAATTGCATTTGCTGTTTAAAGAAAACTCATTTCACTAGAAATAATCAATTGAATTTTTTTTTCGTTCAAAAAAGTTCGTACAATTCTTGTATATTTTGTTACATTTTGATTTAAAAAAAAAAAACAAAGTTGAACCATGGCTGGAACATTGGAAGATAAATCGATTTGGGAAGAAGAGGAAACATTAGGTGAAGAAGTATTGCGTATGCCAACTGATGAAATTGTTAGCCGTACACGGCTAATGGACAATGAAATTAAAATTATGAAAAGTGAATTAATGCGAATTACACACGAATTGCAAACACAAAATGAGAAAATCAAGGATAATGCTGAGAAAATTAAAGTGAATAAGACATTACCGTACTTAGTGTCAAATGTTATTGAACTGTTGGATGTCGGTAAGTGAAAAATGTAGATTTAAAAATAAAAAATTCAAATTTAATCAACCAATTAAATTGAGTTTTTTTTTTTTTTTCTTTGTTAAAACCAAAAATATAATTAAAATAGAAAACTTTCAATTCTTTGGATTCATTTGTAAATTATCAATCATTTAGAGTATGCAAGTGAACATTTTGATTATTTTTTTGTTATTTTCAGAACAAGAAGAAGAAGATGATGGAGCTGTTCTTGTACTTGATAACCAACGCAAGGGAAAATGTGCTGTTATTAAAACATCAACAAGACAAACGTATTTTTTACCAGTAATTGGTCTTGTTGATCCAGAAAAATTGAAACCAGGCGATTTGGTGGGTGTAAACAAAGATTCATATTTAATTTTGGAAACATTACCAGCCGAATATGATGCTCGTGTTAAAGCAATGGAAGTTGATGAACGACCAACTGAACAATATTCTGATATTGGTGGCTTAGATAAACAAATTCAAGAGTTAATTGAAGCTGTTGTATTGCCAATGACACACAAAGATCGTTTTAAAAATTTGGGTATTCATCCGCCAAAGGGTGTTTTATTATATGGACCACCCGGTACGGGTAAAACATTATTGGCACGTGCTTGTGCCGCTCAAACAAAATCAACATTTTTGAAATTGGCTGGTCCGCAATTAGTGCAAATGTTCATTGGTGATGGTGCAAAATTGGTTCGTGATGCATTTGCATTAGCTAAAGAAAAGGCACCAGCCATCATTTTCATTGATGAATTGGATGCCATTGGAACGAAACGTTTTGATTCGGAAAAAGCTGGTGATCGTGAAGTACAACGTACTATGTTGGAATTGCTTAATCAATTGGATGGTTTTAGTTCAACAGCTGATATTAAAGTAATTGCAGCTACGAATCGTGTTGATATTTTAGATCCAGCTTTATTGCGTAGTGGTCGTTTGGATCGTAAAATTGAATTTCCACATCCAAATGAAGAGGCCCGTGCACGTATTATGCAAATTCATTCACGTAAAATGAATGTCAGTCCTGAAGTGAATTTTGATGAATTGTCACGATCAACCGATGATTTCAATGGTGCACAATGCAAAGCTGTATGTGTTGAAGCTGGTATGATTGCATTACGTCGTTCGGCCACATGTGTTACACACGAAGACTTTATGGATGCTATAATGGAAGTGCAGGCCAAAAAGAAAGCTAATCTAAACTATTATGCATAAAAAAATTTAAGAAAATCATTTCGCTTTTTTTTTCTCTTATTTTCTAACAATATAAGCCGTATAATATTTGTCATTTGTATTAAAATACAACACAAATAAACAAACCTATATGTTTTTTTTTTCCTTTTCGAAATAACAAAACTGCTGTGTTTGATCAACAAAAATATCAAATTTGATTTCAGTCAATTTCATTTGATTTAAATTTAATTGAAAAAAATTAAAATAAAATCTAATATATCTATCTGATTATAATATTTTGAAAAAAATGTTTTGCTTATAAATTTTGATGAATCAATGAATTATAACCATAATAATGCACGCATTTGCGTAAGCGTAGGAAAATAATGCGTTTAACGCATCTGGTTAACGCAATGTCGCTTTTATATGTCAAAATGCAATCATTACCACTGAATCGTTCAATATTATACGGTAAACAGCTGATTATTACGTGTATATAAACAAATGGATGCAGTGTTAGTGTATTAGCTTTGAATACGCATGTATTCAAACGAATACGTGCACATGAATTTCAGCAAAATACATAGTTTTTTTTTTTTTCAATTTCATTTCTTCTTGCAGTGCTTTTGACGCTAATGTTATTCAGTCATATATTACATTGTGTATGAACCTACGACACAGCCATTGATATATATACACACCAAGGGTATAATATTGAAGATAGTCGTCAATGCATATTATTTTATGATAAATTTAAAAAAAAAAAAAAAGCCATAGCAGTGAGAAAGAGAGAAAAACTTTTCAAGTGCGGGATCGAACGGAAAATTTACTTTTCGAGGTGCAAAAAAAAAAAACGAGAAGAAAAAAATACTGCTGAAAAGTTGCTTGTGAAGTAATTACAAATACAAAAGAAAAACAAACGATTAATATTGTATGAATGTTTCTAATAATTTAATGGCATCAAGAGACAAATGGGCAAAATTTAGACACAAATTTGCCAATCTTGGGCTAAAAAAGATGAAAAATTAAGGTGAAAAAAACAAGGTAGAAGTAAAAATAAACAACGTCAGTGAAGAAAAAAAGTATTCGTGGACATTTTGTGTATTGAAAATTCCTTCCGAATCATTCATTTTGTAACAAACTACAGATGCATACACAACTAAATTTCTCTCCATCAAGTTTTAATGTCACATTTTATTTTTCTTTCTAGTTTGTGATTCGTTTGCTTAAAAGTTAACTTTCAAATGGTCTAAATAATAATTTATGGGAAAAAAAGGATTGTCTAAAATTCTCTTTATTGATTTCATTAGTTTTGATTGTCATTTCATTCATTGACCAGTACGGTGAATTGGTTGTCTATGCTGTTGAAAATCAATAAACAATTTTTTTAATGCAGATGATTTCAGTACATTATGTATTGTTAATTAAGGTGTTGCATTAAAAAAAAAAAAACGCCGGCCAATCAAATACAACGATAAAAGAAAACATAAAGATAGCACAAAATCAATTTTATTTTGTTTATTTGGATTGTGAACAATAAAATGAGCTTAAAACGTGTTGAGGGTCCAAATCCCATAATTCATTTGCTACAACGACAAAATGGAAATAATATCTTTCATTTTCGTCGAAATTTATTCCGTGAACGTTTGATTAGTGCTAGAAATTTGTATAGTCGAAATTTGGTAGCACATTATGGGTGTGTGAATGCTATTGAATTTTCTAATGCTGGAGATCTTTTGATTTCAGGTAATTTTGTTGTCTTGTGATGAATCGATATATAGAGCAAAACAAAAAAAAAATCTGTCATTTTGTTTGTCAACTATTTTGGTATTTATTACATTATAAAAAAAAAAACTATTTTCAAATTTGATATAAATCGATAAATGTCTTAAAATGAATAATGTAATTTAACATTGTTCATTTATCAAATCAAAGGTGGAGATGATCGTCGTGTGTTGCTATGGAAATTAGAAGAAGCTTTATCTGATTTTGGTGAACCAATATCGATGAAAAATCAACACTACAGCAATATATTTTGTTTGGGATTTAACAATGATAGCTCAAGAATATTTTCGGGTGGAAATGATGATGCAGTCATTGTGCACGACACTAACACGTATGTGTGATCGCATTTGTTAAATCAACAAATTTCAGTTCATTTATCAGTGTCTTTTTTTCTGTTTCTCGAAATTTTTATTTTGATAGATGTGAATCATTTGAGGTGTTTCTGCACACAAAGCCAGTTTATGGACTTTCCGTTGACGTTACAAATGATCAAGTGTTTGTAACAGCTGGTGAAGATGGTCTCGTTTTAGTATTTGATTTACGAATTGGTTCGAAAGTGATGGCTTTACCAAAAAGTCGAGCTCCATTTTATGCTGTACAATTTCATCCATTGGATGGTAATCTTATTTACAATATTTGCAGGATATTTACAATATTTATTTTTTACTTTCGTTCTTTCCCCCTTAGGTAATCTTATTGCAACTGCCAATGTAAAAGATGGTGCAAAGTTGTGGGATTTACGAGAGAGTAAAAAGTGGGTGGCTTCTTTTTTTTTTATCATTGTAAACTCTTTTACAATTTAATTTATTGGATTATTACTTAACTATTAAACATAAATATTTGATAGGCCAATCATTCATTATGATGGTGGAAGAGATCCCGTTCAAAGTTGTATGAGTGTACGTTTCAATACAAATGGAACACAGATATTAGCATTGCGTCGTCGGCTTCCACCAATACTCTATAATACTCAATGCGATGAACCCATTTGCCAATTTTACCATGCTGACTATTATAACTCATGTACAATGAAAAGTTGTTCATTTGCTGGTGAAAATGATGAATATGTGATATCTGGTTCCGATGATTTTAATCTATATATGTGGCGCGTTGCAGATGCAAATTGTGAGTGGTATAAAAAATTATGCCATTTTTCTGATTATCATATTTTATTTGTATGATTTGTGCCATTTTTACAGTAAACAAAAGAAACCAATGGATTGATTCCCATCATATGGTTCTTTATGGTCATCGATCAATCGTTAATCAAGTTCGATATAATCCACAAAAATGTATTCTTGCATCGTCTGGCGTTGAGAAAGTTGTTAAAGTTTGGAGACCATTCGAATTAAATGATTGGACTGGAAGCTTAGTAGCAGAGGGTCCAACAAATGCCCGAGACATTTTTTCACACGAAGAATATGTTTCAATGTTTAACTCAAGTCAAAATCCAACACCCGACTATACCAATCAAAATACAGCCGAAGATCCACGAATGATGGGATGTAAGTGTTGCATATTTATAACTAATGTCCCAAGTGCACCTGTTAAATATTTGCATTTGTTTTTTTTTTTTTTTTTTTAATAGTCTTCGATTTATTGGTACAACGTGAAATCGAAGGCTGGAATAGCAGTGAAAATTCTGATTCAGAAAAGAGCAGTGTACATAGCTCTGATGAAAGTTCACGAAGAACATCAACATTGCAATCGGAAAGTGATGAAACATTTCAAGTATATGGCAGAGGTAACTTGATTATTAAATATGCTATAAATTCGTTTTCCCATTGAATTTGTTTCCTTTGTGTTTCCGAAACAAGAATCAGCCAATCGAAATCGTACAACATTGAAGACACGATCAAGATACTTGAATCGAATAGCTTACTTAATCGCAACAAAACGAAATACACTTAAACGTTTAGCTCTCAAGGGTTCAAATCAAACAATAAGACGCGTTCGATCTAATAAAATTAGCCAACGAAAACTACATCGATCGTCTTTTCGGCAACCTCGTAAAAATAACGGCAAGCGTATGAATCGAATGGTGAGTACAAACCAATATTTCTTTTTGCCAGCGAAGAAGGAAAAATTCTTTTTTATTTGAATTTTTTTTTTACATTTTTCTTATAAAGAATTCACGAACTAAATCAAGGGACTGTATTGGTAATAATAGTGAAACTGAATTGCCTAAAAATTTAGCCAAACGTCGGCAACAATCGCACATGAATGTACCGTCTTATCGAACTACTAGACGTGCGGCTAAAATTCAATTACACAAAACATTTTATGCAAATTGTGGTAGGTTTTCGTTTATTCATTTGGAATCCACACAATAATGAACAAAAGCAAATCATATCTTGTTTTTTTTTTTTTTATTATTATTTACCAGATTCGGGTGATTCATCTTCATCCGATGAAGATTTATCAAACTTATCAGGTAATAACAATGGTGCTACAGCATTAACGAAAATAATTAGCAATCAAGAGATGAGCAATTCAACGCAACGATCGAATCAAAATGAGGGCAATAGTTCTTCAACAAACCTTCCAATACCAAGCACAAGTACTGGAATAACTAGCAATGGTAATTTCAATTCTTTTATTTTTTAATTTTTTTTTTTTTCTTTTGAAAAATAAATGAAAATTCATGTAAAATTGCTTATTTATTTAGGTGCACATTTTCGAATTGTTCAAACAGCCGATTCCGATGATGAACCGACTCCCGACAGTAGTCCCATTGCACAGAATTCCCAAGCATCCATAACAAAAGTAAATGGTGTGCATACAAACAATACGGCACCAGCATATTCATCTGGCGTTGACGATGATCAACCAAATGAACGAAATTCGCGACGCAAACGAAATCATTCGCTTACAACAGCAAATTATCATTTTACAAATTATTCAAGTCATTCGAGTTCACGTTTATCCAATAGCAGCAGCAGTGATGATGATGCATCAAGCGATGATAGTTCTTTACCATTTTTCTCAAAACATTTAAGCAAAAGACTAAAACAAAATGAAAACAATGATGAAGCGCATACATCATTATTAAATGTTGAGCGTACACCGAACCGATCCCGAGACCCAAAAGACTGTGAACTCACAACGCCGGACAGTGGCATCGGTTCGACGCCAAGTAGCTCAACGTCCAGATGATCTTCAATGTAACGACCATTTATCTATCTAACGACTATTTATCAAGCAATGAACAAATTCGTTCTCATATTTGAATTTGATTTTGATTTTCATTATGATTTTTCATATTGATTTTGTTTATCATTTGTAAATCAATTCAATTTAATTGTTGAACGTTTTCAAATAGGATGAAATATGTAATGATGAAATTCAGTGAATCCAGATGACATTCCGTTCATTTATACAAATATCATCACAAAAAAAAAAATATGATCATTGTATACAAACATAAACATTGTCATTGCAGACATTCTTGTTTTTTCTTTTTTTATTTTAAGTATTCAAGGCAAAATTGTAATGAAATTTAATTAAACATGCACAAATTTAGAATTGAACATATTTGTTGTTGTTCTACATCTAATTTCCTTGTGATATATATAATTTAAACAATATGAATATTATTGTCAGTGGCAAATTTTTATTTCTTTGGTTTGGCAAGAGTTAACATTTGTCAACCAAACAAAATCACCTGCAGTGTGGTTAATGATGAGAAAAGAGAAAAAACATCCTTTTGTTTTCACAAAAACATAATATTTTTCTGAGTTGAAAATGTCATTTTTTGTACATAAAAAAAAGTCTATTATGTTTAGTGTTAATTTCCATTTTTCTTTAAAGTTTCCAACGGCTAAAATAGAATCAATGCTCTGGCCAAATATTCAAATCTCCTAAGTTGAGTAACATGAATGGAATATGAATGAAATACGATTTTATGTTACATTTTTCCGCAATCAATATCCTTTATCATGTTTGAACAAGGCTTTACAAGGAATTACTTACGCTGGAAACGTCAGCTTGAATTAAATCCATCAGATAGATTTGTTGCTGATCAAAGTCAAAAATTTGTGAATTGACGTTGGCCACAATGGAAAAATTAGGCTATATTGTATAAATAAATGCAACCAACGTAGCGTATGTTCCATGTCAAAGGTGATTATTAAGTTCAAATTATTATAGAAAAATGGTCTTCTAATTTCTATTCGTTCGCAATCGTTTTTTTTTTTCAAATTTGATTTGTTTTTAAGAAAATCCACGGAAATCATTGTAAATTTCAACATGGGAAGCATAGAAATATCACAATTATCAATTATGTGATTAAAAAAAATGTTATGCCATTTAAAGTAACGATTGAAAAACAATCAAAATGATGTTACGTAAAATTTAAAAATCATTGATTACACAATTTTATAAATATTGTATTTTATAACGTACGGATATTTAAATAAACAACATATGAACGCTGCCACAATTTGGATATTACCAAATGAACGGTCCCAAACAATGAAATGAACCGTTCTATAGAATAAACCAAAAAATAAAATTCTCTTTTATTGTGAACCGTCTATAATTTTGAGCATTGACCACTTCTCGAAATAATTGTAAATTTTATGGAAAAGGCATTTTTACAAATATTCTGTGTGCAAAAGCCATTTATCTACGCTTTTATTTACATTATCGACCAATTCCACACATTCAATGACGACATATACAATGATTAGGTGTTGTATTTTCTTTTCTCTCCTTATCTTTCTTTGTTTAACATATTTTTAAGCTAAGTCAATATCGAAAAGTTTCTGTACATTTTTCGAAAATTTGAAATGACAAAGAATTATGTTTTTGTTTTTTTTATTTTATTTTATTTTTTTTTATTTTTTTTATCAAAATTTAACAAAGGAATATTCACTGGGTATATAAGGAGAATCACTTGATGATTGCTCACATCAATGAGCTATGGTTTTTTTTATGTTGATGATCGGTAGCTTATTCAACATCTGTTGGAAGCCAGTGCTCGGAATCAATGCTAGTGTAAATATGTCCCTCTGTCGTCATATTGTCCATGATATTTCTATGAAAAAAAAAAAAAAAAATATTTATATAAATCGTTTAGACTGAAAAAGATAATTTAAATATTAATTCAACTTGATTCTTATTTCATACTTACTCCAATTCTGGCAATGGGATATGATTGAATTTCTTATGCAAAGTCTGTTTGCTGATACCTTGCTCATCTTTATTCTCTTTCACAGCCTTGTAAATCATTAGCTGTTTTCCTGTCAAACCAAGTGTATTGCCGTCATTTAATCCACCACCGCCAAAACCAGTGTTACCATTGAAGTTATTTGATGTTGACTGATAATTGTTAATTGAACTATTATAATTACTGCTACCGCCAATGCCACCAGCTAATTTTGCAAAATCTTCGGCCATGTAACGAGCATTTAATACTTCAAGCAAATGTGTGGTCAATTCATTAATTGATGATAATGGTTCGATTTTGAAAATCATCAATGCCTTTGTGCCACCTTGATTACGAATCGAACCAAATACGCGAGCGTATGTATTTATTAAAATGCTTGGCATATTTCCCATATCACCATCTTCCAACCACAAATGTGCATCAATTTGACCAGAATGATCTTCCAGTGTGACGGTGATTTTGGTTGACGAATGCTCCATATTGCGCACAATACCAACAATTGACACCATTCCAAAAGCCATACCATACAACTGAAAATTATCGGGAGCTTTTTTGATCTGTTGTATCACTAAAGGGACAATACCCTTATTTTCACAGAAAAAGTAAATAAATATATTAGTTATCAATTGAAATTAATATAACAATTAACATTTTTGCAAATAAAATCGAATCAAATTGAATGTCACAATCCAAATAAATAATTCATCAACTTGAATTTGTATCTTGTAATTCGACTATGTCATAATAGATTTTAGTTCATTATTATTGATTATTATTATCAATTAGGAAATAAAGAACAGTTAATGAGTTGATTCAAGTCGAAAGTTTTATGATTTACAATATTGCAATTAAAATCGCAACATTTCATGCAATAAAATCTCAAAAAGTATAGCATGTGCGTATTGCGCATTGTTGCTGTATTTTGTGTCAAAAAAAAAGAAGAAAAAAAAAATTGATGAAATAGAAAAAAATTCAATTTTTCCAATTTCAGAGCAATTCTATACATTTTTATAACCAATTAACCTAGAACAATTAAAATAATTGTAAGTACTTCAGCCTTGGTTTCACTTTGAACGCCGCTACCTCCAACTTGAGATGCATCAAAACCGCCGGCACCAACTGTAAAACGCAATTTGTTTATATTTCGAATTTGTTGTGAAAACGCGCGTGTTTTCAATTTACTTACAACTTTCATCCATGGTTAATGTATAAAAATTGCGTGCAATTAAATGAAAATTATGACAATTGATTTAAAATGACATAAAATCGTAAAACTACAATGATTTCACAACGATGCTCAATTGTTTTGTACAGCGTCTGTATAACAAATATCAAACCGAATAGCGCGAATGTCACATTTGCGCGCCGAAACACCATGTATAACCTTAAGTGTACGTCTCTTGTGTCATACAAAACTAACACATGGCAACACTTTTGTTGCGTTTACACCGCTTGGCGTGTGTATTGTATTTTAGCGGTTTTTCGACAATTGCATTGGATCAATTCTAATTTTTTGTACATAAATCAAATATTTTCAAAATAAAATATATTTATATATACAAGCGATGATAACGATTGAATTGAATTAAATACAAAACACATTTTAGTTTGAATGTCATGTTTATTTTCAATTGATAAATTTTTTTTAAAAATTGTGTGTGTTAACGATTTTGATTGACAATTTAGTCAAATGAAAGCGTTTTTCATGTGGGTATTTTAGTTTAATTTTTCAACACAGGTGGCTACAATCAAATGCTCAATGGCATCTCGTGAAGCACACAAACTTTGTGTAACTACAACATTTTTTTAGTTTGATTCGTTTGTGAATCAAGTTAGAAAAAAATCCAAATTTTCATATATATTCGGTTAAAATAAAATTCAAAAAATTATGCAAAATGTTTGTGAAGATTTCGTGTGGCATTTAAGTAATAAATTTGTTTGTCAGCTGCATTTTATCCGTGTTTAAAACCAATTTTCAAACGGGCATGCAAATAATTTTTCCCTCCAAATTGTTGCGAGTAGAGTGAAAAAGTGAGAACATACGAGCGAATTAAAAGAAAAAGAAAAACGAGAAATATAGCGAGTATATTTTTCGAAGATAGAAGTGCTTGTGTCGTGCTGAACGTGTGTATGCTGCTCACAAATCACATCACAAGCCAAAACGACACGATATTTACACGGCTGGGCAAAACGAAACAAAAAAAAAAAAAAAAAAACAAAACAAATAAAACAAATTTTTTTCGAAGCAAATTAATATTATATCGACAGGCTGAAACCGAAATCATGCCACTGTTAAAAAGGAAACCATTTGAAAAAGATCCAAACACGCATCAGGCGCTTAAGGATAACCAGGAGGTGTTTTATTGTGAATTATCGAAGGAAATTTTTGTCGATTATGAGTAAGTGCATTCGATCTTTTTTTCGATGTGCAATTTGTGTGTTCGCTTTTTAAGTGCATTGAAGTGGTGTATGCTGTTTCATTTGTGACTCGTTGATTCGTTGATTTGCCTGCTGTTGCTATTGTGCCCCATGTTTGATCCGAGACATGCAATTTACAGAATCGCATTGGATAAATTATTACGTTGAATAGTGAAATATGAAAGTTTAACAAAAAGCAAAGCGCACAATGTGTGAACAGTCGCAGTTTTGTGCTGATGATGGTGTTCTGCTCGTAGCCTTTGTTTGTAAAAGAAGACGCTTGCTATACTTCTATGATACGATACGATACGATACGATACGATACAATATGAAATAATAAGTGGCGTGTATTTCAATTCTGTGTTATTCCATGAGTCAGTCTGTTTCATTCATTTCACATTCATACATTTTGACAATGTGTTTGGTTATGCTATTAAATGCGAATCTGTGAATTCAATTTCATCAAAAATCAAATGTATTGCTTATCACCTTTTTTTTCATGTCATTTAAAATCTTTAAATGGATGTACTGAAATGTAAAACAGCTGATGATACATTTCAAAATAAAACAAATCTCTATTTATGCATATTTGTAATAGAAATTCATTCTATTTAAAATAGATAGAAAAATCTCTATTACAAATGTAAACAAAAGCAACCGGCAATTTTTTTTATTTTTACTTTTATTTTTAATTTTAATTTTTTTTCTGATTTTCTGATTTGCCAATTGTCGATTTTTATGTTTCTGACTATAAATAATTTCTACACATTCAAAATGATCAACTTCCTGTGCTTAACTAAAAACAAAACAAAAAATGTTTTTCTTTTGTACTGTCAATTACAGGGAATATTTTGAACGAACAATGTTATTTAATTCGACAATATGGACATGTGCGGTGAGTGGAAGACCAAATCTAACATATGCCGAAGCATTGGAAAGTGAAAAAAAACACAGGAAAATGATCGAAGCATTTCCACAAGTACTAAAAGGTCCAGTTGTGTATATAGCAAATCTCACAAAGCGATCGGCAATTAGTGATTTGGTGGACGATGTATTCAACTATGTAAACACACGTTTTTTTAAAAATGAACAAGTCGTCGCCAAAGATCCAAATTCGGAACAATACATTGAATGTGAAGTTGTTGGTTTTGTTACATCGGTTACTAATAATCCAACAGACCAAACCAGTCCAAATGGTAAAATTCAAACAGAAGATGTTAAATATCGTGTAAAACGAATCGAAGCAAATGGCAAATCACCGATGCTATGGACTGTAAATTCCGATCAAATTCGTCGCCGTAAAAAAGATAACAGTTTACCATTTTCCAAAGATAAATTAAAATTATTCTTGAAACAATGCATCGAATACAATGACATTCGAATGTTGACAATCAAACAGGATGCATACAAAAAATATGTGACCGATGCAAATATCACATCATTATCAAGTTTTTATGTTGGCAAACAGCCAATATTCGATTTATCAAAGGTGTTGGCCGACAAAAAGGAAAAGGACAAAAAGAAGAAACAAGAACAAAAGAAAACCGACAAAGAGAAAAAGAAAAAACTTGAAAATGGTGTATCGAAAGATGGTGTGACACCAAATAAAAATGGAAAAGTGAAAAAAGCCGGCAAACAATCATTGCTCGATGATTTTGTTACAAAAGATGGCGCAAAAATATCTGAATTGAAACGACTTAAAAAACTTGAAGACGAAGAAGCGAAACGACGAAAAGAAGAGGAAAACCGAAAACGCAAAGAAATGGAAGCCGAACGTCAAAAACTATTGGCCGAAGAGCGTAAAAAGCGTTTAGCCGATTTAATGCAATTGGTGCAAGTGACCGTGCGTAATTTAAACGCTGTAAAAGATGATCTCGAATTACAAGATCAAAAACCATTGCCACCAACAAAACCGGTGAAAACAGTATTCTCCAATAAATACTTTTCGGATGCTGTGATGGTAATCGAATTCATATCATCATACACAGCAATTTTGGAAGACAAAGACAAATTCCGGAATGGAATTGATTTTAGTCTTATGGAACGTGCATTGTTAACACGTGAAGTTGCTGGACCATTGAGTGATATTTTGCAAGTATTGCTTGGATCAATATTTTCATTGCAAATTGAAGAAGCCAATGAAATTGATATTGAATTCGAAGGCGGACCAATTACATTCAAAGATAACATTCCATCTGAACAACAGAATCTTATTAAACGAGCCACAGCGGCTGCAACATGGCCGCAAACATATTTGAGCTTAAACATGAGTGAATTGCCTATCGATGCAACCACATTGACAGAGTTATTACGTTTACATTTCCTTACATCCGGCGCCAAAATCACAGAAATTGGTTCAAAGTATCGTTTTCAAGAGCGCGGTGGTTTTCAAAATACAGACGATCCGGGTGTTATTTTTTGCGCTGAAAATCCACACATTCTAAAAGCATTGTCCAGGAAAACGGTATACGAATTACCAGTTGACGATATTTTATCCATTCTTCGGGTGTTAATCAATCAAATTCTAAGCTATTCATCGGTTCGTGATTTGGTTGAAGAGAGATTAGAAAGTTCGAACAAAGCAAAAATTGCATTGAAAAATTTATTGTCAGCCGAACGGAAGCGAGAATCAACATTGGCATCGGAGAAAAAAGAAGTATTGGAAGAAGTAAAAAAATCACTTGAAACATTTGAAGGTACCGAAGAAGAAAAAGCAGCACAGAAAGAAGCACTGGATAAAAAGGCCGATCTCAAAATAAAAAATTTAGAATTTATGGCCGAACGTGAAAAGAAAAAGTTCACTGAACAATTGGATCAATTGAAAAGTGAAATCTTTGATTATCAGTTGTGTTTGGGATCAGATCGTGCGTATCGTACATATTGGCTTTTTGAATCATTGCCCGGTTTATTCATTGAACATGACCCATTTGGTGGACAATGCATTGAAAATCCCGTATCAAATATTCATCGTTTGGCCAATTGTCCACCGGAAAAACGATATCAGTTCATTAAAAATATGCTGCAGGAGCAACAAAATAACAATTCAAATGACAAAGACAAAGAAAACAAAGTGAGTAATACATTGGATGCAAAATCAAAAACAAACGATGCTACAAAACTGCCCGAAACAGAAGCAGAAGCAGAGGCTGTGGCGCCGGCTATGGTGCCGGCTCAACCTGAAATTACATACTCACAACGTGATCTATTCATGTGTACGGGCGATTATGAAACATGTAAAGTTCACAATGTTAATGATAAATCGCGCGTCACATGGTCTTTTTTGCATACCGAAGAAGAAATAAATGCACTGATTGATTCATTAAATCCACGTGGCTTTCGTGAAAAATTGCTTAAAGAGCAGCTTGAATCTCAGAGAGAATTAATTTTGTATCACACCAAAAAATGTCCTATCGATAAGCTACAAGTCGATCCGGAAACAATTGAACAAAGAATCGAGCAAATTACAAATGATAAATCAAAAGTATACTCAAATGCAAACTTTAATTATCCAAAAGGGACCAGCATTGCTGATGTTATGTTAAGCGAAATTCGTTCAAATATACTGGAATTGGAGTTCAAAGTAACAACCGGACAATTAGGTGTATTGGATGTGATTGATCGCATGCAGTGGCGCACCGCATTAGAAAATGGTAGTTATGAAATGCAAACAAATTGTTTGCAATGGGGTCCATATGGCCAATTCCAAGAAGGTAAATTTTTTAAAAAAAAGTTAGCGCATATTGTTAAACAACGTATATGTCTTTGTGTTCTTACAGATTCAAAAGGTAAAATAAAAATTATTCAACAAAATGGAAAGGAATCGATCAAAAAAGAAAAAAACAATGATGATGAAGATATTGAAGAAGAAGATGATTATGATAATTTATCATTATCGAATATGAAATATGAAGATCCGGGAGCGTTTATGGATGATCAATCTGATGATTCGCCCGAATCCGTTGAATATATAAAACAAATTCACGGCCTGTCTTGTGCACTCTTGCAAATTGCCCAATCCATAGATGTTAAATATTTTAAACCACCATACGGTAATTTGAAATCGGGCGGCAAACATGGAACAAAAGAAGAGAATGCCGAAAAGGCTCAACAAAATTTAGAAAGATGGCAGGTTTCATTGATGAATTGCCAAAATTCATCACAGCTATTTTTACACTATAATGTATTATATGATGCGATCAAATGGACCCGATCCGCTCAAAATGCAAAATGTTCTTGTCGTAGTTCAAAAGATCCAGATAAATTACTACTATGCGATGGATGTAATATTGGACGTCATATCTACTGCTTAAAACCAAAATTAACGGTAAGCCATTTGGAATATTATTTCCAATCATTTAAAACAAATAAAATGACTTATGCAAATTTTGCAGAAAGTGCCTGAGGGTGATTGGTTTTGTAACAGATGTAAACCAAATCAACAGCCGCCACCACAAAAAAAGAAACGAAAAACATTCAACTATTCAGATGAAGAAGATGAGAATGATGTGAAAGAAGAAGATGAAGAAGATGAAGAAGAAGAAGAAGACGATGAAGAAGATGAAGAAGAAGAGTCTGACGAAAGCGAAGAGTCAGCATCGGGTAGTCTGTTTGAAGATACACCGTAAGTATTTAAAAATTCTGTCTAATTTGAAAAAGTATGATAAATAAATAATTTGAAAAAAAAAAAATCTCTTTTTTTTCATTCATCCAAAGTTCTGACAGCAATTACGTGGATAAAAAAGTGTGTATCCGGTGTAACAAACCTAATCGCAATTTATTCAAATGTTCAAAATGTGATCGGCAATTCGATACAAAATGTTTGAACTTGAAATCGAAACCGGATAAAAAATGGACTTGCAGTTATTGTACAGATGGTAAAAATAAACGGCGTAGAAATCAAGGTAAGTCTAAATTTTAAAATTTGACTTAAGAAACTAATGACATTTTCTCTTCATTTTTCAAAATTATGTTAATCGTCTAATTGAAGAATCAGAAAGTGAAGAAGAGACAACAGCAAAAACACCGAAATTGAATGGACATGAAGAGCGACGTTCATCTCGACGAAAAGCAGAAACATCACCACCAAACAGTCAACGTTTGAGTAGCACAAGACGTAGCCGTGCCAACGAAGACCTTTTATTAGATAATGTGGCCATTCATAAATTGCTCGATGATGTATGCAAAAATGAGAACTCTTGGCCCTTTTTACGCCCGGTGAGCAGACATGAAGTTCCCGATTACTATAAAGTCATTAAAAATCCAATGGATTTGGCGAAAATTAAATCAAAGCTAAACACTGGCCAGTACACGACCAACTCTGAAGTAATGAAGGATATTCAGTTGATTTTCTATAATTGTGACCTGTACAACCAAAATGAATCCGAAATTTATGTGTAAGTATTTCAAATTATCTTGAAAGAGTGCATCATCTAATATGTGTTGTTTCTTTGTTTTTTTTTTTTTTTTTTTTTTTCTTTTTGTTCTTTTGATAACAGAGCCGGAGCAACGCTAGAATATTACATTGTGTCTCGTTGTAAGGAACTAAATTTGGCATTCACACCAAGCGAAATGGCCAATAGTTTAATTGATGATTCATCATTGAAACGAAAGCGGCAAAAACTATAAATTTCATTATTTTGATCATACCAACATAGAAAATTGCACCAATTCAAAACAAACTAACAAACAAACAACGAACATTCAGGTAACGATTTTTAGTTAAATTCAGAGTTGGAGGATATGTAACGCTTTTAATCTTGATTCTGTGGATAAATTGATCGCATTCTCACCCATTTCTACCGTCCGAATAGGACTAAAATCAGGTGATTTGTGTGCCACATTTCATTTTCACTGTTTATTAAAAATATTTTTCCTATTGAAACTGGTAGGAACAAGAATCAAATTTCGTATGCTAATTGAGTTTGTGAAAACATTTAACTAATTGGTATTTAATTAAAATATTATTATGTTAAAAGATTAAAATAACTGGGTAAGTAACGAAAATTCCGATTCGAAACAGTAACATTCAAAATAGGATTTTTGACATTTCAACACATAAATACATTCATGAAATTCAAACAAGGAATATCAAATCAACATCGCCATACAGTTTGAGATCAAATTCTCGATACAATAGAACACCGCTTCGTTTAATATGATCATAGTGTTGGTATTTTAGCATTGTTGTTCGCCTGCTTCGAAAATTGTTTGTTTATAGTTTCTAAATAAATATGCATATTGACATCGCAACGACTTCTTCCTGAATCATAACGACAAAAACAGAAGTAGCTGTGATTTCAAAGAAGTAAGTTGATATCGTATCCACCATTTCGATTGTGCTTCATTTTTTTTTTTTTGTTCAACATTTTTCCGTAATATTCATGATTGTTATCCATTGTTTTGCTTTTCATTTCGGTTTAATTCACATATGCACAGATTGTTTTTCCTGTAACATTTTTTTCTTCATTTTTTCCGTGAATAGATTGGCGATAATAATTTATTTGTTTTAAAATGGGGAAAAGTAAAAAAAATGATACAAGTGCTAGTGAGCCAAGTGAAAAAACCGACAAAGTGAGCAAAGAAAATGAATCTGAAATACGATGCATCAAATTATTATTAAATTCAATTTTACGACCAGAATATGCTGAGAGAATCACGAACATTTTGTATGATCGTAATTTGCTAATGACTCAAATAGCAGTAATCGCATCGCATTTGCTACTGTTCAAAGTGAATAGTGCATTAGATGAAAACAATTTCGCGTTTTTTCAATAAAAAGGTAATGCGGTAGTAGCGAATTGTTTTAGAGCTGTCGTGAGCCAAATGGACAGACACAAAAAGATCATTAACAATTTTGAAAATGAGAATTTAATGCCGCAAACATATCGAGACATAGTCGAAATCGAAAACGCAGAAGATTTTCAATGGCCAAATCGCACTAATTTATCCAATAGCTTTCAGTATTTTTACCAACAAAATACGACAAACGTGAAGACAAACTTAAAAACTCATTGTGAAACGCGTTTAAAACATTTTTTTCGAGTAAAGACACTGATATCCGAAATGCCCTCAAAGATGTAATGAAAGATCAAGATTGGACAAGTGCAATCGAATAAAGGGAACAAAAAAAAAGTAATTTTACATTGCTATCTTCGTGAAATTGGTTGACCCGGTGACATCAATATGAAAACGTTTGTCACAGATAAAAAAACCTGGTTTGAATCGATTTGGTTGTTTGGTCAAATTCAACGATATCAATGCTCACATTGTCAATGAATGGAATGAATTCAACAAAGAACCTGTTACAAATTGAATGCCAATTATACCGCGACCGCCAAAAGTGAATAGTTTCACTGTTATTTCATTGTGCAATTATCAGTTGGAACACATACGAATCGATCACAAAGCTATGTATAATCTTGCAAAATCATTTGATCAATCCGAAAACGGAAAAAGAGAATATGTTCCGAGCACTGAGCCTTCCCATATATTTTGTTGTTGTATTTGATAATATCGAACTCTCACCACTTCCATTCACAATTTAAATGTAATGTGCTTGAGTGTGGCGCTGTTTGTGTGTTGTTTGGTGAAGGCTCAGTACTCGATATGTTCAGTGAATCCTACTACAGACAACATAAAGCGAAGCTGATGAGAATGATTTTCAACATCAATAAAATCACGTTTCATTACAAATGGAACACAAAAAGAAAAAGCAAAACGATCCAAGAATAGAGCGATAAAAATCGAAACAATAATGATGTTTTTGTTGAAAATGAGGCACAAACAATTGGCGTCGAAGATAAAATATTTCTCCAAAAACTGGCGACCAATGTTGAATGAATTCAATGGTGAATATTGTGCTACTGAACAACAACAACGGTCATACTCAATTGTTTGGAATCGTGACATCGTTGCTTCGAAATGCCTTCTGTACAAAGGTATTTATGAAAATCGATTGTGAAATTGAAAGCGTTCTTCATGCTTACCGATATGTTCATGCATATTTTTTCTTTCTGATTATCATTTCAGGGCTGTGTGCACTTTACGGAATATCTGTGCCTGAAACGTTGCAGAGACCACCGCCGCAACACAGACCCCCTATACTCAGACCATTTATTGAGCGCAGAAGACAATAATGCTAACAATTCCAACAAAACCCTTAGCATAGTATTAAAAAACCAAAAAGAAATTTTTTTTTTTTTAACAATTAAGTTAAACCCAGCTAGGCTTGATAATGTGGCTTTGAAAATGTACAGTTTAATACCTACAACTAAGTATTTACAACACTGTAGGTACGATGCATTGACTGGTGTCA
Source organism: Resseliella maxima (assembly GCA_029041755.1). Taxonomy (NCBI): domain Eukaryota; kingdom Metazoa; phylum Arthropoda; class Insecta; order Diptera; family Cecidomyiidae; genus Resseliella; species Resseliella maxima. The sequence goes on along the minus strand of JAQOWM010000826.1, from coordinate 1,008,114 downwards.
TGAATTTGTGTGTTGTCACAGTTTTGTTTGGATGACATTCATTCAAAGTAGAAATGAGTGAAACTACGATCAATTTACCTTTTTAGCTTCCATTTGACAATTATTAATGCACATATTCAAAAAATTGATGTATTTTTTTTTAATTTTCTTTCATTTCATGCACTTGGATTACGCCTGGAATGACAAAAAAATTGTTGGATCTTCGGTTAATTTCAACCCCAAAATTAACCTTGGACATATGCCTGAATCTGACGTATTTTCTTTACTAAATGTTGCTTGGGCTGTACAGTAATCAAATGACACATTGAGCATGAATACGCGATAAACAGTCTCTTCTTAATTTATTTGTCTTATTTTTTATTGATTTTGTAGAAAATAACTTTGTTTATTATTTAGTACAAAATCGTTCGTAGGTAACATTTTTTTTTCTCGATGAAAAATGAGTTGATTCAATTTTTATTAACATATTCTATGAATTTCGATATAAATTTTTTGCCGATGTCATTTTAAATCAAAAGAACCATCAATAAGATTCACATCTGAATAGGATTGGTAAAATGGCAAGAAAAACAACGGTGTTCAAGTATCCATAGCCATTAGAACCTTTTCTGTTTTGCTGTAGATTTTCCAATATATCGCGCAATCCAAAATAAACTGTTGAAAATACTGAAGCTGATCTATTTGGCTGGTTCACAAAATTCGATCACATTAGTTTCAATAATTCACAAAAAAGAAGCAAATAGACAAACCAACAATATTTCGATCAATTAATGAGCAGCAATTTGCTAATCTAATAATCTAATTATACATATTGTCCGCAGCAGAATTTACAAAATATACACATAAACACACATCAAAATGCACACATTCACAAATACACACACAAACACACACACACACACAATCACTCCTGTAGATATTTAATATTTAAGTTATGAAAATGATGTATTATGTTCATTCTAATTTCTCTCAGTTAAGTTTAAAAAAATCAACAAAAAAGTAACAAAAAAAACTGATCATTATATTTAATTCAGACCATGGTTCGATTTTATATTATCAGAAAACGTAGCAATAAGCAAAAAAAAAAATGTGTGAATTAAGAATATGTTTAGATTATAAATGAAAATCATAATATTGTGAATAGTTCAGGCAAAAGAAATCATTTGCTGAAATGTTCAAATTTTGAAAATAATTCCTATTTGCTTTCTGTTTTTTTTTTTTTTTTTTTGTTTTCTTTCTCTTTTCAGTTTTTCATTTTCGAAAAATTATACATTAAATTAAAACAATAATCGTTTTCAGTTCGGTCTCTTTGCCTGCTTGAAAAATCGTTCAAACATATTTTTTCAGAAACGATGGGATAAAAAGTTATACAAATTGAAAATAGATAATTATAAATCAAACAAACGATCAATTGCATTTTTATTTTTTTTTTTATTTACCACAAAGATTTGATCTCTTTATTTTCTATTGAACAACTTAAGCACGAATAAATCATGTACATTTGAATGGCATTAAACAAGATTTATCGGCAATGTGTTTACTAATGGAATATGCATTTTCTATTTCCATTTGATTCGGTTTCTTTATTTTTTTCTTTTAAACATTCATTCTTCACAATATTGATTGTTGTTGGAAATACAATCGAAAAGCATAAATGATGAGCGATTTAGTGGTGTTCATGCTCAAGTGCTTCGAGTCTTTCCTTTTCCTTCCACAAAGCAACATTTCCTGGTGAATTGACTGCAATGACAAATAAAAACATATGAACACATTATCAATTTGAACGAACAAAAAAAAATTAAACAAAGTGCACGAAATCACATTTTATGAATATAATGAACATATGTTCTTCACATGATACGATATCATAATATATTTTGCAAGCATTTTATAATTTCATTTCAATTCTAACCTAATTTGTCATGACGTTTTGAAACACTGATCAATTTTTTTTTTTAACACAGATTTCAAGTTTCTTCAACATTACTTAATTTGTTACTTACCGGCCTTATTGATTTTGTAGAAAATTGGAATACAGGCGACCAAACTAAATGCCCAATATCTGTATAACCAACTGTTATTGAAATAGAACTTGTATGGGAACTGGGCAATTTGTGCAGTCCATGTATATGGATATTTCATTGGACGTCCAGGTTTTGCAATGTCCGACATTTTTTTTCGTTTTTTGTTTCCAATCACCTAATTACAAAAGAAATTCAATTGAACGTTTTTCTAAAAATTCATTCAATACCATTATTATGGAATTTGGTTTGAAAATTATCTTGCCTTTACCTTAGAAAGAATGAAAATGTTATGCAACTAATTTTTTTTCTGCTGTCGTTCGATCGAACCAATGACAATAGTTTAAACAAAATGAAGTTGCCTGTGGAGTTGCACGATGCTTTACGGTAAAAGTGTTACCAGATGAATAATGTTCACTCTACACATTGTTATATTTTATAGAAAAAATTATCATACAAATGAAAAATAATTTATTGAAATAACTTGTTTTTTAACTCAAACATACATACATTGAAGCAAAATTTTATAAAAATTCGTTTAACAACAATAATTGAAATCGCATTGTTACAATTGAAAATGGAAAAGAAATCGATATTTTTTTTTCTCTATTTTCAACCAACTTAATGTTGGACGATGGAAAATATTTCATGATGATTTTTTTTTGTTTGTTTTTTTTTTTAATCAGCGCATGTTAGCCATTTTATGCATTGAAATGCGTGCAATTCCACATCAACATAAATCTCATGCAACGTAATTGTGAAAATTGTTTGCATGCAGACTGTCAAGAAAAACGAGCACATGTTAATAGTGGTCCAAAAGAAATAGAGCTATATTCTTTGAATTAAATAAGCAAGAAGAAACCAATACAGTTCAGTTTGTTACACTAATACATCGAAACTAAAAAGGCACGTAGAAAAAGTAAAACACAATAAGTTTACGAAAAAGAAAAAGAAAACGAAAAGAAATTGATGTGTTCGGTTGGTCTCGCACGCTGTATAAGTATATCTCAACACACATCTGAGTAAAAAAAATTTTCTATCTTTATCTATCAACAAAAATACAACAAAAACTACCGAAAGCGTAATAGAGTCAGCCGATTTACTAATCTTACAATACTGAGAAAGCACAATGGATGAAACAAAACGAAATAGTATGAAACTAGATGTTGATGCGGTACGTTTGTCTGAAAACGATCACGATCGCCCGACTGAAGTTTACAAGCAAGCATCTGAATTTGATTCCAACGATAAATCAACAGGTAAGAATATTAATTTAACTGTATACTGTAATTAAGTGACAATTGTCCCGCAGTTTTTTTCTTTTATCAACTAATTATGTTAAATTGTTAGTTTTTTGTTGCAATTTTGTGATAAAAAAAATAAAATCCATTGTTTAAATATCTTTTTGAGAAACATATACGTATATTAAATAGGGTATGCCATTCCATTCAGATATTTTTAAATTGATTATGCTTGAGTGGGATTGCCACGAACTAAAGCACATTTATTTCAATTGAGACATTTTTTTCTCTGTTCATACGGGGAAAAAAAAGCATGATGAAATTGCACAAATAATTTCAGATCCATCAAGCATTTTTCGTAATCAATTGTTCAATGGTCAAAAGTTGTTTCTGCCAAAAGTTGTTGTAAACTAAATGTGTAATTTTGGAAGAAATGCAATCATATTTTTTTTTTTTTTTTTTTTTTTATAAAGTGGAATTCCATTGATAAAAAACTATAACTGTATGATTTTATACATTTGAATGTTGCAATTATACAAAATTATCTTTTTTTTTTAATATTGAAATAATGATAATTCGTCCCTTTATGATTTCTTAAAAATTTCAAATTTGTCTATATGATTTTTTAATGCAAATTGCATTTTGCTCACATTCGAGCAGACAATTCACAATTCTCAATTAACTATAAATTTTCTTACAAGGCAGACAAATATATATGGGCAGTTGAACAAAGAAATTAAGCGATCAAAGGCTGATGACATGAAATAAAATTAAATAAAAGCGGCAAAGTTTCGAACACATATACAATTGCTTTTATATGTGACATGAAAGTGAGTCAACAAATAAATTGATAATCTTGAATGCGGTACACAAATTCTATGCTTATCGTTAAATCGTTTCAACAAGCCTATTAGAAATTTTATAATGTTATTCGCAACGAAAGTGCAATTGTGAAATTTATTTTTAACCACATAAATTAGCTCAAAACAAGGATGTCACATGTGATTTCAATCATTTTCAATTGATATTCCGCTCGATTTACATGAACATTTAATGGAATTGGAGTAGAATAATTTTCTTTTTTTCATGTCAATTGATATGATGACCAAGAACCTTCAGATATGTATTTGAGTTCATTACATAGTAGACGACGGCCAAAGTAATTGCCTTTTACTCATATTATATACCTACTCTTGTCTCATTGCATACATTTTTTTGCTACTCAATCGAAGAGGGTTTGGTGAAATTCATAAAAATAATTTCAATTTATTAGTATTGTCTACGCATTTTTTTTTTTTTTGAGTCAAATAAAATCCAATTCTAGTTTTACTCAAATTTTAACTTTGTTTTTTTTTTTTTTCTTCATTTTTAGTTCAATCAGCAACAATCATGACGCGTGACAAAAGTGATAATATTGAAGATGGAGCTGATGAAAAAATGTTGGGCGTCGATGAGAAAGAGCAATTGGCACGCAAAGATGAGGTGAAATTCATCGCCAGTGATCGTTCAAATGGTGATGCAAAAATTGATATTGGGAATATTGAAAAGGTATGCTAATTATTTACAGTATCATATTTATACGGGGGGATGTGTTTGCTAATTACTTCTATTTTTCTAAATGTAATTCGCTCTAAATAATCAAAAATACTATTGAAGCAGTTGCTAATTAATCATTTTGTTGTATTGTAATTGTTTAAAATTTGTTCCGTTTTAAGCTTGATATTTGTATTTTTGATACAACCATCACGAGCATCCAATTAGAATCATACATTCAGTTCATATCTTCGGTTCCGAGTGAATAGCTCGATTTGGGACTTTGAAACGAGATAAATTTTGCAAACAAAATTAAAATGGTTGAAATTATGAATTTTCATCAGAATATATTGAATAAAATGTGATTTTTTTTCTTTTTTACTTATTTTAGTCGACATTCAGCGGAATGACCAAAGAGGAATTGCTAAAGTATGCCAATGATCCGTTTTGGCAACGCTTACGTTGGGCATTTTTCGTTCTATTTTGGTTACTTTGGGCAGCCATGTTGGCCGCTGCAGTTTGGATTATCTTGAAAGCACCAAAATGTTCTGTTAATAAACCATTGCCATGGTGAGCATTTTTTTAAGAACATTTTTCACATTTTTTATTTGTTTTTTTCGTCGAAAAATAATTGGAATTTATTTGTGTGTGTTTGTTTGTGTGTGTGTGTATAGGTACAAAGAAGGTCCACTTGTTGTAATGCCAAAAGATACAAAAATTATAGTCGATAACAATTTGATTGAAAAATTGAAATCAATTGATGCTAAAGGCGTTATATATCGTTTACCAGCTGATAAAACTTATGAAGTGGGAACAAAAGGTGTACGTGATTACATTGTTGAAATTGTTGATGGTTTTAAAAATACCAGCATTAATGTGGTTCTTGATCTAACACCAAATTATATACCAGCACAAAATGCTTTATATACAAAAGCAAAGGAAGATGAAAAATATCGACGGGCATTTGTTTGGTTGGAACGTGTACGTCTTCCAAATAATTGGTTATCAAAAGTGACAAATGGCACTGCATGGAAAAATCTCAAAGTTGATAATTATATATTGAGTCAATTTGGTGAAGAAATGTATGATTTGCAATTAAATAATTCAATTGCAAAAGATTTATTTAAGCAAGTACTGCGCGATCTTGTGCATTTGGGCGTAAAAGGATTCCGTCTGGCCAATGCAAAACATTATATTATTGATGAAAAAATTCCAGATGATCAATCAATATCAACAGTTGCACAGGTCGCAAATGTTGTACATACCGATTATGATTTTTGGACACATGCAAGCACCACATATCAACCAGGCATTGGACAATTATTATATGAATTCTCGCAAGTAGTTAAAAATGAAACGAATGGTGAAGGTTTTTTGTCAGTTACCGATTATATTGAACAACCGGATGTATTTAAAATTGATAACAATGCATATGGTTTTGATTTACCAATCATAATTAATTTAACATCGACCTTTGTGACTGATAATGCAAATGTTGCAAAAAGATTAAAAACACTTTTAGCCAATTTAAATACTGATCATAATATTTGGTTGCAATGGCCATATGAAAAATCGGCCGATAATAAGATGAAAATTGGCACAAATGAATACAATATTTTCCTATTTTTATTGCCGGGCATCCCAATTGGTCCACTAGATGATTTTACACAAATCAACAATGACACGTTGAAAATAATCAAAAAATTGGAGGAATTCCGCAAAACTCCATCGTATCAACATGGTATATTCAAAGTTTTTACAGATCCAACAGAGACCGTCATTGCATATTCCAGGTAAATACGAACATAATAATAATAACAATAATAACAATCTAACACATAATTAACTTCATTCACACCATAAACTCACAAATACATTTTCCTTCTTCCATTTTTCTAACTAATTTTAACTAACATTATTTAAATTCATTTTTCTCATGCTGCGTTCGAAATGACAGAGAGTACGGGTAAGATGTCATTCAATCAAAACATATCTAGAATATAGAGAATATGAATTCAGCATTAGTAGGTTCAAGGATTTTAATCATTATTTTTGTTTTTTTTTTTTCTTTTTTTTTTTCTTGTAATTCACATTTTAGACTTAAATCTGGAAATCCAGGCTACTTTGTTGTCTATAACCCAACGGACAGCAATGTTACAGTCAACTTTTCTAATGTAAATGATCTACCAGAGCAATTAACCGTTGAATTGACAAGTAAACCATACGGAAATACCGTGGCAAAGGTTCCAACCAAAGCAGTCGCATTATTAGAAAATTCGGCTGTTGTCTTCACTTATGCACCAAAATCGCCATAAATTCAAATCATTTTTCAAATGGATCACCATATATGCATAAATATTGGTGAAATGAATGAATTATTTGCGAAAAAATTTAAACATACAATAAAAAACATACAATAAAAATGTATGACAATAAACAAAATATACAAATATAGAAATGTTTATTAATTTGCTTTATTTCCCAAGTGTTGTTTTCCCATTTTCGAAAATTTGTTGCATTTATGTCGTTTTCAATTGGACCTAATAATATGGTTGAGAATAAATTTAAATTCAGTTTCATTGTAAAAATGTGCCTTTCATTAATTCATTCATTCATTCGTTGAAGTTGTTTATCTTCAAGTGTATATGATGCGATGTCATTCTTTTTTCTTTTTTTTTTGGTTCATTCGCGCAATGACAATGGTTTGGCATAACCTCAATGATTTTGAGTATACGCAGTAGAGTAAATAGTCAACACGCAAATGCGTCCGATGGAAATTACAACTCAATAAATACAAATCAATAAATCTTGGAAAAAAAGTGAAGGAATTATATTGAGTACATACGAAAGTATAATGGCTTATATTGTTGCTGCAAAGACAGTAGCAACACGAATCGTTGGATTGCTAACAAAACAAAATGATAGCTTAAAAAGCCAAACACTTTGCTTTACCACCACTCTTAATCGATGCGATGAAGAAAGAGACAACAATAAGCACACTACACACGAAGGTCATAGCACAACAAACAGAATTTATCAAGCATCTTGTGAAAGACTTGTTTTTTCCACATTAGCAACACCAACAACAACAGCAACAGATAGACCTGTTTACTCGCAGCATTTCATTTATTGGGAAAATCATTTGCCGAATCAACTGTTCAGATTTACACGTCATAAACGTTTCTATTGTACAGCAAAAGTAATTCGCAAGAAAATGGTGAGTTATTATTGCGAAAAGTGTTTGAATTTTCCATTGAAAACGAAACAAAAAAATGCGAAAAAATTTCATTCTAAATTTATAATATATTATCAAATATTAATACTAAATATATGTTCAATTTGTTGATTTTGTTTATGTTAATGACTTGGGCTGACAACTGTTGATATGTGTGTGACACATGATATATTTCAATTTTACATTAATTCTCAATTTCTATGGCTTTAATAGGGTAAATTAAGTGAAGCTGAACGTAAAGAATTGCTAGAGCCATTGCTAGCAAAAGGTTGGACTTTGGTTAATGGACGTGATGCCATTTATAAAGAATTCCTTTTCAAAGATTTCAATCAGGTAAACTAATTAACACACATTTAGTAAAATCTATGTACTTTTTCATAATAAATTCAATAAATTCAATAAAATCAAAATAATTTTTTTTTTCTTGTGTGTGCGTATGTGTTTAGGCATTTGGTTTTATGACTCGTATTGCATTGTATTCAGATAAAGTCGATCACCATCCTGAATGGTTTAATGTTTATAATAAAGTGCAAATCACATTGTCATCACACGATGTAAATGGTCTTAGCAAACGAGACATAAATGCAGCCAACTTTATCGAAACTGCCGCCTAATTTCTCTTCACTTAATCAATCAAAACAAAAAAGGAAATAGAGAAGAAAAAAACACAAATATCGATTTTGGGTGATATTCGTTTAAATGGAAATTTAATGAGTAAATGATGGAATTGGTTACAAAATTGTATGTTTTCAAAACTAAAATTAAACAAATGATTTTAATTGTTGAAGAAAAATGAATGTATTTTTTTTTTCTTTCAATTGTTTGTGTCTAAAGTAATAATTTACTTAAAATTTTATAGCCGCTATTTTCGGCTTCATCAGGTGATGTATCGTCAACACCAAAGCCGAGTCCTTTGAAAAATACAATTCCGGCCTCATTATTATTTAAAACGGTTAATATTAATTTTTCCATTTGATAATGTCGTGCCATTGCCTCTAATGCATTCATAATGAAACGTCCAAGACCTTTTCGCTGATACTCTTTCTCTACTTGCATTTCATAGCTAAACACAAAACAAGAAATAAAAGTAGTTAAGGTAAGTGATAATTTGATGAAAAGTTAAATGATTAAAAAAAAAAAAACGAAAAATTGAAATTAATTTATTACCAATACAACACACTGTTTCCATAATCCATATCAAATCGAAACATGGCATATGCAATTGGATTTTTCATTTCATCGGTTGCAACAAGATATCGAGCCCAATTTTTATTCAAATCACTTTGCTTGACTTTTGGCTGCCATCCAATTGGTCCGGTTTTATAAAATGATGAAACATTTCGTTCAGCCAATTTAAATGCCCATTTTAATGTCTTTGAATCCATATCATTTTTCCATTTGCAATAAATATTAATTTCAAAATCACCATTTGTATATTTTGAAAATTCATTCGAAAATGATTCTAATGGATTTTTAACTTTAGCTGCTTTTTCGATATTTTTATGTTGATTGGTTACTGTCGATGTTAATCCCGTCATTTTTTTTTTCTTTTTTTGTTCTTTTCGAAAATTTCTTTTAATCAAATGCTTTTAACCGATTTTACAAATCAACAACGCTTTCTTTTAGTCAACAAAAGACCATTTTAATGTGTTGTATGAAAAAACAATTGTTTGGCGCGTAAATGTATTACATGTCATTCGTGTCAAACATGTTCAACTGGCGAACTCTATTGTTGATTTCATGAGATACATTCATAATATTAAATGAACTTTACGCTTTTCATACCGAATTTATTTATTCAATTTTTTTTTTTTTTTTTTGTTCAATAAAATGATGAAATCGAAAGTAATGGGAAATGAAAGAATAACAGCGAAAGAGAAAAATGATAACTAAGGTCGAAGTGGAATGTTAGAATGTTTAAAATGAAATCAGATCGAATGAGAAAAGAACAAGAAGTAAATTGCCTCGATATCCTTGGCCTTTTCCGTGTTTTCATGTATGGTAGAGAAGATACAAATAACATGAAATGCAGTTACATCAAGACAATGAACTCAATTGCGGTCGCGAAATACATAAGAAGAAACAAAAAAAAAAAAAAAAAAACCCGTCGACAACTTCTTCATTCGAAATGACTCCAAATTGTGAATATTGCATGTAAATCACTTCCAATTGAACATTTTAATTGAGAAATTATTTTTTATTGCTTCATTGATTTCAAGCCTGATGCAATTCTTATCGCATTTTGTCCAACTTTAATTACACCGTTAAGGGCACACATACAAAATGTACTTTTCTTTTTTTTTCTCTTATCTTTTTATTCGTGAATAAAATAATTCATCACGATCATTACCGTGATACGATGACAAAAAACAACAACAACGAACAGACATTTCCAGCAAATGAATGCGTACAACTATAGTTGATACAGCAATCAACAAAATTACATGAGCAATGAGCAATATTCAAATTGACTTGAATCGTTTGCATTTTATTCAGAATATCGATCTGATGCAATTTTCATTCCATTTGAAATCTGAATCTGTATGATTCAAACACATATATTTATAGATTTGACACCCTAATGTACATTAGGGTGTTCCTCTAATCTGAAAGAGAAAAAAGGGGGTGTCTTGAATTATAGAGAATAAAACTTTGTGTCAAATAATAGTATTCAAACAGGGATGCGATTAATACTCGCACGTCCCGAAGCAAAAAACTCTTTTCAAAATCGAATAATGCTTACCTGAAACACCCACTAAAGTACTCCTGCGCAGTTCACATCAACCAGATGGAAGAGAACTTGCTGCTACGCTACTAACCCACATAGTCGGGATAGCTTTAATAACTAAAGTTACATTTGTTTTTTTTTTTTGTGTTGCTTTTTTGCTGATTAGACAGCATGATCAGCTGGCTGCTGATTGTACTCAAACATTTCTTCATCACTATCTACGATAGCAACAACAGCGACTTCGTCGGCCTCGGCAATTGCATTCCGGGCTCTGTATCTATTCATTGCATCCGGTATCGGAAGTTCCAGCAATGTCCATAGTCCTGATTAATCAAAACAATGAATCTTACTAAGCAATCATTCAATTACAATTTCAATCAATTAGCCTTACCTTTCAATAGAATGTTCTTAGCAGCCACGACGTCACGGTGCCAAATCACAGAGCATTCGTGATTTAATTCCCAGTTTTTAGAGTAAACTTTTACTTTTGGGTATAAACCATTCGTTTCAACATCAACTCCGTACTCGCGTTCCAATTGTCTGAACAACGATAAATCCGTCTTGCCCACTTTTGACACAATTTTTGATGGCAGCAATGTTCTGGCGTCTGGAATGCTGAAGGAAAAAAATATTCAATTGATAAAATCTCCAAAATCATATTTGATTAATTTTATTTAAAAGAAATTACCATCGGCATCTCTTGAATCTCGCCGCTTTGTTCTGGTTTTGGAAACGATTCAAACACCTAGCATCTGTTTGAGATGATCCCCATTCGTCCGTCATTTGTATGAAACAATCCCTGTGCTTCTTTATTGCTCTCAATGACAAACGAACTCCTGGACACCGAACATGTTTTTTGATGCTTATTGGGCTATCAGGTGGTATTTCTCCATCAGCACCAAAAAAAAACAATGTTGGCTTCTTTTTTGTCACCATGTTCACCCATTTGTCGACAACACTGCTGCTTTTAATATGTTTGTCCAGAGCGAGCCGAGTGTATTTGGCTGTCGAATAAGCGCATATTCCATTCTTCATCATCTTGACACGATGCTTGATGTAACTCAGCCAATGTGGCCCCTTTGGCGACGGCATCACTGGATATAGATCACGGTTTTCTCGATCTCGGCGCTCCTCTTCCACAAATTCTCTCGTCCATCGATTGGCCTTTGCGTTGCGTACTTTTTGGCCCGTCTGCCAGTGGAACTGTTTGCTTGACATAGTGAAATTGTACTGGAGAAAAGTAAAGAAAAATATTAGTTATCGAATTTTGGCACTTATACAGTGTATTTTGCATTAAAATAAAATCTGTAAATGTTTTCAAAATCATGCCTCACCTCTGTGCCAGTTTTGATATTGTGTGTTACTGAAGTGTTCCAACTGCGCACGCCTGTATCAACGCCAACAAAATTTTTTATTGTGCCATCCGTAACATTCTTAACGATGTGAGAACGATCGATTTCTTTCCTTGCTGGTTTTTTCTTGGCCGAGTACTGCAAAGCCACAGCGATTCCATCGGTGTTTATGGAAAAGTCAAAATTCTTTTTTCGTCGCACAAATCTTCGAATTTTACGCATATAAAACCATTGATTCCAATTATAATCACTATTGAGAATGAAATCTTTTAGCGGAATGATTGTTGTGCTGGTTTTTCCGTTTTTATTCACGCTTTCGACATTCGGCAGCAACTTTTGCGAAGATAAGACCTGGTGCATGGAGGAGCAATCGATTTTGAAGTGCGTACGTCGAAAACTACACATCGGCACCACCACCAAATTTCGGATTATTGGCCGAAAAGTTGCATTATCAAGCATTTGTCTGCGTTTGGGTTTCCATTTCCCTTTCATCTTTTTCCGCTTTCTTTTCTTTCGACGATGTGGATATGTTGGCCACGTCAAATTATATTCTTCTATCTCGCGTTGCATAGATAGATACATTGGCATGGCCTTAAACCAATGTTCGTGCTCAGTTGTGAGATCATGCAGATTGATTTCTGGAAACACATTCAGGTCGTTCACCGTGTTATACAAGGTGTTACACCGTACGAGTTTGTGTGGATCGCGATTTGGCACTCTGATGGCTTTTTGTTTTATTATCAAATTCACTACACTGTCGATGTCACTTGGCAAAAATTTCAGCGAGTCATCTTCAACGCTTGTATTCCATTCGAATACTCTCAGTTTCAAATACTGAGTGATGTGTTTCTTTCCATGCGTATGTAAATTAGTGACTACATTGTCTGTAAATTGATTCGACAAATGCTTCAGGCCATTACTAAAATCTTTGTTATTGGGCCAATCGATACGATGCTCATCATCCAGACCTTCGACAATTGCTTTGAATTCTGGGTCGATACGTTTTAGCTCTGGTCGTGGTCCACGTGGTTTTTTTCCTCGTGGTTTGTACTTTGATTTTTTCACTTTCGGCGGCTGATTGTTATGCCATAGCACTTGTTGAAAGCAGAGCTTGATCTTTTCTTCTCCACTTTCACCGAAGAATGCGAAATCATTGTTCTCGATGCCTATGTTCATACGCCTTTTGCACTTCAAATAAAAATAGCAATGATCCCAAGACGCAAATTGAAGTGGCTTGCAAGCTCAATTCCGTCATTTTGCCAATCAATGCTTCTCGGTATTGTGGTCGAATGATTGTATTCAATGCACATTTGACTGTTGTTATCTCATCTTTCGTTTCTCCCTTTCCTGGTATGGATGGCTTGAAACGATTCGCCATTTTCCTATTAAAAAAAAAAACATAGACACATACGATTTAGTTCGAAAACAAACACTATTTAAACTTAGAAAAAAATCATTCTTCATTCATTGTTGGTAATCAATTTTTGCTATCAGTTGTGTACGAAAACAAAGCTAACACAAAAAAACCGAATAGAAAATTGCATATTTTCATGTAATTTGAAATTGACATGTTTGGTTCTAATTAACATAAAATAGCACGTTTTATCGCTCTTCAATCTATCCACTCTTATAATTTTCATAAATCTCAAATTATAATTCATTTTCTGTGTGTCGGTTTTTGTCTCTTTACTGAACGTGTTAAATTTCATCGAATTTAAGAAGAAAAAAAAAGGAAGAAAACCAAAATCACAATTAAACTAAATGACTTTGAATCAAAAACTGCATTGAAATGATTAAAATGAATAATTAGCACAATTAGGGACAAATAGGCAGAGCATTAAATCCACATAAATCGGTCAGCATTAAAAATTGAACACAAATTCACTGAGAATTTTTTAAATAATTACCAAAAAAATCAACTATAAAAAAACACACGAATATAGAGTTCACTAAAACACACCATTCGATATGCCACTCTCGCAAATAATTCAATTCCAATTGAAAATCCAATAAAAAGTATTTAATTTACTGTAAATCACAAGAAAATTTGATTTAATTTAATCTTGGCGACTGACTTTGTCTAAATATCGTCTCCGAATGACAATGATTTGTGAAATTCTGATGATTTGAGGCGAATTTTATCGAAAACTAACAGTAACAAATCAACATCGAATCGAAAACGCGACACATTTTGAAATACACTGGATAATTTTTATTTCTTTGAAATGAATTGTTTGTATGTATCAATGTGAGAGTTCATAAACAAATGGTCGCCGGTTATAAAAATTCCACGGCAACCAAACATTTGCAAACGATCACAAAGAATCCATTGATATACACATATTGGCCATGATCACATTGTAAAACACCGTTTTGTCGCAACTAAGAATCTATTGTTTATTGATATTGAAACCATTTCATTGTTTAAATTTCTCTCTATACACTGGGAATTTCCGTTTTTTTATCCACATTACGTTGTTTCATAATGAAAAGAATCACACTACTTTAAATCACTTTCTCTAACCACAAAATCAAATACGATATGAAATCAAATTGAATGAGATTCACAAATTATTTATGAAAACAAATCTACTGTAAATACTGAACATAGTTGCGAGGTTATGTTTAATACATTTGACATTCGTTTTGAAATGTGCTTCAGAACTGCTAACATTCATAACCAATACAATGTGAACCATTCTAACGGTTCGTTTCTGTATAAGAGGAGCAATAATAAAATTCATTTTTTGCTTCGGGAAGTGTGAATATCAATTGCAACGATTTGTGAATACTATCAATTGACATAGAATTTTGTACTCTTTAATTCAAGCCATCCCCTTTTTTAATTTTTAGTTCTCGGAAACACCCTAATGTACATTTGATTGTCAAACTAGAAACTTGATCTATTTTCGGTTTAGATTTTAATCAGAACAGAAAACGAATACGTTTGTACATTATGCAATGATTCTATGAAGATGCGGCACGGTCTGATTCAATTGAACGCCGTATTTGATTTTATTTTTCGAAAAAAAATAAAAAGTGAAATTGAATATAAATCGTTTAGACAAAATTTAATAATTAATTTGCGGTTTACCGCATTGTATATCAATTGAAAGTCATATCAACTACATAAATAATAAGCGCCAATTTCATTTTAATGCAAAGTGTTGAACTGTTTTGTCGAAATAGATTGTTGCTTCATATAGTTGATGCCACCTTCAGAAGACGATTAGAATCCAAACCGTATATAAACGAGCGCGTAAATTATGCGTATTTGATTGTCCTTGTGATTAGCAATACAACGATCTAAATCACTTGCATTGTATACCAATTTTTTATGTATTCTATGTTTCATTTTAAACATGAATTACAGGTTTCAGCTAATCATCTATTCTAATTGGCCCGCAACAGTAAAATAAATATGTAAAACAAAAGGCGCTATGCCTTCTTACATTATTGTTCAAAGAGGAGACAGAGTGTAGCAGACAGTACTTAGTGACAGTATGCAGATTGACAACATCCCAAACATATTACAATATAATTAACGCCATTTTCAACTGAAAACTAGATAATCGCGTCAACAGAACGTATTAGTTACACTGCATTGTTGTGTCGCTTGTTTGAAATAACAATTCAACAATATAATTTACATGAATGTGGAATGCGGTATCATTGCGTTTATTTTTTCTCTCTCTCTCTCTCTCTCTGCATGTATGTATGTATGTGTGTGTTTTATGTTCGTTCTTTTTTCTTTTCTTTCACAGTCAATATTAAATAAACTTCTTTTTGCCACTGTTGTGAAGCATTTTATCCGATTTGGTTTGAAATTTGAATAATTCAGAAGGTTTCGATTACAATCTAATGAGTATTATATTCTATACAATAAAGAGCACCCAACACACAAATTGTAAATATGTAAGAAAAAGATAGATTTGACGAATGATTTATTGCTTTTATTTTGCTTTCAAATGATGTAAGATTTTCAAAAATTATCAAATCGATTTCAAAAACTTTGATAAAAATAGTAATTCAATGAGAGAAATAAGGTAATACTAAATTTTTTCTTCTCATTCTCATTGTATTGTCTACTATGAATTATATTCGATGCTTTTTGTTGTTCATGGTTCATCCAAAGGTTTGTCAAGAATTACGCATAACGCCGAAAATCAAAACTGTCGCTTCAGCCGTCGACGTCGTCGTAACCGTCTTGTAGAATGGATTGCGTCTCACGAATAATTTATGTGCGATGATTTGTGAGTGGTGATGGCCACCACTCGATCGGTTTTAAATAACAATAATTATACATATTTGTTACTTCGTCACCTACATTGAAACGCGGTCTCGGGCACCCATACAAACGCACTACAACTGACAATCGAAATATGTGAAAAAGGTCTTTTACAAAGGTCCATCTACGTAACATTTATCTGCATTTTGTGTTCGTATATTTGTATGCATATTGCATTCAATCGTACACATTTTATAAGTACTTACTCTTCACACTTAATCTGTGACATGGGATGCATGTAGATCATATGCTATCCCAGATCTAGTTTCGTGTTATGAAAAAAAGACATTTATGTACGCAACACTGCCATCACATTACTGTGGGAAAAGAGAATGGATAACAGTATATAAAGGTCTCACAAGTAAGGATGATCTGATTAAGCGTTTGCAGCTTAAACGTATCAAAACAATTCCAACGTGTTCTTTATTCGTTGTCATCCAAAAGCAAAGTGCGTAATTATCGAAATTTCTCAATTATCTTCGATAAAATTTTCTTTTTAAAATTTCCATTCAAATTGTGATTGATTCAAAACGCTTATTGAAAAACTAAATTATTTCACAATGTCATACATATCACATCAACTTTTATCAAGTTTTTTTTTCACCATTTGAGTGCTAGGTTTTTTTATTGTAGTTGTTTTCTATTCTAATTTAATTAATGAAAAACCAAAAAAAAAAAATTCTCAAATTAGATGAAAGTGTTGTTTGTGATCTCGGCGCTTGTGTCGATTGCTAGTGCTGGTGTTGGACCAATTGTGATCATTCCATCATCATCGGCCCTTTTACGATCTCCACAACGTGATTCTGCCATTGTACAATCAGAAAGATTAGGTGGAAATTTTGCATATGCCATTGCCGAAGGACAATCATTTCAAACAGTATCGCCCCTCATAGCCAGTGTAATGCAAATTAATTTACAAGTTTTGAAAAGATGAACATTTCAGCAATCGAAAAAATTTTTATTATTTTTTTTTTTTAATAATTATCGTTTTTGTTTCATTGTTTAATATAGAATATTCGTGCTATTGATAATTTGGGTGTTTCGTATGCAATAAATCCATTCCCAATTTTGACTGCACCAGCAACCATTTTACTTAAACAACCATCATCGGAAGAAGAACAACGTAATTCAAACATTTCCATTATTATCAATTGATTTGATTTGATTCAATTTTTATTTCGTTAAATTGGTTTGGTATCATTTTGATTGATTTATAAAATTTGTAGGAGAACAACAAAAGCAAAAAGATTTGTTACAAAAGCAAAGAGATGAACTTCAAGAAGCATTAGATCGTCAGCGTGAAGAAGATGAAAGACAATTACAAGAACAAATTGATCAACAAAATCTTTTAAATCAACAAAATTTGAAGCAACAAAAGCAATTAATTGAATTACAACAACAATGGCAACAAGATCAGCAGAATTTATTGAGCAGCACCAGTGTTATTGTACCAATTTTGCCAGGCGTTCCAGTATCATCCGTTCAAGGTAGCATCGATAATCAACCAGATTCCAAACAACCTGAAAATAATCCAGATGATTCAGAATCAGTGGTTATTGAAAATACATCTCTCACAAAAGATCAAGCCAATAATAATGATCAAACATCGGAGGATCAACCAGAACAACCATTAGCTAGACAACAATTGGAAAACAAAACAAACACCTCCGACCAATAAGTTATTTAATGCGCGTATTTGTCGCATAAATTCAATTCAAACATCATAATCGTTTGATTGTTTGCGGTGTTTGAAAAGAAAGCTTCCTACTGAAATGACATTGTTTATCCATTTGTTTGCTTTTTAATTTCTTTTCACTGCAATAAACTGAAATCCAGACATTTTGAAGCACACAAATCAATGTTGTTTTTTTTTTCATTCATTCATTCATTCTTTCTTTCTTTCTTTCTTTCTTTCTTTCTTTCTTTCTTTCTTTCTTTCTTTCTTTCTTTCTTTCTTTCTTTCTTTCTTTCTTTCTTTCTTTCTTTCTTTCTTTCTTTCTTTCTTTCTTTCTTTCTTTCTTTCTTTTATTTCTTTCTTGCCATTGATATTCATAAAATTCATTAATATGCAACCATTGTATCATTACATACCATTCACTTTATGTTATTGTTTCTTTATTTGTTTATTTGTTTCAATGTTTTTTTTTCGTTCCATATGTGATGAAATGCGTCATAAAATCAGTAATGATGAAAGCAGAATGTTTATCCGTTCATGTAATCGTGCATGTTCTTATCCACGAAATTTGTAAGAATACTTTTGACATAATAACATGAAAATTTTTCCGATTTAATTTTTTATTCAAAATTTCTGGCTAAAATAAAAAAAATCATAGAATTGCTTATCATTCTAACAAAAGTAATTAAAATTCTATAATAAAAAAAACTCATGCTTGGAATACATTTTATCATATCAAATGGTACTTGATTTTTCACCTTTACTTTTCTCATCGATTTTTAAGTTTTAATTTGAAAGAATTTTGATGATCATAAGAAATTGTATTTTTTTTCACTGAATTGAAAATTTAACCGAAGGCTTGACGTATATCATAAATATATTATTTGCAAAATCTTATGCTATAATTATATGGTCGATATTTTATTTAATATTCGAATTATTTTGTGCTCCACTCACAAATTCACTTTGTGAGCTGCTGGATTGGGATGAAGAAGATTGACCTTTTAATCTTGATATTGAACTCGATGACGACGAACTGCGGAAACTTTCTTGGCTACCGCTACTCTCGCTGCTCTCACCTATTGAAATTTCAAGATTAAAATAATTTTTAAGCCCATTTAATTATCGTATTTCATATCTCTTACGTCTATTTTCACTTCCAGCAGAAGCATCAACACCACCATTATTACTAACAACACCGACGCCCCTACTTGATGAACTCTTGTTAGATGTTTGCGAAAAACCAGAATTTTCAGTCCCCCTCAATCGAGCATCATTGGAAACACTATTTGCTCGATCGGCATAATTGGTACCGAGTGCTGCATTATTGCTGGCTGCAGTTCGAAAACCACCGTTATTTAAATCATCATTCGAATTTGCATGAAATGCACTGCCGCCGGCACCTAATTTTCCAGCACCAATTCCATTGTCACCATAAATGCCTGAAGCTGGAGAATTAGTGCCACCATGACTAACGCCATTTTCACGATCAAAGTATACCGCATTGGAAGCACCATTATTGCCAAGTGATAGTTGTGGCCCTTGACCACCTAAACCTAAAAAACAAATAATCTGATTATAAAATGATTTTTTTTTTTTTTTTTTTTTAAATAAGAAAATTAAAAATTTTCTTCAAAAATAATTAATTTTTTAATAAATAATACCTTCTACATCTGGTCCGCTATTCACTCCACCATTCATTCCAGAATTTACACCGCCATTCACTCCAGAAGGAACATTTGTGTCACCGGGCAATCCACCAGGGAAACCACCAGGCAAACCACCAGGCAAAGCACCAGGCAAAGCACCAGGCAAACCACCAGGCAAACCACCAGGCAAACCACCAGGTAATGCACCATTCAATCCTCCCGGCAAACCGCTATTGAATCCTCCGGGTAAACCGCTATTTAATCCACCAGGTAATCTACCATTGAATTGACCAGGAACTCCTGGAAATTCATTGGGTACACCAGCGCTTCCAGTTGTCTGCGGCTTTGCAACGGCATCGTCTTGAGTGACACTACCGAAAGTTGTGTATGGTATTTGTGGTAAAACACCAAAGTGTGGCAAATAAGCTGCATGTGGATAACCAGTGAATTGATCATATATTAGTGGATATGAGCTATATGAATATGGTGTAAGGTTCACTGGGTTTTTGTTGGGTGAAAGTTGAATTAGACTTGGAGGATAACCGAATTCATTTAAAGGAATTGGCGATTTTTCCGTACTACTTCTTGTTTCTGATGCAGCGCCAGCGGCACTAGCCGCAGTAGCTGCAGTGGCTGCAGTGGCCGCAGTGGCAGATTCCTTGCTACCATTAGCAGTTTTCGAAACACTGTCTTCACCAACGTTTAAATTAATTGTACCATCTGTATTGAATTTGGGAACATATGCTGCCGATTCAAATGGATTGAAACCGAAAGGATCATAATAATTGTACGGACTGTATCCATATGGATTATAAAATGTAAATGGATCAATGGATGGTTGAATAACGGGATATGCACGGCTTGGTGTCAAATTTTGATCGGTCGTAATTAATGCATTGTAGACTTTTGGTGTTCGCAACAATGCCGTTGATTCACATTTCAAGAATGCAATGGCAAAAATGATAACCTAAAACGAAACGATAATGAAAAAAAAAAAACACATAAATATGATATTTAACAATTGTTTTTCACCAAAAATGCAGCAAAATGATATAGTTCGAAATGGCAAAAATGTTTCAACATTTGTTTTTTTCAATAATTTTTTTGTTCATCAAAAAAAAAAAAAAAAAAAAAAAAAATGATCTACCGTAACAGAATAAAAGAAAGATGAAATTAACGAGGTGCGCACATTAATTGAATTGCCGCTAAAGTAAACAATTTCTATTTCTCTATTCTATTGACATAACACGAAATTAAACATTAAGTTAATAAACATTCAGTAAATTTCATTGTAAATTCAATTGAGCGATTTATATAGACGCGCAATCGTGTCAAAGTATGTGGGTAGATTACTTTTGTAGAGTATTTGATGTTGGATGTTGGAATACTCATATTTTCTCTCATCGTGTGGTTTATTGACGTGACAATTTGCATAAGTACAATTTGCGGTAAGTGTGTTTGTCTGTTTTTATGCGGTACACATTTTATATTATCGTTCAGCGTATAGCTCAACTTTGATTCCAGACGGAACGATGCAAAAAAAAAAAACAAAAATGGGTCGCGAGAGCAAAAATTCATAAACCAGATCTCTCATTGAGCTTGGTTTGGTTTGGTTTGACTTAGCTTGGTTCAGGTTGAACATCAGTCAGTTGTAGGTGTCGGAATGTCGATGAAGGAAAAGAAATTGCAATATTCAATTCCATTGTTTTGATCTCATAAACACAGACAACTAGATATTTATCTGCGCAAAAAGAACAACAAAAAAACAATGTATAACAGTTATTCGCACGTAATTTTTTTTTTTTTTTTTCGTTTATTCGCACCATGTATAATAAATCCAAATGCTTTTGATTAACTTATTCACAATGATGTTTTACTGATCCACATTTGAAATTTTTGTTGTGTGCATTTATTTTATTTTATTTTTTTTTGTGCAAATAACATATTTACATACATTTTGGGCAATGCAAAGAATTTTGCAACTAGAATCACTCTATTGAACTCATGGAAATTCACACCGAGAGCACGATTTGATCTAGATCTCAATTATGCTATTACTAAACTTTTATTTTCCATTTGCTATTTGTATAATGTAACATCTTACCATCACCCAATATTCAATGAAAACTGATGAATTTAAATGTTTGGCATTATGCCCAAAAAAAACAACAACAACATTTTATTGTATCAATGCATAGTTCTGTATGCATCATCTAAAACAATTGGCAAATTTGAATCGCAAGATCCATAATTTCGTATGAATTTTCTTTGGAATTATTTATCAAATCGACCAAATATTGTACAGCTGCATTGTACATTTTTGGTTTGTTGCATTTAACAAGGGCCTTCAAAATCATTTTTAAAGTTAAAATTATGTGTTTGCAGAATGTACTATTTTCAAATGTTAAATCATTCACTGAGTCGCTTATTCATTCAGTTTTGCCATTGCCTCTCGTTGTTCATCATTTCAAAGCATTGCTATACATTATATATATATATATATATATATATTGTAAATGTGCTTCAAGCAAATCATATTTGCTTAATTCTTTTGCGGTTTGTTTATGATTTTAAAATCGAAACTCATGTTTACAATCATGTGAATTAAGCGATGTGGTAAATCATGTTCAGTTTGAGTAGTCATGGCAAGTCCATGGAATAATTTGACAGATTATAGGCATACGGAAAACTAAATAACTATATGGACGAAAGAAAAAAAAAACATGAATAAAATGTGCTTTGTTTCTTTATTCTAAGCGGCTGCATCGTCTTATTTTGCTGCCTTTTCAAATTAATATTGGTGCAGTTTCATACCAAACAACTACTTCAGATATAATCTTGTTCATTTGAGCCTTACCGTAAAGTGTTTTTAACTCAATTTCAAATTAACAACACAACTCGGTTAATTTGACAGAGAAAAAAAAAAACACACACACACACATAGAAAATGAGATAGAGAATACGAAAAGAACAAAGCATAATAAAGAATTATGAACAAGTTACATTCGATTGGTACATTTCATTCCTCGGATTGCATTAGCTGCAATGGATCTGGCGTTGTTTCTTTTCTCTATTTTTTCTTCAACAGTTTTAGTTTAACTGTCGATATTTTTTGTTTAATTCACAATATGATTTGTAGCTGTAGATAAAGTAATTTTAATAAATACTCGTGTTCTTACAAGTTATTCATTACTTCATTATTTTTTGTCTGTTTCTTGCCAAACATTTCTTAATAATTTTTCGTTTTTTTTCCGAAATTGCCACTTCATGGTGCTGCACTTAATCAAATAAATGTTAACATTAGTGATTCCGAGAAACATACAAAAGAAAATATCTACAATTATAACAAAGATATGTATAAATTTTAATGCGCCCAATTCAATTTTGTTCACAGATAATCATCAAATTTTAAAAGACTTGAATAAATTTATAATTATCACAAAGTGATTATTTGAACATGTAAATCACGATGGGCACGTTTTGTGTAAACGGTTGGAAAAATGAATAAATTTTTTGTTTTCTCTCTCGCTTTTGCTTGTTTATTGACCTTTGATTGTATTTATTTAAACGAATCACTTATTGCAATTGTATGAATATTAATCGAAACGAAATCATCACATTGTTAATATTGTTTGTTTCGCTTTTTTTTTTTTTTTTAATATAATCATTTTTCGACCATGAAAATCTTCAATGAAAATCTGGAAAATTATTTTTATTTTTTTTGCGTATTTTACCATACCTTCAAATTGGTTTTTACATTCATTTCCAAGTTAATACAGTTTGATTATCCGTCCAAACGATTGTCTCTCGATGATCAACCCAAAATGTGAATAAGAATCTTTAAATTTAAAACAAAACAAATGAAATATTACTTCAACTTCAACCAAAAATTGAATTCCGATTAATTTTTAATCACAATTTTACAATTAACTGTAAATATTTGCAAAATCTAACTAATTTGCACGATTCTTTTTCATTAGGTGTGCTTTATACGGAAAATAGCATTTAAATTTCGAAGGAAAAAAAAACATTGGAAAAACCCTAGTTATAATGTTTACGATAGAAAAAAAAATACACGAAACGAAACACTCACAGTTACAGATAAGGCGTAAACGATATAGATATAGTGGTACACACAGTAAACAATCGAAAACTATTTTATCTGTATATATATGTTGATTCAATTGAAACGATGCTAAGAGTGAAGTGCTACGAATGCGCGAACTCGTTACTGTCTGAACATTGTCAAATATTAAATGCAAATGAAATGCTTGAACACGAAGTTTTACCTTTATATATTCCACCTTTCTTCGCCGGTTGTGAAAAAGCACATGCGTTCGCGTCTAAACGTCAGCGCTTTATTTGTTCTGTGGGAAATGCGCAAGTCGTTTCTTATTACGATTCAATTGTAAGTCACCGTAAAATGCATTATTTGAGGCGACTGTTATATGTTTTTTATGGTGTGTCTCCCGCTTTTCGTGTACAAATGCATTTCGATTCCATTTTCGGCTATTACTGAACATTTTACATGATACGAAATGATTGAAATGAAGCATTTTGTGGCTGCCACAGCTGCATTCGTTCGGTTTTCTTAGTAAGCAAATCATCATTTTAATTAGGTAATTACAGTTGTGTTTTGTTCCGTTTCAATACAATTACGATGTTAACCTTTGATTTTTTTTTTTCTTCCAGCAACAATAAAAATTATCCCATTCATGAAGGCGTTTCGTTTGACACAGGTTCAAAAGCAGTACAAATATTACAAGACAACATTTTGCTTATTTAGTGTGTTCTTTTGTAGAAAATTATACGATTTCAAGTTGATTTGCTACCTGATTTATCATAAATAATTCTGTATGGAAATTTTACATAAAATAACCAATTGTTGTTTTAGTAATTTTCCAATAAACTGGCAATTATTTATTTCAATAGCAGAAACCTAGGCAGAAACACTCAATTTTCTATTTAATCACGAATTCTTATGTAATTCCATAGAATTGTAAAAACGCTTTTTGTTTCAGGAATGAAAAAAAATTTTGCCTCCAACAAATATTCACGATTGCAAGAATCTTTCTTTTGATGAGATAAGCAATTGAATATTTGGATTTTACTATAAAGACTTTAGAAAGAAATGATTTAGAAATAAGTAGATCTATTCACCGATAGATGCCGTTTTGCAAGCTTTATTTTCAACTTTGAATGCAGCTCCATTTTTGTGACATGATTGAATAAATACTGAATATCATTTTAAAAGGGATTTAATTGTGTTTTTTGTGAACAATTTTTTTGAGACAGAAAATAATCAGCAATTATTCAGTATTAAAACTGAAAAAAATGCATTACAAAGAACATTAACATTCTAAATTCACTTTGTATGTTTTTTATTTATTTATTTTTTTTTTTTTTTTTCAATTTTCATTGAAAAAACAGTTCGGCATTTTATTTCGGGTCACGAATGAAAGAAAATACGCAGACGCTCCCTTGTCATCATTTAGCAATAGTATAAGTTCATTGTGTGATGTTGTCTAACAAATGTTTAAATGTATTTAAATTCGTTGTTGTTCAGAGGGCCGTGAAAACACACTAACCGGGGAAAATGTAACTATTCGCAACTTTTGTTTATGTAAATCTTTGCCAATCGGAAAAATACAAAACGATATATTTTTATCCAAATAATAACATTTTAAGATAGCCCCACCTACGTCACATAAGAGCCAGTACTATTTAAGCCATAGCATACACATGGTGAAGTAGGCGTTACAAATTCAAAAACACGCCTTCTATTGAAATACACACAAAAAAAAGAACACATTATTGTATTCGGGAATGTGAACTCACTATGAATTGCAACATCATATGATATTGCTACAGAAATGCAATTGCAATACAAACATATCCAGTAAAACTAATCGACGTAACAAATTGAATTGAAAACTGTTGAAGTGTCGTAAACAAGATAAATTCTTTGCGTAACGTGTTACTGTTAATTTCAAAAATTTTGATCGATAACATCTCATTATGCATTACTATCTATATCGATTGTCAATTCAATGAACTCGTCAAAAACGTTATTAAAGCAGAATATATATTTACAAATGAATGCATTCACATTTACCATTTAAATAAAATCTCTTAAACACATTAACTTGTGTTATTTTCAAAAAAAAATATTTATTGGTTGCATTGGTATCATAACAATTACCCGTCGGTATCATCACTCAATTTACAGCCAAACAATCGAATTATATTTTATGAAAAACATAGAAAATATTGAAACGATTGTACAATATATAAATTCAAAAAAAAAAATCGATAAACATTCTCTGAAAAACTAACTCAATTATTGTATTTATCATTGTACATGTACATTCTAATCTCAATTTTACATTTATACATTTAAATATTTGGCAATTGTATAACTGTTTCATGGTGATATGTTTATCAACATGATAAAAGTAAAAAAAATGGAGGAGAAGAAATAAAACATCTTCGATGAATACAAACGGCGAAATTAGATTTCGTGCTGTATGGTTAGACAACAATTCACAATTGTTTCGAGCCGCATATTATTTTATTAAATTATGGAGATTATATATTGTTTTTGTGCGACGAGATATAGTGGCAAATATTAAATAAATGCCATAAATTAGAAAGAATTTTCGGCGCACAAAATAAAGTCAACCCTTGGAGTTTTGATGATTATTTTATTATATGATAACTGTGTGGATAGACACAAAGTCTATTGCAAGTTTGTAAATGAAATTAATAAATATTCACAGTATCTGACTAAAATAGAATTCTTTCATGTGTATTTTATTTCCATCATCCATCTATCGTTTCATTTCAATTCGTCCATCCATTTATCTATATGCGATGCAATGCGATGCGATGCGATGCGATGCGATGCGATGCAATGCAATGCAATGCTTATGTAATATGGCAGTGTAACATTCATATCCATTCCACTAAGTGCAAAATACAGTTTACATTTTTTTATTTTTGTTTTTTTCTCTTATAAATTGTGTGCATTTTGGTTATTGTTGATTTTTGTAATCGCAATACCGGCATGTATCCATCGAGTCAGGCACAGATACACTTATAGAATGGTTTTTAGTACCACCCAAGTAAACTCTATAACAAAATGGATATTGAATATTATTGTATGGCAGATCCTGAACCAAAGCTCGAGCCAAACGACACCTTTGTACGATGTATGTAACACACCAATTCAGAAAACACGAATACGTGTTTTTGCTTTGTGTTTTGTGTTCAAAGGCAGCAGCAACTGAATCTATATGTCGAAATATTGTATACAAATGATGTGTATTGTGTGTGCCCTGGTACGATAAATGTTAAATATGCTGCCGAGCACAAGCACACCAAAGAGACAAAAGCAATGACACACAGAGATGGAAAAAAAAATATCCACCCCTTAGTGTAGTTAGGCAATGCGCTACATAAAATATGCCACACTATTATAGGTCAAAAATTGCTTGCGTTTACTGGCTCCAAATAAACAGCATTATAAAACATTTGAAACACAAATACACACACATTTTTTGATATATGTACACTAATGCACATACGATACATAATGTAGCAATCTCAAGCGTTGCTCGTAAGATCATTCAGACAAAGCATGAATTAATATAAAAACGAATAATATTCGCATATATCATGTTTTATAAAGAGTAAATTTTCTTTTTCTCTCTCTCTCTCAATAATAGTGTTTGCAAACATTCGTAAAAAACGTTTAAAATTACAATGATAGAATTCGTATGCAATTCCATTTCGTTTTTAATAACGTACAAATGTCTTTTACTATTTCTTTTTTCCGTTCAAAATTCTTCAAACAGTATCCAAACCCAAACCCAAACATAGATCATGAAATACAGAGAGTCGCCGCAAACAATTCTAATTTGGCATCATAGTATCTGTGTAAATGCATGTGAGAGATTGTGAACAACACGTTACATGCTAACGATTTTAAAATTTGTCATCATCATCTCCGTCTCACTTTATCCAAATATTGTGATCGTATTACGAAATTTTTGTCGACATACTTTAGCTTATTCGCCACGAACACTTCTCACTCGGGCACACAAATACAATGAACATTTCCCGGCACAAAATTTCAATTTCCCAATAGAGAGACAGAATGATTTGAGAAATGTACACCACCATGCTCTTTCTTGGCCTCACTACCATTTGCTCAGTTCGGGTTCGATTTGTATGCCATTGATTTAAATGGATGTGGGCCTTTCGAATGTGTGCAATTCTATATATCCCTGCCTGCTTGCCTGCCTGCTTGCAATTCCAACTTCTGCACGTGTACTTGCGCTTGTGTAGCATCTAAATAACGTACCCATTTCATTGTGGTTGTGTGTGCTGCTACCAATGTTATACAGTTGAGAGCCAACGACTGTGACGGCAATAATGTATATAATGTTGTATTCAATGCGATTCATATTTTGTTGTTGTTGTTGTTTTTCTCTTCTTTTACTCTTCTCTTCTGCTTCGTTTTCTATTTGATTCGTTTTGTTTTGTTTTTTTTCCATCTCTATTCGTCGTTTCATTTCCATTCTTTCATTCTTTTTTCTCTTTCCATCCTTGATGTGGGTATACTTTCCAACCTGAAAGTTTAACATTTTCAAATGGATTTGGTTGGTTGGATAAGAATTATTATTATTTTTTCGTTTCAGTTGCATTTGAATGTTTGACGTGTAACGTTGTACTTGTGTCGTTCTCATTGTATTTGTATTATTTGATTGCATTTGTCATTTGCACACACCACTTTGGGATATGATATTGTTATCGAAATTGTGAAATGAAACGTTATTTGAAAAAAAAAAAACAAGAAAAAATTTACAACGATTTAGATTTTGTTAGCAAATAAATCGTCGAAAGACGTTTAAAATAACAAAATTGATATGATCTGATGAAAAACATTTAATTTATTTATGTCAATTTTGTTTAAGTGAAAAGCGTTAATTTCATCAAGTATTTAAAATTATTGCTTTTATTTTCTATTATTGTTTCTTTTTTTGTGTGTGTGTGTGTGTGTGTGCGTGTGCTCACTTTGAAAAGTGCCTTTGAGTATAAAGACAATGATAAATTGAATCTTGAACTAAAATCAAACACAATAAATTACATCAAAAGAGTTCATTAAAGTGTTTTTCAGTGTTTTGACAAATGTGCAAATGTTGCTTTGAATCAAATGTTCTTATTGTTGATAAATGAACAAATAAATTGTGTCGGAAGACTGTAAACTGAATTCAAAAGTTTGCATTTGAACGCATTTGAACGCATTTGAACGACGATTTACATTTCTTTTTTTTTTATAATTGGGTTTATAAAATAATATGAGTCTACCTAGTGGTGTTGATATGACGAATCTCATGTCGCAACATCCAGTTTTGGGAGCTTTACCACCGGCATTCTTTTTGCGTGCTGCATCTGAACGTTATCAACGCACACCGAAATGTGCCCGTTGTCGAAATCACGGTGTTGTAAGTAATATTAAACAAAAATCATTTTATAGAAATGATACAATACAAAACTAATAACCGGGCACAATAAGGGAAAATTTTATTAATCGTCAATATGGAAATGACCGAGCAAATTAGTTTTGATTGAATTAATTGCGATTAAATTAAACTTTGTGTTATAATTATTTCTGAGCAAAAAAAAACACAATTATTATCGTCATTTTAAATGAAATCATTTAAAAAGCTAAACAAATTCAACTGTTTTAACCATTCGTTTACGCTTTGGAGTTTATTTTGTATACTTATATATCGTTCTGATTTTCCAACGGTATTACAACTTAAATAACAACAACAAATACTTATTATTTTATTACTCTTTGCAATAACTGTAAAGTGGCTTTTATTATTTTCAATTAAACGGGGATAAAAACAGTGCGTACTTTAGCGCTTTATCTTTGGAATGAGAATGTTATTCATATGTGAGTGTTTCTATTGCAAAGCCTTTTTCAATGGTAAAATTCTCAACGTTTCTATCAATGCAACATATATCCTTGAAATCTTTGCTTTTCCATAAACGCAGTGGGTGTTTTTTGGATAAGAATACACCACCAATTCTGTCAGTATAATTTCATTGAGATGTGTTATTTTTGTATGCGTTAAATTAAGTACTCAACGCTATTTTAGAATTGAATAAAGAAAATGAATAAAAAAAACGAGGGCGACATTTAGCTAACACTTTTGTTATTATTAATTCATAAATTGTTGTTCATTTCGAACAGAATCTTTTTACCGAATCAGCAGCTCATAAAACTCGTTTTTTCTTCTTCTTTTCATTTCATGCACATTTCTCAGCTTACATTATAAACATAACAATTTCCGTTCCATCCACATAGAATTGTGCACATATTGTTTCATATATGGCAATTTTCCAATTATTATTTTTTTTTTTCGTTTTTTTCTTTCATACAATTCTCCTAATACGAGAAAGGTAAATAAGTTTATTTGGATAATAGCGCATATGTGTATTTTTTTTCAAATGATTCTCGTAGGTGAGCGCATTAAAGGGTCACAAACGTTATTGTCGGTGGCGCGATTGTGTTTGTGCTAAATGCACATTAATTGCTGAAAGACAACGGGTTATGGCTGCCCAGGTAAGCATATTGCATACGAAAATTTTTCATAATCGTTTACAAATTACTGAGTTGATGAATGAAAAAAGTTGGAAAAAAGCAAACAAACAACAACAACGATAACAGTAAATAATGTGAAAATCGTTCGAATTGGATTTGATTAGGTGGCATTGCGACGGCAACAGGCACAAGAAGAAAATGAAGCTCGTGAATTGGGATTATTATATTCATCAGTGCCAGGGCAACAGCAGCAGCAACCACCCGCCCGAAAACAGCAATCAGACAACAATATTCAACCTCCAGGAAACTATCACACAGGCCTATCATCACCGCATAACGATCATGATTTGGGTCAACGTGTTCATTTTAGTAGCAGTGAATCAGGTAAATTAGCAAAAAAATTCTTCACTCAACTGACTTCATATTATAAAGATGAAAAGAGAATGTAAAAATGAGAAATCAATATGCTGTAATTTATCACTATATAACAAATTTCATTCACATTCGTCACATCTACAGATGTTGAATCTCACCATCAGAGGATTAGATCAGATCGAACCGGAACTGCTTATTCGCCAGAACGTATTGACAATGATAGTCCTGGTAAGTAATTTGATTAAAATTATTCACATTTTGGCGAAAAATGTTCATTTGTAATGCATGAACCCGTGAATTTTTACGAATAAATGCACATGACCAAATACCATTTAGTGTATTTTAAATGATTATAGTGTATGTTTTGCAGTTGTGAACGCATTATTCGTATTCATTTAAATTGTTTCTTGAGGTGAAAAATGTTAACAAATTGTACAATAAAAAAAATCCATTTCGCATTTAATCCTTTTTTTCAATTGCATCGATTCATATTTTTTACTTCTTCTTCTTCTTCTTCTTCTTCTTCTTCTTCTTCTTCTTCTTCTTCTTCTTTTTTTTTTTTGTTTTTGTTTGAATGAAGGAAAGAGGGTAAGACCGTAACAAAGTCAATATTGATTATTCGTTTGATAATAAGTCACAAGGTTCGAATGAATAAACATTCAATTGATTTATGAAATTGTATTAAATTCAATTTGCATTTGACAATTTGAGTAAATGTTTCCAATGCAATGGGTTTCAGTTACATATTATCAGCGTTTATATTATTTAAATTGTCAATTGGTTTCGATTTATAGAAGAAGGGGGAACGAAAAATGGAAAACCCAGTAGCCAGTTAAGATAGTTCAAATCCAAGGTTTTTTTTAAGTTCATTTAAACGATCAATTCTAATGGAAATTATAATCATTCAAAAAAGTTTTTTTTTTTTTTTTTGATATAATCACTTTGTTTAGAATTTTCATCCTGCACTGCCGACGGCATTTGCAACATAAATAGCAATTGCCAAATACACATGCAATTACAGTGAATTTCTTGAACTTGTACAATTTGTTTTTGTATTCAATGTGAAGTGAAACACAAAGTGAAATCGTTTAATAATGAAAAGCCACAAACAAACAAAAAATAGAAAAAAAAAACGAACGAACCACATAAAACGATTCGCTAAAGTGAATTAAAGGGAAAAGCTAAAGAAATGGTCAATTGGATGTTGTTTTATTAATAATAATGAAATAATTTAAACTTTGCAAGTGACTCTTGGTTTTGTTCATTTTTCTTTTCTCTTCTGGTTCATTTTCTCTCTCTCTCTCTCTCTCTCTTTTTCTCCCCAAATTGTGAAGTTTTCGAAAAAAGTCCGTTTTTCTGCATTATTTATTTTCAACAAAACCGACTAAAGTGGATGGGAAAAATAGCAACGATTTTTGATCACTGTGCCATGTATAGCTCACAGAAAGTGTGATGGTTACAGAAATACACTTACATGCAAAAGAGAGAGAGAGAGAGAGAGAGAGAGAGAGAGAGAGAGAGAGAGAGAGAGAGAGAGAGAGAGAGAGAGAGAGAGAGAGAGATAGAGAGAGAGAGAGAAAAGTCGCACTCAATCCGATGCGAAAAAAAAAATTGATGAATTTAATTGTATATAATGTGTTTTAAAACCAACTAAAAATCAAGCAAAATAAAGAAAACAATCATTTATATGGAATGATTACATGGATGAATGAGCATAAACTCACCACATAGCCCCCCACACATTACCCCCTTTCAATTGTACACTTACTTATATGCTGATTTTTCGCTGTTTGCGTGATATCAAATTTATCAAGCTCACACATAAGAACAAACTGAATACAAATGTGTGCAAAGCTGACGTTCATAGTATACAATCATCATCATCAACAATTTTGTTTAAATAGAAAACTGGAAAAATTGTTATGTTTTTTTTTAAATGCAAATAACTCAAAATGAATGGAGAGAAGAAAAAAACGCATATAAATCAAAATAAAAGTATATATTCTGTGCGACTTTTCAAATAGAAGTTTCTTACATTTTCGATGGTGAAATATAAGCACGAATTCACGTTGCGTACTGATTGCAATGGCCAATGGCCAAAAAGAATAGGGTCGAAACTGAATGAATAGCAAAAATTGTATGTTTATAAAATTCAACTATTTAAATGCGGTTGAAAGCGTCCACTTGAAAAACGGAGAGCTCAATCTGGGATAATGGTCAATGAATGAGCATATTTCACATAAGCGAGAAAGAGATGAAGACAAGAGACGAACGCACCCACGCGAAAAAAAACATATATATAAAAAAAAAGAAAATAAAAATGGACATAAATATAAAACAAATCGAATGTTGAATTTTCCATAGAATTTGGAATTTCAATTGGCAATTCGAAAAATACAAAAATTACACCAGTTATTTTAATCGTTTACCAAAATGGAATTTTTGTGTATCCTAAAATTAACTTGGCCATTTTCCCCATTCAAATATCGCCAAATTATTGTTGTTATTATCATTATTATCATTATTAATATTATGTTTATATATAATAATAATTTTATATCCGTCAACTTCTTTTCTTCATAAATGCGTTGGTGTTATTGTCGAATAATTACATTTTTGTTCAATTTCACAATTTTTTTTTTCCAACAAATGAATGTTGTTATGCAGTGATACAATGAAATTGGTTAAATCATGCTAATTATCATCGTTTATTTAATTATTTGGTCAATATAATAAACTGGTTATCGAAAAAAAAGAGAAAAATTAGCGGGGTGTATTTCGACAAATGAGAATAATATGATATTTTATAAAAAGTTTCAGTTGTAAATGTGATTTTTCCGAACAAGATATTGAAAAAAATGTACCAGAAATCCCAATCATCATTGCATGACGCCCAACAATCTGATTCATTTGGTTTAAATTGTACTTCTTTTTCAATTTTCATACAAAAGCACGCGCGATAATTATCAGGATTGCTGTTGGTACTTTTTTTTATGATTGAGTCAATGAGTGTGACGTGTGCATTAATTCCAATAAATTATGGTTGATGTTGCTTTTGGGGCGGATAAGTATATTATTCACACGATTCACTTTGATACAGAATCTCAAAATGAGCACTGGCTATGTCTCCTGAGGAGAGAAAAAAAAAAGTGAAATCATATAATAATATGAACCAAGACATTTTCCCCCTATATTATTAAATCATTCCATGAGTGTTGAACACAATGAATGTTATTTTGTGTGGCTAGCAAAAAGCCGAAGCAAATTGATACTCAAGAATAACGAACATTGGCATTGCAACGCATCGCATTTTTTTAAAATATAAATGCAATCGGTTACCGCTTTTCACTACTGCGTGTAATCATTTCAGTTTTTATTTCTGTTTTTATTTTTCCGCTCTCAATTTTATTTGACCTTTTCAGTCGATCGATTACACTGCTTGAATTATTTGAAAGTGGTTTCTTTTCATGTTACATTGAATTCGACGCAATTCTTTATCAAATAAATAATAAAGCACCAACATTTGAATAAAATACGCGTGTATTTAAATGATATCCAAATGCCATTGTAAGATGATAATTTTACGCTAAGCAATAATTTTTGAGCTATATATAAAAGATATTGGTGAATGAATTCGAAATTTCAATGTGTATAAAATCAAATGCATCCACTTGAAAAAGATACTCCACAGAGGAATGGCCCAAACCATTGTTGATCTCTCTCTAACAAGAATGGTTAGAAGTATAAAAGCGAGCAGAAGTATCAATAGCATCAACGAAGTAGCATGAACAGCTCCAAACTGTATAATCTTAACTTTGGCTCATTTTACAGTATTATCTCTTCAAAATTCCACCTAATTTGTTTGATTAGGTTCCATATTTATTGGGTATGAATTTGATTGAAGCATTTTTTTCTAGTGTATTTTATAATTATAATAAATCCAAACGATACAAGCAAAAAAAAAAAAAAAAAAATAACAGCAAAATTAGAAGCCAATTGGAGAAAAGGAGATAGAGAGAAAAGATAAACGATTGGGGATATAATTTTTTTTTTCTTTCAAAGGAAAATAAAACCCACATACACATGCACAGACCTGAAGTGAACCAAAAATCTATTGAAAATAAATGGAATAAAGCCAAAAGGCAAAAACTGCTCATGCGGAACGGTTACAATATAATTAGAAACATTTGAATTGTTCTGAAAACCACTTGAGTATAAAAAGCAAACATTATGTGTTATTTTAAGACAATTTTAAAATGTTCATTATCAATTATAATCTATATCTCCGTGAGCGCATCAGGATATCTTAGCTACCTACTTTTTTTACACACAGACTATATGCAATACATAGATACACAGTGGATCGAAATCAGATCAATTGTGTTTACTGGCTACAATTTCTCTTCTATTTCTTCGTTACTTAATATGTATTTTTCTCACATTTGAAACCAAATACTTTTTTTAACGAAACGAATATTTTCAATCAACTTGAAATTTCAGCGAGTGCATGTCTCAGATTTTGTCGGATTTTCGTTATTTTTCCTTTCAAATTATTCTTGAGTAAATTGTGATGTCATAGTTTTACTTAGTTTATTTATTCAGTCAAGGGAAGTGCCACAGGCCGTATTTCATTTTATTTCATGAATATTTGAATGAAAACCAGGAGTTTCGACGAGTAATGTGCATGGGAATTTTTCAATTTTTGTAATGGCACAAAAAAGAGATGTTGAAAATGTGACCTGATTCACATTTTGGGAAAACTTCAAAAGAACTTTTTGTTTTTGATTTTTTTAATGAATGAAATACTACATTTTTGTCTTTGTTTACATCCACATTTTTATTGACATAAGTTCAAATCCATTGTTGAGTGCTTTACATCTCTTCGCTTTACAGAAAGGCGCTAAAAAAGGTTGAAATAAAGATTGTTCCATATGGAAACGGGACAGGACCACACTGAATCTTCTATATTCTAAATATTGGATAAGAAATGGCAACACTAATTATTTTATTAAAAATTGATATATTTTTACGAATCAAATGGCTGAATAATCAATTTTCTCAATTTATTTGCATAATAATTGTTAACTTTCTCTATTCAATTATCTTAAACCAAAACTGCAAAGTTTCGCATCAGTCGAATATGCATGGAGTATGTTCCTGGGCTGGTATTCTACGAATATTTTTTGGCCGATCGGAATTTTGTAACAACCTAAAAAATACAATATTTTCACAAAAGTTTTGTTACAAATATCAATGATAACCATTGTTAATCATAGGCTATATTTGACTTTATTCAAAATATTTCTCGATTGGGTCCCATGTTTCACAGAAAAATATCTTGAATCGATGGAATTATTCCGAATAAAATTTGAAGATTTTCTGCAAATCGGCCAAAAAATATCCGTAAAATGCCAGCCCTGCATTGCGTAACTTTTGATTGTTTAAATTTTATGTTAACATTTGATGTAAGCTAATCAATCGCATTCATTAAATTTCATCTAATAATTCCTTCAATTTATGATTTTTCAACAGTCTTTATCATACTGTGGAAAGAATTCAAATAAACAGATTGATAATTTCGAAACGAAACGATGGATACTTGTTGCTCAAATGAAATGTAAACATACGCAGTATTGTCAACTGTCACAATACCTTAAGATCTAAGAAACACCAGAAAACACATCATTTCTTGCGGTGACCAGAAAAAAAAAAATCTTTCAAATTGCTTTTTTGGCCATGTTGCTTTTGAAAAAAAAACATCATCATGGATTTGAAATCTTTGTAAATATTTACAAATTGAGACACTTATTGTTGTTCCTTTTGGTTGATATTTTATGGCCTTTCCATTCTCATGATCACGCAAACGATCCAAATGAATAGGTAGAAAATATCAATGAGATTTTTTGTTATGATAGAAACAACTAGATCTTGATATTTATTTAGCGTTTTCTCTAAAATTCAAAGTAAACATTTGCGATGAAAACGTTTTTCTTCTATTTTTGTTTTAAGGGCAAATTGTTTTTTTTTTTTGATTTGTCGTTTGGTTTTTTTCTTTACTTTGTTTTTTTTTTTTTTTTCTTTTGTTTCAAACGAAAATGAAAGAAAAAAGATGCTCTTTATTTGTATTGATTTTGATTCACTGCCACTTATAAAAATGGTTAACATGCCATTGCGTAAACGAACCGACAACAGTCGATTTACAGAGATAAACAATCTAAATATCTTACCAATCAATTCGAATACTATAGCAATGTGAATAAAGACACTAACATTGATAAATAAAATAATATCTGGTGGCTATGTCAATAGAAAGAGAGATTTCAAGTGATTTTTTCACTGCATCATGTGAAAAAAAAGTGATATGTAAAAAGTGTAAATTTTCTATAGTTAGTCAATCATCATTATGATTCGTTGTATTTCAATGAATTTTACTTATTAATGTATCAAGTTTCAAGCGCGAAACGGAAATGATTTCGCTGCTGAAGTTGAAGTCATAAAGTCAACATAAACAATGTTGAAGAACCGTGCAATGTTTAATAGTGTGGGCATCGTCAATATACCTAATTGAATATACTGTTGCACTTGTACACAGGAACAATATTCGTCCAAGCACACTATTCGGTATAAAATCACAAATAACACAAACTGTGTGTGTACACGCCGCCAAAAATTCCTTCTGCTGCTCGAATTTAATTCAGTACGAAGGTAACGAAATGTGTTGAAGTGTTATGAGCACTCTGAAAGAGTGGCTGCCATCTATATGCATATATACAAATAGTATGTATAATGATAATAATTCATAGCCGAAATACCGCCGTTTTGAGATGAGGCACAAAATGTGACCAGTGCGGCTGCTGCTCCGACTGCTGCTACTTATTATTAAATATTATTTACGTAGTTGGATAGTAATTTAAAATGTGTATTTCCTATTGTCAAGGAGTCCTTCTTTAAACTCACAGATGCCTACAATGTCATGCATCATTGCTGAGCCATGCTGAAAACGTGTTTAAATGGTTTGTCAACAGTGTTATTAACTGTTTCTTAAGCATTTCGATATTTTTAAAGCACACTTCACTTCTAATATTAGTATTACACTTTACACGGGCATTTAAATTTATTCAAATGTGCTTATCGGCATGTTGACTTTCAATTCTCTCTGCCTAGATCTTGTATAGCTGGCTATCGTTTGTAGTTGTAGTCATCTTCGTCGTAGTCATTGTCGTATTCATTGTCGTGCCAGCGCATTTGTTTCATTTGTCGCTTTTAGCTATTCAATTTTCCTCCACACAAAACCATTTGAAACGATTGTGTCCAACTGCTGGCGTTGAAAAGTCCTTTCAGTGTGAAACAACGCCAAACATTTCAAATATGAGATAAACAAGTGATGACGACAATCACATACATACATACAACATAAATGTGGCACAAAATATTCGGGCTTTTTTTTCGTTTGTTTATTTTTTTTTTTTTTCTTCTCAATTTCTTGTACATAAATGGATGATTCTCAAATATCTATCGAAAGTTAACTGAAGAAAATTACAGTGAGGTCGACCGAATGATGGAGCAAGAAGAAAAAAAAGAAATACATAAATTTTTGTACTGTCGGAAACACTAAAAATTCAAATTTATTATAATTAAACTTTTGCTTAGTTTGAGAGCCATTGCTGTTCAAAATACAAATGAAAGAATATTTTGTGCCTTTTTGATATAAATGAAGAGAAGAAAAAAAAATCGAAAACAATGTGAAAACTTTTATTTTTATGTGCCAACTGTATTTTTTTTATATCCATTCCAAGGACTATCTCTCTCATACGCACATATTCAGATCAATAAAAAAATGGCAGCGTGGAAGATAATGTAGAACATTTGGAGAAATGGATAGAGATAGAGATTGAATGAGAGAAAGAGAGAAAAGTAAGAGTTATAAAACGGTCATTTAAAAGATATAATTTTATGAAATAGAGATTTAATAAAGAGGAAATAAGCATCCAATAACTTCCCTCTTTTTTTATCGCTTCGAGACTGTCTGAACGCTTGTAGTGGCAAAGCTGGAGAACAACAATAAAGAAAAAAAAAACTATACACAATGTGAAATCGTAATTTAAATTACAGCTGCAGATGTTTTAATAAAATATCTCATTTGATAATTCAGTGAATGTGGTTCAGACATGCCATGAATACAATTAGTACAAATACAGTGGCAAATTCATGTTCTCGGCATCAGGCAATGGAGATAAAGCAGAAAAAAAAGAGAGAATATAGAGGAACACAGACATACTCTCGAATTCAATTGAATCGAATAAAACGTTACCGTAAATAAAATACACAATCATTCGACAAGCATATCCGACACAACAAAAACCCTCACGCGCACGCTAAACAGAATTCAATTTTATTCCGGCTAAACACAGCACCAAAAAAAAAATCACCCAAACCGAAATCATTTGCCGTTGCCATACACACACACACACACACCCATTTTATCGAATGCCGAGATGAACAATTTCATGTTTTTGATTCACGATCTGAAACAACGTCACACTACTGTGTCGCATTGTCATTTTGTGTACAAAAGCTAAATTGTGTGTAGTGGCTTTGTAGCTCGAGAAATCTAAACGAGTATATGCATGGCAATGCCAAAAGAATGAATGCAATTTAGAATTGGACGTAACAATAATAGAGAAGGATACAAACAGAAACCGTAATAAAGCCGAGGTAAATGTAATAAACCAGCTAAACTAATGAATGAACTATGACATGTTTGGTGATGAAAGAGAGAGAGAGAGAGAGAGAGAGAGAGAGAGAGAGAAAGAAAGAGAGACAAAGAGATATTGAGAGGAATGGAACAACGAACTTAAATTGTATGAATAATATCAACCACATTCACTTGGTTTTATGTTTCGACCGCAGAATTACATTATACACTTTTTGATAAATTTGATCGAAATCCCAACAACAAATTACAATGCAATAACATAATATCGTATCTCTATTGCTATTTCTAATTCAAATAAGCATATTTTTACTCTGATAGGCCAAGGCTTTTCTATTCATTTCATAATAAATGCGTTAAAGATTGAATACATGCAATTCATAAAACAAAAACTAGCTATTTTCGCTCCACTTGAATTTTATTTATACAATATCATGTGTAATCCTGTTGAACAACATACATTTTAACCAAAAAAAAAAAAAAAAATGTGCATTTTTCCAATCATTTAGGTACAAAACGTCAACGAATATCGACTGAAACTGATCATGATACTGGATCCGAATCATCGCCCAGCAGTCCACGTTTAAAAAATACTTCATTTAGCATGCCGATAACTAGTTCACCGAATCAAAATGGTCGACCAAGCTCACCAGAATCTGATTTAGATGTAGATTCAGCACCAGATGAAGCGACACCAGAAAACTTAAGTTTGAAGAAAGATGACTCAACATCACCGCCAAACACTCCAATTGAAAATCCAAATATGATGCGTCATATGCATATGAATGGAGGTCAAAATGCCGGTTTCATGCCATATCATCAAGCATCACATCAATTCATGGGCGCAATGACCACACAACGATCACCGATCGATGTTTTGTTACGGTAAGTACATCCTGTATTGATATGCAACACAAACGGTATTCATTTTAAACTGAATTTGAAACATACATAACATCAAATAAAAAGAATAAAAAGAAAAAAAAATTACAAAAACATAAACATGAAAGAAATAAAAACCAACATTGATGAATGTGCAATATTAATTTGAATAATAAAATCTTATATTTTATAATAGAGTGTTTCCGACGCGACGACGAAGTGAAGTTGAGACTTTATTACAAAAATATCGTGGAGATGTTGTACAAGCAATGGAAGCAATGTTAACCGGTGATGATTCAATGTCTCCCATTGCTGTGCCAGCACCATCACCAACATTTTCCATGAAATCAGCATTTTCACCATTGGTTCCACCGGGTGTATTCAATTCGGCTGCAGCTAATCGATATGCATTATTTCAACAACAACAGCAACAACAACATACAAAACGTGAGTGATTTTTATTCCAATTTAATTGAAATTTATTGTGAACCATTCGTAAAACATTTTGAATGCATTCAAATAAAATCGCATTAAAGGACATTTGAATTTGTTATCGATAGGTTTTTTAGCAGCACCATATTCAGGAACTGGCTACTTATCGACGATCATTCAATCGGAAAATGATCAAATGGAAGCAAATGGTAATGGTGATCGATGCGGCAGTGCTGGCGAATCACAAGAATGATACGAAAAATTATAGTGATATATACGTTAAACGTTTTGATCCAATTGCGCATATTTTAAATTCACATTTTATTTTAGTTTTAATTTTAGTTTATTTCAATTTTTTGTGTTTTTAAATTTTCTTTTCTTTTCATGATCAAGGTAAAAAAAAGGTAAAAAAAAGGTAAAACAAAAATGCACAAAATAGTAGCGTATCTCATTGTAAATGCGCCAAATTACAATAACATAAAATAGCATTTAAATTGCTTTAAGAATGATTTTAAATGAATTTGCACATTCATTGATTTTATATAATTAAATACAATAGCACATTAAAGAGCCAAATCAAATGCGATGATTTAGTTATTCTTATATAACTTGAAGGTGTCATTGCATGTTGAATGCGAAAAAAAAAAATATTATTGAAACAAACGCAACCAAAATGAAAACATGCTTTATGATTGAAAATGTATCAGAACGCCTGTGGGCGAAATGAGTATTGTACAATTTATGGAAGTTTTTCGTATGAAACATTAACTATATACATATATCCAATATCTTAAGCAATATACTCAACTAAACAAAATCTATGAAAGAAAAAAAAAAGAAAAAGAGTTATCGATACAATTTTCAAATTAATCCAAATCTTATACTTTTCAATGCCTATAATTATAGAGCTTTATCTTTAACAATGATTATTATATGGGAGCGTTTTAAATGTATTTAATCGAAACGAAAAACAAAAATAAGAAAAATAATTCTTTAATCGTCTGTTTAAATGATTTATTATTCAATTGAGCATGCAACATACTCAAAAGTATTTTATAAGTTTCATTTGAAGACAGCTTAACAACTAATTCAGCCATAAAACAACATTTAATTTGTGTGGCCAAAAATTATAAGAAATTACAGCACGTAAAAAAAATATATTAAATAAACTAATATGAAAAAATATTTTAGTTGTAGCAAAACAAACAAAATAAATGCATACCCCAATTTCCATGCCATCATATGTATACGATTTAATTTTAAATTGAAATAAAACAAATATGAATTAAGTGATAAATAATTTTGTGTTTAATTTAATAAAAATTGAAATGCTAGCGATGACTAGAAAATTGCAAATAAAAAAAAACTAAATAGTATTTAGTAAATGCAAACAAAGAAGAAGAGAAACGCGATTCTTCTTCTATTTCATCCCATTTGAATTGCCACCCTTCCAAATAAATCATTCACATTCAAATGCATTTATTCATTATAATATGGTGCTGGTTTTTCCAAATGTATTTCAATATGTTTGAAATTAATAACGAAATTGTAACACAATATATGAAAACAAATGAAATATAGCTTGCACGAAGAAGATCAATTCATCTTAAAGTTTATTATCATTGATCCGAGATTATTTAAATTAAATTATATGTAACCGAGTTTCATCATGTTCTTTCAACACCACATTTATTGTTTATTATTGGTGCAATTGAGTTGGGTTACCCTCTTTTTTGGCAAAAAATATTCGAGTCATTTTGTGTCAATGGGGTTTGATGAGCGTGTGCATGTGCTATGTACCAAATATATTTAGGCAAAAATATTCCCCATTGATAGCAACATTGCCCTATCGCATTAGCTCTATTATTATCCACTTACTCGTTTCGACTAATATACTATTAAGAAATTTCACTTTACGCACGAAACAAACAATATATATATAAATATATATATAAGAAATGTTTACACAATTATGAATACAAAGTTTAAAGTTTAAAGTTTAAAATTTAAAATAAAAAGTTATTTTATTGTCACTTATTGAGTGAAAAGCAAAATCGACTATAACACCTTATGATGTTTCATTACAACTTTTGTGAAATCGATTTAAAATTATTTCGATTTCTCAAGTACTTTTTCAATATTCAAACAAAATTCTATGATAAAAAAAATTGATCTCTCAATTGATATACTTTTCACGATTTTTTTTCATTTTTTCTCTCACTTCCTCAATTACATGTGATTGTGAATTGAAATGAAAATGAATGAAAAGAAGCGGTCGAATGATAAAATAGGGTTAATTTTTGTTCACGCTTAGATTCGTTTACCTTTTTGAATCGAATGATGTCTGACATCATTCAATTTCATTTCACCCTCACACTGTTTCCACTTATATTTGAACACATTCCGCATTACACCGCTTTTCACATCAGCTACAAATATTTTCAGTTTGAAATTCTTGGGTGTGCGCTGGCTTAGGCGTGCGATTCGTGGAAAATATCTGTGGGTGACATATTTAACACTATATATATAGTATTCGTTTAGCATATGTTTGTGTATAGACGAAAGCACAATTTAAAACAGGCAATGAGCACAGTAACAATGACACCAGAAGCAGCAACAATAAATACTTTTTAATTTTGCGGGACTCCAATTTTGATTGTTATTTACTGTTCTTCTATCTATTGTTATTTGATTCATTCCATTCTATTCCCTCAATAATATCAATCTTGTCTCGCACTATGAAACGTATTTCTTCACAAAAAAATAGTAATAAATATGCAGACATGCAGCGTCAAAAAATGGAAAGTATTACATGTTTTTATTTTCTTTTAAATTTCAATGTTGATGCGACAACCAATGGAATGAGTTAGATATTCTGCTCTCTCTCTCTCTCTCTCTCTCTCTCTCGCTCTCTCTCACTCTCTCAATAAGTGTAAAAAACAAAAGTAAAAAATTCCAATTTGTTTCCTTGAAGAGAACTGTGTAGACAGTGCACATTTAATATAAAATGAACAGGCTATGGATTAAATGAAATTTGGTAGCTAGTTGGATGTTCCTATTGTAATTGATTAGCATTTGAATTTATACAAAAGAATTGCATCCAATAAACATTTTATTCGTATAAAAGTTGAAAATTGAAATATTTATAAACTTTTAATCCGTTTATTATTAATTTGAATGTGTTGTACTTTGATTGTCGGTTGCTCAAAGTAACCATTCC
Organism: Resseliella maxima; assembly: GCA_029041755.1. Lineage (NCBI taxonomy): Eukaryota > Metazoa > Arthropoda > Insecta > Diptera > Cecidomyiidae > Resseliella > Resseliella maxima. Next base: position 964,152 of record JAQOWM010000826.1, on the reverse strand, counting down.
AATTCAATCGACAACTGATTCGAATACAATGTTTTGTATTTATGGTATTAGTTTGCTGGTCGTTTTCATTTCACGCATATTAATATATATACATTGTGTGTGTGTGTATGTGTTTGTGTTAGTGTGTGTGTACTTCACTCAATTTGATTGTTTGGGCATTTTCTGTACTATGACAGTCACATTCAAGCAACGTGTACAACAATAGAAAGATTAATCTTTTGGAACGAGCTTAAGTTTAATTTGATGTTTTGAATTATGGCTGAAACGCAATTGGCAACAATAACTCCGATTGCAGAGTTGAAGTTCATTATTTGAATGTGCGTCCATATGCATGTGCATGTCTTTGGTTTTTCACCCGCAAAATTTCCATGCATTTTGAATGATTTATCATTCACACAGTCATAAGCCGCATTTTCGAAATTCAATTAAAATTATGATTGTGATTGTGATTGTGAATGTGATATTTTGGATATGGTTATATACATTTCATTTAAATGCCAATAATAATATTCATTCATTTTCGCATTTATTGTCTTGTTACGGAACCAAATTAATCCCTTAAATCAAACATCATTTTTAATGTATCTAATTGTTTTCACAATTTCAGCATCGTTGTTTGTTTCAACACTCATTGAAATTAAATTCAGTCAATTTCATTCGAGTCGATTTAATTTGAAAAAAAAAGAAAGGAAAGAAAACATAAGTAAACACACAAAAAGAGAGCCCCTTTCCCCTGTTCACTGTATTTCGTCAGAGCAATTGCTTTGGAATTGGAAAAGATTGAAATTGATGAACCCGTTCAGCATATTCTTAGACAATCAAGTGTAAAATCGTCTTGTATAATAGTCGAGACATTTCAAGAAGAACATCTTAAAATCTGCAATCCTTTTCAATGGAGTAAACAGGAATATCCAGCCTCTTTGACTCAATGTTTTCAGGTATTTAAATTCAATTAATTCAATACATTTTCTACGCTGGTATTAGCCCAACCCACATTTTTCGTCTCAATGATTTTGTGTCATTTCAACCTTTTTGATAAATATAAGAAAACAGTTTATACTCCTGTATTCGGATGATTCTTTTGAATCATGGTACCATTCGTGCAATAAGTTGAATTCAGTTATATACTCGCTATTATACAAGAAAAATAAAAAATAAATAACAATGGGACTACAAAACAAAACAAATGTTCATCATTCAATTAAAAAAATGTTTGACAAACAGTATGTACAACATTTAATTGTGCATGTATGTTTAGATATGTGTTTTTATTCATAATTTGAATAATTCAACAATACAGTCGCCTAAAATATATATTATCCAATAGACAAATATCTCAAAAAGGACTCTATTTTGATGAAAACTATTCGTTAGTGATAATATTTTAATTTCAAAGTTTTAATTTCAACTACAACAATGTTTAACGAAGAAAATAACGTCACTAGGCAAAGAATTTTGAGATTTTCTATGAAAAATTATCTAAAATGTTATTAATTTGAACTGCCAATGAAATAATAAGAAAGTGCACATCTGAAACCGTTTCATTCACCATATTTGTACAAATAAAATAAATTCATTGGAAAAAACTTCAATATTCAATTGAACAAGAAACGAATGATTCATTTTTTTCTCCGTAAAATGATTTTCAGCAGTAAATTGAGTGTAATGTTGAAAAAAAAAAAAAATCAGGCCATTTTGGAAGCGCTTATATTGTTTCTCATTGGAAGAAAATTGCATTGAGAAAATAATGAAACTCTGTGAAGTACTTAGCTTGAAAATTATCTTTTATATTTTTAATGCAACAATTCCAAATCGGAAAATTAAAACTATTCATTCGAAGAAAGAAAAAAAAATGTTATTTCTATTATCTGGGTTGTGCTCAATATGGTGCAAATTTTGTGAATTACAGTATGTTATTTTGGAAGCGTGTGGAATTATTCTACATATAACTGCCATTCAGGAACATAAGTTTGCCTTTCTCTCTCTCTCTCTCTCTCTCTCTCTCTCGCTCTCTCTATTTCTATCTCTATCTCTATCATACCATACGCAAATGAAACGGTTTCGTCACATTCAAATATTATAAAATCATAGTAGAAAAACTTTATGTTATTTCGACATTTGAAAACTATAACATCCTCCACGTGAAAATTATTGTTTTTCAGTTTTTTTAAATAAATAACTGTAATATAATAATAGCCAAGACTAACAATCAGGCAATAAAATAAATTACTTAGGTTCATACAATTTTTCATTCTCGTGCTCTTTGTCTTTCTGTGTGTATGTTTTCTTCTGTGGTACTATATATATATATATTTGTGTGAATACTTGAATTACAAATGCTTGGCTATACAATTCGTTGATTGGTTTAAAGATTTTTGCTGTTTTGTCGCTGTTTCAAAAATGGGTATTGTGAAGATTTCAATGGTATAATTTCATTTATAATAGCTGCTATTTCCCTCTTTCTGCCTTACTACTCTTAAAACCATTTCACTAAATAATACATAATTGGGATTCGATTGGAAGAAACAATGAAACCGCATACATACAATTACAATGAGAACAAAAACCAAAAACTACGTACAATAGTAATTATAATAATAAATAAATAAAAGTTGCACGCGCTGTAACAATGGAGCAACAAAGGTGGAGTGTACTTCGATAGACAGACACAAATACATTTATTCAGACACATGCATATGCACATGCACGTTTACAGAGACATAAGCACACACACATACTCACGCAGAGAAAGAGAGAAACAGAGAGATAGAGAGAGAGAGAAAGAGAGAGAAAGACAGAAATAGAGAGAGAGAGAGAGTCAACACGCAAACGCGCAATACCTTAATTCAGGCGCAGGATAAACGATAGAATAAAAGTCAATTTAGATGTATGGTAACGTACAGCAACTGTGTTATTGTTTGCGAATTCACTAGAACAATGGACTCGATGAAGAGAAAGAAGAGAGAAAAAAAAACCCGTAGAGAAAAATTGGATCATGATGGGTCGATTAATATTCAACTTGAATTGAATTTGTTTCACAAAAATACAATAGTTTCGTTCGAAATGTGTGTTATGTATACATAGATGATGTGTTTTTTTATTATTATTATTATTTTGATATGGAAAAATTTTGTGGCAAATTCAACGAACTAACACTCGTTGCTTGCCATTGTATATATATGATTGATTTGATTTCAATATAATGTGTGTAAAAAAAAACTAAAATAAAACCATGGATTGCATGTACGCTCTCCTGTCACTCTTCGTCCCTCTTACTCACCTTTCACTCTATGCTCATAAAATACAAAATAGGCTTTTTTTCAATTGGATGTTGTAAACTTATACTTTGTCTTATTGAAATTGTACTGGGCATATACAATTTTTGCCAGTGGTTTCATATTATTCGCAATATCCAACAAGTAATCAGCAAGGGGGTGGGAATCAGTACAATTTCTATTCGTCAAATGGATTCATGCAGAGTCTTTTTCACATAAATATATATATATTTATTTACTTTTTTTTCTCTAAATAGAAGTTTAGTATTTTCATTGAATTTGCATTACGCATTCATTAAAGCATTGTAAAGTTTTCCATAGTTTAAAATATCATATTTTGCCTTTGCATATTTGCATCGAGTATTTTTTGAATAGAAACAATATGAATTTGGTTTAATAATGTGACGAAATTAACGCTTTCACGCCCAAACTTTCAGATAATGTGTTATCAGTATAATGAATCGTAGCCATACTACAACAAATAAATTGCAACAGAAAGCTTCTATTTTTACTTTCTCATACGATGAACATTAGGGTGGCGGAAATTGTTATATTGGCTCAGAATATTTTTCCCCATATCTTAAAATTAACTAGGTTAAAACTAGCTTATAGCCGTTTTCAGCTTATCTTCTTGTAATTTAGCCTGCTGGCTAAATTTGTGTGAAATTAGGTACTTTTTGCGTATTTTTAGTTTTTTCATAATGAACAAATGATTTTTAGTACTCATGTCTAGAGTAAATTGGGTGGCTAAATCCGAATTTGGTGTTGAAAATGATCTAGTAGTTCTTAAAATGTCAAAAAATGGACGTACTTTTTTATTTTGGTATATATTTTATGAATATTTGTTCAATTTTGATATTTTCGATAGTGTAAACTAATTTTTATGGCTTGATTCAGATTTAGCGTACAAAAATACATGGGAAATGACTATCCACATGAACTTTTCCCGGAAATTTTAAACAAAAATCACAAAAAAATAAATATTGAGAAGTCTCAAATTCACTCTTAATAAAAAAATGACTATTTCAGTGCTTTTTTTAATTTTAAATGATTGATTTGGATTTTTCGCATCAAAATTCTTATAGATCATCTTTCATAGTACAACTATAACAACGGAATATATTTTTGTATATAAAAATGTATTATCATTTTTCAAAAATAACCACTTTCACTTCTAGTAAATTTAAAGGTGATAAAATGGTATAACTTGTCACCAAAAACAACAACAATCATTTAAAAACCATTATTGCCCTTCAGCGTCTGGTCTGTTTTGTAATGGCAGCGCCTTAACAATTTTTCTCCAGCAAACCCTATAGAGAGCCAGGTCTTGAGTTTCCCCATTCCAATCATACCCCCATATTCCGCATTCAAAATTAACTTTGGTAAACGATACTCATTCATACGTTGTACATGTCCAAACCATATCAATCCCGACTTTCTTGCTACCTCATCAAACGAATCCACATTCAAATCCTCACACACTTTCTCATTTCTAATTCTATTCTCCCATTGGTCCTTACGCATTCACTCACCAGGAAAGGTAATATCATTAAATTAAATAAATTCTCTGTTTTCTATTTTTTTTTTTTTTTTTTTTTTTTCATAGAATAAATGTGTGTCCATTTGTATAAAAAAAAAATAGAAAACAGAGAATTCATTTAATTTAATGGTGTTATTTAATCATTATGAAAAAACTAAAAATACGCAAAAAGTACCTAATCTCACACAAATTTAGCCAGCAGGCTAGATTACAAGAAGACAAGCTGAAAACGGCTATGAGCTAGTTTTAACCTAGTTAATTTTAAGATGTGGGGAAAAATATTCTGAGCCAATATAACAATTTGTGCCACCCTAATGAGCATATGCAGTGATAGGGGAACCAGTGGGCAGATTTTATTGAAAATACACACATAAAATTGTGAATTTTACATTTCGTTGAATGGACAATAAATAATATTTGCAAGATATTGTTCTCAAGCTAATATCAAATTGAACAATTCAAATGAATAAACTAAAATATTGTCTAGTGAAAAAAAAAAAAAAAAAATCCGTGTTCACAATCGAGGCATATCGAGTCCTGGTATTGGTATTGATATTGATAGTTAGTGATCTATAGCCAAAGTATAATCAAAAAGACGTGTAAATTTTTGAGTAAATAATAATGGGAAATAAGAGGGGATACCGTATTACGATATTTGTGGAACAATATGCTTCAGTTTAATTTGTTTATTGAGCAGCGATGTCTGTTAAACGATAATAATCTATTATGATATCGTTTCCAAATCAACGAACGAAATAAAATATATATTCAATGAAGATGAGGGCAGTGAGTATTGAATCGTATGTTATTTATACAAATTCGATTTCGAATATTCGATTTTGGGTTTACTATTTGATGCGTGTATGGGTTACGCGTGTCTATTTGAATGCCCATTTTCCTATTATTACCTTATCCATTTTCTGGCTATTTATCAAATAAACCGACAAACAAACCGAACATTGACATTTGATATCAACCAAGCACTTGCATACTCTCGAACATCATTGCTGTAGAATTGAACACGGTTGCAGTAGTTCCACTTACAAATCTGATGGTAAAACAGCGACATTCACATACAAATATACCCAAACACACACACGCATACACACGCACCCAAAACCAAAAGTGAGAAGAAAAAAAACAACTCTCAGACACTCAAGTCAGAATCTCTTGTTCTATCTTATCACCATCTTTTTGTTCATTTTAGCTTTCTCTTGAATTCAATGACTGCGATCATTTATTGATGCTTGTTTGGTGTCAATACCATTTGTCAATTCGGTTATTATATTGGATACTTAATCGAACACAAAAATTATATTTCATCATTTCTACACTTTATGAGTTTTATTCTTTTGTGCTGCCACACAAATTCAAAACATATCATTTACCAATTGAACTAATTGTGCAACCAAGGGAGATGTTTTCTCGTTTCTGGTTCGGGCAGGTTGATCTCTAACATATATTGTATATATAAAGACTAGAAACTACCGTTCACCAATTCAAGAGTGAACACTTATATTTCCTCACATTGATAAACCGTTAAAGTTTCCGGCTGAACGTTTTATGATTATTATTAATATTGTTGTTGTTGTTGTTTTTTTTGTTGTTTTTGTTATAGAATAATATGTCACAAAATGAATGAGTCGCAAAAACCATAACTATTGCATTTACTGTGGCAAAAAGCAATAAAAAGGGAAAAAATGCAATGGCTTCAGCTTGAAAGGATTCTAAAGATGTGTGAGTTGAGTGTGTGTATATAATTTTTATTCCATTTTTTTATGGTTGATTCTATTTCTTTCGTTGTACTCCTTGTTTGTTTCCGATAACGATTCGTTGCATATGGTTTTTTAAAGAGCGTAAAAAATAGCACATTTTACATTTGGTTGATTCTTCCTTGTTCCGAATCTAGTCTTTCACTCTCTCACTTTTTTTCAATTTTTTTCGATTCTTTCTGCTATTTCCATTGTGGAAGTAAACGGAAAAACGTAGTGAGCAAAATACGGTTGAGAGCGAATAAAAAAAGGACACACACACATATACATACAAATACCTATATATATATATATATATATATATATATTGAAGTGGGAACAATAAGATCTTGGACGGGGAGGAATAAAGAAATATGTCTATAAAATTTACGTTAAATATTGTGGTGAACAAGATGCTGATCTTTTGATAATAATTGTTTGCACTCGTTAAGCTCGTGTGCACAAGTGTAGGAGAATTGTGGTGCTTTCCAACGATTTAACTCATTTGTATATGTTACACGCATGCATTTTTTTTTACTTTCTCCTACTCACTCACTCTCTCTCTCTCTCTCTGCTCTCTCTCTTTCTCTGGTGTTGATGCTGCTTTTATACTGGTCCCCCTATTTCACAATCCTCTTATTCACATAAACAAATATTATTATTCGATTTGAATGGCAAAATGCAAAAAGAGCAAGAGTAATTTGGTTACATGGCAAATAATGGTGAATCGTTTTTGATGATAACCTTTGCATTTTGACTTAAGTCTTGATACAATGAAACATGAAAAAATTCGATATTATTTGTGTCCAACGTTGAAAAAAAACGTTGTATAGTTCATATGAAAATAATCGTTTTTAAATAACAAAATGCATTATCAAATGTTGATTATGTCTGCGTTCAAAGTTTCAATGCAAAAAGTAATCGTTAACAACAGACACCTTTATGTAAATATTGTAAATAATGCTCAATGCTGACCTCATTATACGCAACTATAAATATATCAATATTTTGTTAGCATTAAACATTAGGCTGAAAAATTTGCAGATAATGGAATGCTATGTTGACCTTTTTCTCGTCTCTCGTTCCTTCAATTAACTCTTAAGAATTTGGTTCCATTCGGGCTTTGTCCATCGGATCTAGTTGATTTTTTGTCCATCAAAAATGAAATCATTGAACATTTGCCAGTTGAAATCAACACAATTTGAATGAAAATGCCAAAAAAAAGAATCGCATAATCTGCACCAATCCGTAGTGATCAAATATCAGAAAAATTCATTGAAAAAAGAAAAAGAAGAAGTGAAGGGAAAAACAACACATTGTATGGATAATGTGGAAACAATCGCAATGCCGGCAACTTCAAATGGTTAATAAAATGAAAGAAAAAAAATTCAAGTGTTTGCCATGAACAAGAAGCTCATATTAAAAATATCTTATGCTTAATTTGACACCTTGTTTTTATTTTGCTTTGTTTATTTTTTGTTCGCTTGATATGCCAGACTATTGTTAGACATTCGGGTGTCTTATAGCAAAGATTGTTGAAGAAAAATGCAAAGATTATTCGTTCTTGTCATACAGACAATACGATAAAAATGTATACAAAGTTGCCTAAAACAAACGAAACATGGCCTTGCAATTTTTTTTTTCGTCTTTCATCTGTTGATTTTTTATGTTCGCTCAATCATCTTTCTAGCTCTGATTCACTAAACTTTATTGTATCGTTTATACTTTATTTGCTAACTGTTGTTGTTTTATTTTTCGAATTAATAACATCTATATTATGCTGTTCCAGTTAACCTTTTTTACCTTCACTTTTGCGATATTTCCCCGATTCAATTGTTGTGATTGCCTAATTCGTTTGTACGGCGCCGTATTATTCCGTAATTTTACACCTATTAAACGTAACATAAGTTTCGAATGAATATAACAATATTTCAATTTCGCTCAAACATCAAAATCGAAACCGATGAGACTAATTCTTTGGCATGCCCTACCTTCTCGCTGCCATTTATTGTGCCGTCGTTGAGGGAACTTCTGGTTTTTTCCCTCTATCACTCACTTTTCCTTTCTCATTGGTCTCTTCTGTTTTTTTTTTTTTGTTCTATTTTATTTGTAATACAAACCCATTATAAATGTTATTAATAGCATATATTTGATACATGATCAGCTACTGTTTACAAGCTGTTGATATTATATTTGCTACAATGACTTCAGCTACTTGAACTCTCTCTCTCTCTCTCTTTCTCTCTTTCTCTCTCCTCGCTCTCTCTCAATCTCAATCTCTCTCTCTGAATGTGTTCGAACTTCGAACGAGGTGTTATATTTCAAATAGAGAGGAATTCTTTTAAATTGTGCTAAACACATGGAATAGGTAAAAACATAAATAGCTTAAAATATATTGAATGTGCGCCAAAAATGAATTGTATATACGGGTGCATACAAGTTCTGCCACTATATTGTTTGTTATAGTTTTTGTTATTGTTGCTGATGTTGATGCTGTTTTTGTTGTTCTTCAGATTATTTTGTAATGAAAAATTTGTAAAATCGATTCATCAACATAACAGGAGCTCATTCAATATGATCCGGTAAACTAAATTGTTCATCGATATAGGCAATTTGATTAGCTTTAGCGCTCTCGTTTTTCAAATTTTGATTTGTTTATTGTGCAACAATGTAATAAGCATATTATGTGTGAAATGTGAAGTGTTAAGTTTACTGATCGTAATTCGACAATAATAGATTTGGATATTTGGTTCGTGTTGAATGCTTTGAAATGGAGTAAGTGTGTGTTTTCTATTTTTTTTTTTTTTTTTTGCACAGCCACATCTCTCAATGCCATACAATTTAAGTTTATTGTTTTGGAAAATCATTGAAATTACGTGTTTATCACATTTAATATTACACAGGTCAACACTAAAATTCGGCACTATTAATGGAAATGCTTTGAAATATTGAATAATATTTATACTCTGTTCAGTATGATTATTAGTTTGGTTTTTTTGTTTTTCTTTTTGAATAAATTTTATTAATTTAATTTTTTTTTTGTGCATAACGAAGCAATTGATTAACGCACATCACTTTAATTAATCGCCTTAGCGCTTGGATTGTCGTTCATACTTCAATCCGCAAAAAGGTGTAGCCAATTATGAGCCGAACGTTCGATTGTGGTGCAGTTGTGCCCTACAAGCCTCTCACATACGCTTTCGAATATAATGTTCGCTGGCTGATTATATAAAACACTAAACACACTGAAAAATTCGGTATACCATTTGGTCTATAAACTATGATTAATGTATGTATGTAATAAATTTTAAGAATAAATTTAATTCAATTCTCATTCCAATCGCTTCTAATTAGTTTTTCTTTAAAAATCAGTGCAATGTCAGTTGTCGCATTCAAATTTCCTCCACATAATTTATTGGATTCACAACCAATAATGAGCTATTTTGTATTTGAACCAGAGTGTAATGCCATTCACTGGACGAGTACATTGTTTCACGAAACCGTCCGATTAATTATTATTAGAAAATGACCATTTTCCCCATAATCATTATGGTTTAATAGATCTTGAACATAGTTTACGTGAAAAAATGTAAGCAATTCATTTGCACACCCACCAACAACGATTCAATATTCATTATTATTGGGCCCGAGGTGAGTGTGGGCGCATCGGATCGGTCGTTATTTCATAAATGACAATCTCAATAGTGGTACTCAACGGTTGAATAGTTTGGTTGAGAAAACGTAAATGGTATGTGATACGAAATGAGAAGCAAAAAAAGAAAAAAAAAAAAAAACAAAAAATCTTTGGGAATAGTTAAAATGGACAAAATACGTTTTTTCGTATATATTACAGAAACTGTCACTCTCATGACCATAGCATGCAGACCAAGCATCACGTATCTAATGGAACATTAAAAACACCACTAAATAGCAATTCAAAGCCACTTCGATGTCATAAAATATGTTTTATTTGAACCCCGTTCACCATGCACGAATAAAAGAGAAAAAAAAATGAAATCGCACCAACATCTTGTATTTTCATCAAAACAATCACCAATGTCATTTGACAAATATCGCACACACGCACTTATTTATGTGATCAATACAAAATTAAAGGGTATAAAATTAAGTAATAGATAACAATTTATAACTATTTGAATGGGCTATTTCATTGAATTAAAAAAAATTGAAGAAAAAACACCCTATTTTTTCGCCCATTTATTTTATTTCAATTTTCAAATGCTGACACAAAAGAAAAACAACAACCATAAAATGAAAAGAGTTGGTCCATTTTACCACACATATTTGAACGCATTTCATTTTGATCATATTAATAAATCTATAAGATTTATGTGCAAATGCGTTGAAAACCATTTAAATTTCGAAACTTTACTGCGTCCTTCAAAATCATACATATTTTTCTTTTGTCATCGTCTTGCAATAATACCTTCAAATACGAAAAATGTGAATTTTTTTTTTCTTTCTATCTTTTTGCATTTTTTCTCTTTTTTTTGTAATAGCAGTTGCAAAGGCATCGAACGTAAGGTCATACATCAAAATAATTTGATTCCTTTACATTATGTGTCATGATGTATGCTAGTCAGTTAGTAACGACAACGGAAAAAGGAGAATGAGAAAGAGAAAGAAACGAAACGAATTGCTAACGACAATTTTTCACCCAACTTTCTCAAGTGTATGCATAATTCTATCGGTGTGACGACCCTTTGAATTCTTTTGCCAAATCGAAGCATTCAGTTTACGGTTACAAAAAAAAAAGACGTTCGTTCATATGTTGATTTGTATAAAATTGTACTTTCCTACTAATATGCCATCGCATTATTATTATTGATATCACATTTGATTTTCTGCCCATCTCTCAACGACAATAATCATCTGGACCGATAATCTTTTCTATTCTTATTCTTTGTGTATGATATCTTGAAGATGAATAGACAGACCAATGACATACGATGTGGTAAAATGTTCTTTATAGAAAGTTATCAAATATTTCATTTTTATTTGGCTATCATTGAAGTTATTCGAAAGACTAGAATCTTAAAAAATTGGATATTGAAAAGAATGTCAATGTATATGATCAAAACGTTTGGGTTTGTATTTTAATAAAAAAAAGTATATATATTTTACAATGACATCGCAAAAATCAACATATATAGAATACTAAATGGTATTAAAATCGACGTAAGAAGCGATGAAATACACTCAACTTTCGTATCTGTTTCTAATGTGATTTGTAATGCATTCACAACAGAAATGAAAGAGTTATTGGTCGAATTTTTTTTTCAGTAAAAATCTTCAACTATTATCCACAATGACAATTTTCCCAATTTATACTATACGCAAAATTTATTCGTTGGTTTTTTTCATATTACTTGCATTTTTTGTGTTGCATAAAATCGATTAAGTAATCAACTGAGTGTATTTTTCATTCGAAATATATTTGCAAATCTAATAACAATAAAATTCCTATTAAATCAATTTTTGTTTTTGTTTTGTTTCGAAACCAATAATAATCACTGGGTGTACATTTAATTCTCATCAAATTCGAATTTTTACTCTTTCAGATGTTAGACGACATGTATAGAAACATTAGTATTGTTAAATATATATAAAATGGATATACTTAATAATTGAATTGAACTGAATCATCAAATTGACAAAGAGAGAATGAAATGAAGATTTAGTTTATAATATTTGCTTGGGGTAATACTAAATATGTAAACAAATGAATCATTTTTCGAAATGAAATTTATATGGGAACTTTTTCGACAATATGGATTCTTTGATTTGGTAGTTTTGTTTTAAATTAAGGTAAATTATGCTATCATTGCTGTTCGTCTATATATATATATATTCTTTTTGTGTTTATACAATGGTTTCACAATCACAGACTGAAAATCTGTTTTTGGTATTTTCTTATAGCTCCCTTTAGGCTTCTGGTTAAAATTGTTAAAAAAAAAAGAGAAACAATTTTAAAACAGAACGCACATACGAACGCACACGCACACACACAAACATATATACGCATAACAATAACGAAAATGCATGTAAATCCCCTCAAGAGTCACTTGTAACGTATTGTATTCTATCTAAAATGATGTTTCCATGATGTTTTGCCTTGCTCGATAACTCAATGTAGAGCAAAAACTCTATCACATAATCTTTGGACCGAGTATGAAAACAATAAGTTGTCAGATAAAGGGATGGGATTTCATTGTTTGATTATATTGTATAGTATAGCATATTGTTTTGTTGATTATCTATTAACTGTTGTATGCAGGGTCGACCAGTGACGAATAATTTTTTGATGCATGAACAATTGGTTTCCCGTCATTTGGTAATTGTGGTACTTCTTTAAACGCCATTCGAATCGAATAAATTTTTCAAATCAAAGTCATTTTACATCAATTTTGATGAAATCCTTGAAACACATTTGCAAAAAAAAAGCAAAAAAAAACAACATTTATTTAATCGCTCACTTTGATTTTTTTTTCATTTTCGTAACAATGCTAAGCAACAATCATCAAGAGTAAGAAACCAAACAAATAAAAACTCGTATCAAAAATTATGTAGAAATCAAATCGACCGAAAGTAATGGAGGCTCAACATAATTTGATAGAGAACATTTTCCTTTTTTTCATTAGCTTCTTCGCTTTTTTTTTTTTTTTTAAATCCATTAATAATTTGCTGTACAATATTGTGATAGCCTTTTTTCAATGCGGTTATTTTTAACAACCACAATGTAGCTATTTCTCCTGCTCCTGTTATTTTTCCTGCTTACACTCTTACTCTCTTTTCACTTTTTTTTTCTTTTTTCTCGAATGTACTCAAAATATGTTTGGCTTCTTGCCCATTATAACTAAATGTATCATCAAGATAAAGTTTTGTTTACATTTCGAAGAAATTAATTTTTTCATTTTGTCTTGTGTTAAAAAAAATATGATTTACTTTATCTCATTTTTTTTTTGTTCCTTCATGAAATTTATTTCTATATAAAGGTTTTCAAGTTTAACGAAAGAGATTTGAAATGGAATGCAGTTCAATGAATTTATTTATTTATTTACATTAAATCAATATCAGTTTGGTGTTTTATTTTGATGATTTCCCAGGCGACAATTGCGCGTACCTTAATTAATTTTCAAACATTTGCTTATCTATATTATCTGTAATTCTGAATTGTTTATCATCGATCGATTTTCATGAGATGAAATTGTCAAAGTTTTCCAAATAACAAAAGAAAAAAAAAACCACCAACGGGTTGATAATTTTGTACGATTATATTTTGAAATATGTGTGTGTGTATGTGTGTGTGCATGTGTGTGTGTATGTGTGTGTGTTTTTTTTTTATATTTCAACTGATACAAATAGATTTGGTTGCCGAGACTTGTGAATGTCTAGACACGTGATCCGACCAACAATACATTGGATTTATTATTTCCATCTAAATAACTGGTGATAATCTTCAATTTCAATTCGATGTATGTTTAGTGTTTGGAATGACCGCAGCGGGTTTGTTTATTACTTATTTATTGTGTTAATACCAAACAGACGTATCATCGTATTCAATAGCATCCCCCTCATTTTATTTGCTTGACTTTGTCGATCTCAATAAACGGTTACACTTGGTCTTTGAATTTGACTAGTGTGGAGCGAGGGTACACGCAAAGCTAGAGAGTGTGTGTGGTTTGTATTTATATTTGACAGTATAAATGTAAAAAAGAGCTTGAAAATGTTTTAACAGTATTTTAAAATGCATGATTTAGTTAATATATTGCACGCGTTAACTGTCAACCTCAGGCCATGAAATTTTCAACATAAAGCCGCAACAGACGTGTTGTTTGGTTCATGGATTGGTTTTTCACTGGATGATCTCCTTCACTTTCTCACTCACAATGCTAAAAAGAACATATCAAATGAAAAAAAAAACCAATTGCCGCAACAACTCTCTCGCTTTGGATGTCGAATTTTGAATGTGGAAAAGTCAGAAATGCGACCACCAATCATACACCATTGATTATCATAGCGAATGCGGGAAAATGCACTTTCATTTCATTTGCCCTTATTTCTTATCTTTATTGTTTGCATTAATAAATACATCAAATAAAATTCAATTGCTTGAAATGTTTAGGGGTCGTTACGACAGTGCGTTGGTTATATGCATGAGTTTGTTTTCGCGCTCTCGTTTGCTCTTTCTTCCATCAACGGGTGACACGATAAACGACAGTACAGTTTATTTATTTATTTTTTTTTTTTTGCTTTTTTCATATTCCAAAGTGAGGCTAAATGATTTTTAATTGATGTGTTCCGTTTTTGCATTATCGTCCTTGCATATTTTTTTTTTATTTGTACTCTCTTCTTTCTCTTTCTCGTTCTCTTTCTCTTACTCTCGATTTTATTTGATTGTTGTTGTTGTTGTTGTTGCTTTTTTGCATTCGATTTCAATTTTAAACGCTGTCGTTCTCATCATTTTGAATTTAGATTGAAGAGGCGTGCTCATAAATTGCATTCATATTATCGGGGCTTGTTGAGTATTTAAATTTCAATTAGGTGCAACGATGATTCGGAATTTAGATAAGCCACATATTTCATTCGAATAAAATTGATGATGAAAAATCACTTTCACATCAAACAAAACTTCCTGCGGCTGCTTTAATTTCCTGTCTAATTTTCAATTTTTATAACATAAAATTCCATATAAACGGAAAAACACATTTCGTATATAGAGTAAGAGAGGGCTAAGAATTCCAGTATTTGTTTACTTATTTTTGGACAAAAAAGATTTTTCTTTGCTCGCTACGTATGGCATTTCAAATGTCTCTTATCAATTCTTTCTTAGGGAAAAAGGCAAAACAACCTATCGAACCAAATGAAAGACAACAGAAACATTCATGAAATCTGTGGATTTGAACAGTGTTAAAGAAAATTAAAATATAATTTCACGCTGTGTTAGATACGGAAAACTGTTTTTAGTCAACTCCGTATTTCTTTTTATGCTTTTTTGCGCACACATAACACCAAACAAAAGAAAATCATTTGAGTAAATGAGCGGCGCACAAAGATGTGTATGTTCAGCAAAAGCAAGAAAATTTGCTTCTTCGTTCGTTCGTTCGTTCGTTCCTTCGTTCATTCATTCGTTTTAATTAACAGAACATATTCGTTTTCGTTAATTTTCTTGAAAATTTTTCGTTCATTTTAGCTCACACTTTCTTTATTTTTTTTTTTCATTTGTTGAATAACTCCATTTTTGGGTGGAACATGAAAAATTTCAAAATTCTGATTTAGTTTAATCAATGAGATTGTAAGTTCCAAGTTCTGAAAAATATTATTTTTTTTCAGTGAAAAAACTATAAAATGAACGAACGAACTAACGAACGAACATAAACAATTATTTAAAACTCCTCGAATCGAACAAAAGAATTTCAGAATCAGTAACAGAAAGCCAGCACAATATTCTGCTGAAAGTTCAAAAAGGAATTATACACATTCATACATAGATGTAATGTGAAGAATTCTTAACCATTGGAATCTATTACTGTAAGATCTTCCTTCTTTCGGGCGGTTTCATTTCGGTTTGGTCACAAGAAATTACATAAAATTAAGATTTTCGCTTCACTGTGTCTATTTTCGCTTGACAACGAAAAGAAAAACTGTTAAAGTTGTAAAATAAACTCGGTAAGCAACGGAAATGATAATTTAATGCAGATAAATGATTTAAATGTTCGTAATTATTAGATTGTGAAATGTTTCTGCAATATTTATACCAAAGCATGAAAACATTTTTAATGTGATAAAGTCGTCTGATTGTCTCTCTTCCTCCTTCTCCCTTTCTCTCTCTCTCTCTCTCTCTCTCTCTCTCTCTCTCTCTTTTCCTCTCTAATTTCTGTTATATTGACACAATAACTCGTTTGAATTGAAGATGTTTAGGCTTTTTACAACATCATAGACGAATCGCACTTTTCCATTATTCATATTCAACAAGATGGTTATTACTGAACAATGTTAAAAAACCATGAAAGTGTATTTGAAGACCGGTTCCGCGTGTAACTTTAAAGTAGCTAAAATACTTTTCAAAACAAATAGGTATGCTAGATGATGATATTTTTGGAAGCATTTACAGAGATATTATGTCGGTCGCTACACCAAATTATTTATTTTATCTTCATTATTTGACTTTTGTCAGTATTTTCAATATTCAAGATATACGCTTGTGATATGTTTAACTATTTTCTAATTTCGCATATTCAATTCTGTGGATGGTATTTGCTGTATGAATTTCGAGACTTCAATGAACTCCATAACAGCATTAGCAATATGCAGAACGAATCATAACTTTAGCAATACTAACTAATATTATAAAGGCTAGCACAATAATCGAAGAGAGAATGATGTTTTCTGAAAGCCTTATATGCTTTCTGCATATGTTATTACACCCGTCCCCCTGAACCGTTTGATCGCCCATCATAGATTGGTATGAAGGATAAAAATTTTTTTGAAAATTGAAAAAAATGGTGTAAAACTAATAAAAGTTAATATGCATTCACTGAAGATGATGTTCGAATTTCTGATGTTTCTATTTGTTAAAGGGATTTTGGCATATTTTCATTTCATATTAAATTTGAAGAATAGTCACTATTCAATAGTGAGAAAAGGAAAAAAAATTACGGAATTTACATATCTGACCATAAGACTTGTCACAACATAAGATGTAAAAAGCAATAATTGAAATTATTCGGCCTCAAACTTAACGAGTTAAAGAATGTCAAGAATTGTACACGCATTGAAAGTGTCGCTCTGTCAAAGATAAAATGAATAATTTCAAATCAAGCTATCGGATGCGATTGAAATTCCAAACAGTCATTGAATACGGAAATAGATATATTTGAATGTGGATTTATGCTAATGGAGCGCAATAAATGAGACAAAGTCAATTGAACGGGATAATAACTTAAGGAAATCTCCTTACTCTCTCTATGTCTCTGCCCCTTCCTCTCTCACTCTCTCTTTCCCTTTCTCTTTCTTTTTCTCTTAATTTAATTCATTCTTCTTTCTTTCTTTATTTCTCTCAAACGCATCAAAATATAATTTAAATTTTAATCGGAATATGAACTGAATTCGACCGAAGCAAGACAAAGAAGCAAGATAAACAGACAAAAGATATGACATTTTTCGCTTGGCCTTAAGATGTGAATATATACACACAAATCCGTCAGGTGTGAGAAAATGCCAACGACGCCACCAGAATGAAATTATATTTTATCATTTTCCGTTTTCTCTTACATTTCACCTTTTATTTTATGCGATATAGAAACGGAGTGGGCAAGGGGATTGAGGAGGGATAGTAGGAGAAAGAGTAGTGAGAACAAGAACAAAAAGTGGTGATGGAAAGGCACATGGTGTATGCAAGCGCCGAATCGAGAGTTTGCCTGCTAAACGAACGTGCCATGTGATATAAATGTATACCTAGGCAAAGCTGGTTGCTCACAAATTAAAATATATATTCAATTGAAGAATGTTTCCAACAATTTTCTGTGCAACGACTATGAATTTAATGGCAGATTAAATGAGAGACAGAGTGAGAGAGAGAGAGAGAGAGAGAGAGAGAGATGCAAAAGAAATAAGATGGTTTAAATAGCGCGAAACTCACACCGAAAAAACTTAACATGACATCGAAATTCGAATTGTGTGGAAATTGGAATAGTAATTATCGGCTGATATTGACTTTAAATTGGAATTGTTTTCACTGGAGTTTAAAAAGACATGGAAGAATGCTTGATGTTATTGTACAATTTTCACTTGGCAATTTGCTTTTGTGAATGAACCAAACAGACAATGGAACGCTCGCTGTGGATTTTGTTTCCCTTTGTTTGTATGCCTGCAATGCGTTGGACAGAGTTGGCCCCGATATTTTGTGAAATGTTATTTGGCTCATTGATACTAGGAGACGGCTTCTTTATGCATACATAACTTCTCACTCGCTCTCACTCGCTCTCTCTCTCTCTCTCTCTCTCTCTCTCTCTCTTCTCTCTCTCTCTCTCTCTCTCTCTCTCTCTCTCTCTCTCTGTACATGTAAGCTTTTGTTATCTCCTTTAAAGGAGATGACATCGCATCGGAATTTACCTTTCTTTCACTATCTCTGCAATCAAAATCGAGTCCGATCTCTTTTTTATTGCCTTTGTGTTGTTATATCGCGCTTCATTATTTGCATTTTATGTGTTTTAAATCACTCAAAGAAGAAAGAATTGCTCAACTGATGAATCCATCTGAATACAATTTGGACGAAATATCGATGATAATGAACAATAGAACCGGTGCTCATTTAATGAACGCAAACAACATTCAAAAGATCTATGAGCTAAAGTAATTTTTCATTCAGAAATGCCCACTGAATTTATTTGCTTTGGCAAAAAAAAAAAAAAAAAATCTCACTATATAACCCTTTCGATAGTCAAACCAAACAACAGCAAAATTATTTGATGATCGGCCACATTTCAGTTGCTCAATACTAACTATTGCTTCTTTCGTTGACAATCACGAGAAAAAAAAAAAGAAAAAACGGGTCGCTCTCCAACCAGATTAACTGTTTACAATACACGATTATACTTCGTTGTCTTTTTCGATAACTTTGTATATTTGTTTGTAATAGAGAATATAGTAGACGCTGTGTGCGAACACAATTTTTGACTCAGAAAATTTATATCATGGAATTTCAATATTTATTGCATCGAAGCCAATCGACAATCGCCTATCCGAGAGTGTGTTTGCAATTTCAGTTTGTTGTTTTTTTTCTCTCTTCTTATTTTTGGTTTGGATATTCCTTGAACGATTGAATCTGGCCAAACCTTTGTCTGGTCATTCATTTAATGTACGATTGTTTCGGTTGTCGCTCTTTGTTTGTTGTACAATTTTTTTGTTGTTTGTTTTCATGTGTGGTCAATTGTGCAAATTTATATCCGATTCATCTGTTAGAGACAGCTTTATTTCTTGCATCCATTTGTTTTCTTATCGATGCTTTTTCTTTCAGCTATAATTTTTTTTTTCAGTCAAAAAAGTTAAATCAAATGTATGAAATCTATTCCAATTTGAAACTTTTGGGCTATCCAAATTATTAATTCGTTTACTTTTTTTTATTTAAATTTAACATGGTAATTTTTTTTCACACCGCCCTTAAATCAAACAAAATGTACATGCGATAAAAATACATGTTTTTCTCCTTCTCTCTTCTTCTTGGTTGCCATCAGTTGTATGCTATAACACGAACTATATACTCATGTAGCCAATCCACTTCTAATGTAACAGTTATTGTTACTGTGCCGTTGTCTCTCCGCTTTGAAATACATTTTATATAGGCATTGTATCGTTGTAGCCTCAAGAGGCGGAGCTGAATGCGCGTTGGATGTGTGTTTTCATTTCATTTTTGTATTGAGACACCATACAACACGATAAATTCGGCTATGTTTGTGCCCTTTGTTTCATTGTATCAACGTCATTGGATCTCACGATCTTGTTTGAATATAATCAAATCATCGGTCGTGTAATATGAATGGCTGTTTTTCTCTGCATGTAGAATTGTTGAATATGTTTTTTTTTTCTCTTTCAAAATGAATATTTAATTATATACATGCGTAAAGCATTTCTTCTCATTACATTACGTTATATTCGCATTCAAAATGTGTGTGAAAGCAACAAAAAGATTCAACGAATAAAATTAATTTTATCGATTAGAGGATGAAAACGTTTGATTTGTGACTGGATTCTGTGCATTTGAATTGCCAGTCGATTTTTCGGTGGGTAATCAAACTTTTTTATTCTGTTTAATTGGTTTGATTCATCCCTTCAATAGAAATGAACGAAGACAAGCTTTTATGCGAATAAAAAAAACTGTCATCTTATTCGCGACTGGTTTTTTTTTTCTAATTTGCCGATATGGGTTTGTGTACTGTCGATTTATTTAATCAAATGAATGAATGAATGAATGAAAGGAATAAAAAATATACGTTTTTTCTTCAATTTTTTGTCTTTTTTTCCATCTTTATCTCTTCTTCATGTGTAAAATTTCTCGCGCATTTTTATATTTAAGCATCAACAATTGTGTGTAATTCGGTTGTGACGATACCAAACAATCTAACGAACGAATCATACGATCAGAAAAAATATATAATATTATCAACGAATTGGGGAAAAAATAAACAAACAGACAAACAAACAAATAAAATAAATAACAGAGATGCTATTTTCTGTGTTGCGCGGATTTCAATTTTTAAGTGTACACGTCAAAGACAGATAGTATCTCTCATTCTTGTTGCCGTAGAGCAACAACAAAGAATGTCATTGCACAGAAGAATAAGAAAAATAATATTTTTTTTTTTTTTTTGTACAAGGAATGTAAAATAAACTTTCTCGCAAACAACTGTGTCTGTGTGTTTTTTTTTGTCGCTATTATAAAGTCGGCAGCATGTATATTTTGTATATATAAAAACTGATAAAAATCACAACAATGCATTATTAAAATTTAAATTAGAAATATCGCATTTGGAGCAATAACAAAATGTGAGAGAAAAAAAATTTGAATGCGACAAACAGTTGGTAAATGATGTGATCTCTATACACTCGAGTACTAACCAAAAAAAAAACTCTATTTATTTTCTGTTTCTATTGGATAATATTTATTTGTTTATGATTCGTTTTTACGCGAGTCTGCACACAGATCCACGGATGCATTGTTTATCCTTCATGTGGTCTGTATCTGCTTATGCTGAGCTTCCTCCATGCAATCGCACACATACAATTTTTCCCTCGATCATTTGAACAATATTTTTCTGTAATTTTTTCTGCTCTTGAAAAACATAACTTGAGTAAATTGGTTTTTTTCGGTATCGTGTTGAAATTGGTATCAGTTGATTTGTTGATATTTTAATGAAAAATGCAACCGGTATTCATTCATATTCAATATCGACTCGGTTTTTTCCCATTTTTGTCCGTTTTTTGTTGTTGTTGTTGTTGTGTGAAACACTCGAAATTTAATTGAATATTGAATGACAAACTGTGGGCATAATAGAAAAAGGTTCATCGCATTTCGAGTATTATTCGGTATTCCGTCTCTCTCTCTCTCTCTCTCTCTCTCTCTCTCTCTCTCTCTCTCTCTCTCTCTCTCTCTCTCTCTTTCTCTCTCTCTTTCCCACTTTATCGTTTTCCCGCAATGCAATCGCATCATTTTATTATTTTTTTTCCAATATTCAATTTAATTCACCTTTTTGTTTATTTCATTTCGTGATGTGCCATCTAAATTCAATAATCATCCAGAATCTATTAGCGTGTCTAAAAATTTTCAAATTGTATATCATTTTTGCCACTAATCAAGAATATAAAAGGATTGTTTTTCTTTTCTTTTCTTTTTTTTTGCAAACTATCATTACGTTTCTTGAGGCGGATTTTTAATTTCCTCTATTGATTCAATTGTATAGAACAGGATGTATGTTGATCATTGAAAACTCTATAAAATTGCTTGGTTTGACCTATTTTTACTTGAAATAATACAAATGAAATTCATGAAATTAGTTTGACAGCAGGAAAAAGGATTGGTGTAGTGTTTTTCTTTATTATTTGTGGTTTATTCGTTAGGCAAAAATTAAAGTGTTACTTTCTCATAGATATTTGTTTACTTTAGTTAGAATAATAGCTCATGAGTAATTTCAAGTTAACTAAAAAAACAAGTTCGTGATTTATACGATTCTAAATGAAAGGCTCACTATTTTGGAATGAAAATGATTCATTCGAATGCAATACAAGGAGGCTTGAGGCATAATAAAAGACTGTTTTTGTTTTGTTTCAAGATTGAATTGAAAAGTGTAAGAGAGAGAGAGAGAGAGAGGAGGGGGCGAAAAAGCCATGGCAAACAATAAAATTTAAACCACAAAATGAACAATGGAGCAACAAACATCTTTTTGTAAAACCATATCACACAATTCTACGCCAATTTCTAGCGAATTTACATTGTTTTCAATGGCAAGTAGCGCTTGGCAGTTTCCATTCAGCTTTCATTCCATGTTATTTAAACAATTTCTTCACGAAAATAATATTTCTTTTGATATTGTCGTTAACAAATAATGAAATAAAATAAAAAAGGAATCAAAAGAAACGAAGATCGTATAGAAGGAAAAAAAAAATACAATGATGAACAACACATCACGATCTAGCCCACTCGCTCGTTCATCTCTTTTTATTTCATAAAACTATCGAATTTCTGGATTCAATGTATAGTTTGTATGTTTGAGACAGTGGATTTTGATGTTGATTTCGATTGAATTGAGCCAACCAAGACTATGAACAATGAAGACATTACCAACGAAATAAAAGCAAAATTTACATTGAATTCATTATGAAAGAAAAAAAAAATAAAACAAACAATTCGATTCAGTAAAATAATCTAGATGAAGAAGAACGTTGAAACACAGAAAAAAACAATCACTAAAATGAATTAAAAAAGCTGCTATGTTTTGCGAATTCAAAATAGAAATATTTTATGAGAATGTCATTGTTGACAGCATATTTTCATAATTGTGATTGATTGCTTTATTAATACGTGAACAATTTTTAAAATGTTGTGTGTGTGTGTGTGTGCGTGTGTTTTGGATATTTTTTTTTTATAATTTGTCTTGAATTGAGTCAACAAAGTGAGATCTGTGAATAACACATTTTCTCGTGTTTTATTCGTATATGATGCATGAAAACCTGTGACCAATGTTTGTTTATTATTATTGTTTAGTTATCACAACCAATTGCTTCAATAATCAAAATTGAAATCTAGCCATGGTCATGAAATCTAAGAATCAGCAAAATAAATATTAAGTTTCGAATTTATTATATTGTTGGCTTTTTTATTTGTATGTCAATAGATTTCATTAGACCAGTCACACAAATTTATAAAGAACAATTTTCTAAGAAAATAACAGAGAAAAAAAACAAACAAACTAGAAATCGATATCGTTCCATATATCAACAATTCTCAAGTAACCAAAACAACAAATCGTATAACAATAAAAAAACAATCAATCGTCCTGTTAATTTTATTAAAACCAAATTAAATCCAATTGACTAAATCTTAGAATAGAGGAAATTTTGAAATTTTCCAGAAACAATTGTACCAAACCAGAAAATATTGATATTATATTTCTATTGAATTTCTAGCGATTTTTTTTTTGTAAAATTGTTTTGTAAAATTGTCCATTAAAGTAATGAAATGTCGATATATAGCAAATGTATTTCCGGTTTTAAAAAATTAACAATTTTCGAAAATAATTTCAATTTCCAGTATTTGGTGGTGTTAAACAAATCGATGTGAAAAAAACAACACAGTGGCATCAATTGATAGACAACACAAAGAAACATCTTAATCAACAATAATTTGGGTATTTTTCCCCCTCAAAAATTGCCTTCCTTTTGTTGTGGAAGAGAAAGCAAAAATCGGAAGTCAGGGATATAAAGATATACACATGTTCGTTTTAACAACAACTTGAGCGTGAAACTTGTTTCTTCACATCACATTGAAATGGCCCCGAGAAGATTTCGTTGTAAATCTTTCTGTGGGCAACAGTTGACATCTTTCCATTTTCAATGAAGACTTATTGGAGAAGTTTCAATGCGACAATCAATGAAATCGATAGGTACCAATGATTACGGTGTGAGATCTTTAATGTGATATATGTTGCAAATCTCTCCCTCGTTTCACTCTCTCTCTCTCTCTCTCTCTCTCTCTCTCTCTCTCTCTCTCTCTCTCTCTCTCTCACTCTCTCTCTCTCATCTCTCTATTATATTTGTTGATGTACACAACACATGCATGTCGGCTATTGGCTAGAAGTACCTGACTGAATTAATACATGTTCTGAAATCAAATACAATTTCGTGCGTGCGTGCGAGGCCATTTGCTTCTATCTCTATCAATTTTCTATTTCGGTCGAATAACATATCCGGATCGAGTGTGTTTTGTGTGTTTAGCTTTTGGTAACAAATTCACATTGTGTGTACTTTTTTGCACTCTTAAACCACAAATTCAGTGAATAAATTGCAATCGTTGACAAATAACGAGAAATCGAACATGGAAAATTGGACAATATTTTCCTTCTTTTTTTTTCGATTGAGTGCTATCAGTTTATAACGAAAACGATTCCATTTATTATATGATTTGAAGTACACACTTAACAGATTTTTACATGTGACCGTCCGTATCTCTTTCCATTTCATTTTTGATGCTAGAAAGAGTTTAATGCTTTCTTTCATCTGTTATTGTATAAAAATTATGGAATGGATGGCATGACAGAAAAAAATTACTACATATAGAAAATAGAATAGAAAAGAAAAATAATGATAATAAAGACCAAAACAAAATTCAAACAAAAAAAAATTGTATGCTGATTGTCATCGAACCCAGGTATATGCAGAAGTTGTATCTATCGCTAAGAGATCTCATTTGTAATCATTTCGAAAGAAAAAACTGCAAGTTATTGATTTTGATATTTACTATGGTATGCAAATCAAACCAATTAAAATTTATTTATAAAGGTTAGCTGCTCCGATAAATCAACTTCAAATTCTCCAGTATTGAATGTTATGTTATTGTTGATTTTCATTAAATGCTGGGAACAATTTGGAGTCGGATTTAAAGAAATTAATTTGTAATCACAAGCAACACAAATTGATTTTGAAAAAAATAGTACTTGCACATTTCTACAATTCTACAAATCGAATTCCAATTACACAATGTTACTCATGCGAAAAATGTTTGCCCTTCAGCTACCTACATTTTCCTACATATACTGATTTTTGAAACAACGACAAATGCATAGAGCTTTATTTTAAACCGAAAAAATAAAAGAAAAAATGTTGTTGAGAGTTTGGTACGCGAAAAAAAAAACACACACACAGACACACACAAATCACGATACAATTGGCAAATGTACCACCCTAACATCTTGCGCAATTGTTTCGACCATATCATGAACCGAATGGAATTTAATGGGAAATTGAAGCGAAAGAAAATGGTAACAGACGGATACTTGAATCGTTCAAAGATGATTCGCTTGAATGCGTTTGCATATATGGATTGTTGTTGTGTGCGAGAAAAAAAACAACACATGCACATAGTAATGTCGAAGGTGTCGTTGACAGAGACAGTGAAATGCCTTATTTTCGCACTGTTTAAACTGTAGATTTGTTGTGAGGTTGAAATTTCATTAAAAATATTATGCATTACAATACGTGTTAATGCTCATTTTTTTGTACCTTATTCAGTTTTGATATCATTGCAGTAATTATATGCGCAAAACAAAAGAATATGCATTGCAGAACATTGTTCACTACTTAGATGTTGGGTTTTGTCTCGATAAAATTGGAAAACAACAAAGCCTAACATTTAACTAAATTAAGCATGTACAATGTACATTAGGGTGTTCATCATATCTGTAATGAAAAGAGAATATAGCATTAATTAAACGAGTGCCAAATTTTATGCTCATTGATAGTATTCATATTACATTGCGATTCAAATTCATACATATCTACCGAAAAAAGACCGTTTATAAATATGAATTTAAATTGTTTTGAAGAATATTAAGGATATTATCTTACCATGGATGCACGAGATGAATAGCATCATCATCAAAAGGTGATATAGGTTCGAACCAATTGAGAGACAGACATGATAATGATGCCCACCACTATGTACTGACAAACTAGCCCACTAAGTCCAAGGCTAGCGAAGTAACGATCATTAAATTCTATCGTTAAAAACTAATTCTTAAAATTATATGTTTGTTTTGAATTGGAATGGTGCTGGTGATGACTTTAAACTGGAATTCCTTCATTGCGTCGTGGTCTCACCAGTGCTGCATGTATCGGCAAACCAAACAGTTTACAACGACCTTTATAAGAAAATAAAAAAAACACGAATTGAGATTAATAAATAAGACACTATTTTTGATTTTTAAAAAGATTCGAATCAGAAAACAGCAGCACTTGAAAAAACGAAGACTTACCTTTGTACAATATCAGCTTTGCAGCTGATATATCACGGTGCCATACAGTTTTCAGCCCATTTGGTTACACTGCAGCGTCGTTCATTCCATCATTAACAGGATTTGGTTGCCAGTTTTTAGAAATACGTCGATTTTTTGACACCAATCGTCCTGTATTATTTCCGGTTAGAACGGCTGCAATTGCGTTTCCTTCATCTGCCATATCTTGCCAAATTCGCTTGATCGTACGTTTCATTTGCAATACATGATGGCTCACTTTCGTTACGATTGTTGGCGGTAATCCCACTATTGCGTTTGGAACGCAATTTTCACACTTTTTGAAACGTTTTGGTTTCGACCATAACGGGAATCGTTGAAAACATATTCCACAGTGTTGGGATCTGTTATATTCGTCAACCATTCTAATTACGCAATTATTCAGCTTCTTGAATGCACCAATAAGTTTTCGTGTGCCTGGGCATCGTACATGTTTTCGAATCGAAATCGGTGAATTTGGAGCTATTTGACCACCTCCGATATAAATGATGGATGGTTTATTGCCTACTAGCTTCTTGGCAATTTTATCAATGGCTCGATGTGATTCCATGTGTTTGTCGAGACTCAAGACGTGCATAGCTGCTTTGTGTAAACGTTTCAATACCGTTCAATCGACATACGGAGCCGATGTGCAATGTAATGTCGCCATGATGTGTTCTGTGGCGATGGCATCATTCCGATTGATTCGGCAACATTATTGCGATCTGTTTGTTCTTCAAACGTGTATAATCGAGTGATTTTCTCGGCCTTGTCATGGCGTATGCCCTTTTTTGCATCGTAGTGGTATCGTTTTGATGATATTCGAATATTGGTCTGACAATGGAAGAAGAAAAAAAAAAATAAATCAGAAAAAGGAAACAAAAGAAAAGAAAAAAAAAAGAAAAAAAAACAAAAACAAAACAAATTTAAATAAAAAATCCGAAATTACCTCTTCTAAGTTGCGAATGTTGCGTCTTACGGTGGCATTCCAGGTTCGCATCCCTGGATCAATTCCGAGCTCGTAAAAAAAATCGCCTGCAAAATATCTGCGAATCACTTCCTCATCATTCACTTCGACGGGCGGTGTTTTTGGCATGTCATACAAAACCGAACCGGATATACCATCTGTTACGATTGAACATCCGAATGTCTTCTTATACTTGACAAGGCTGTTGATTTTATCCATGTCGAAGTATAAACTCCATCCACCGATTTTGTTGCGAAGAAATTCGTTCTGTTTGATAAATATTTTGTGGACTTTCCCACTTTTAAGCAATTTGCCCATTTTTCGAGGTATTACTTTGATGTCGCATAGAATGTTATACAATGTTGTGGTATCGATGTGGATGTGACGACGTTTAAATGAGCACATTGGAATCACCGCGAAGTTGTACATATTTGGTGGCTCTGGTAGTGTTGGCCGCGTCACATTCAGAGGAGCTCTCTTGAAGAAAGACCAACTACGTCGCAAGTTGGCATACGACAGATTGAAGTAGTGAATATTGACCCACATTCGAATTGATGAAAACCAATCATTGGTAACGAAATGTGGGATGTTACAGTCATCAGGTGCTCCAATGTTACGAAGTTCATCCAATAACACACCCAACCTTTGTTGAGCGCCGATGTCTCCGCCAGTTGTATCTCTGCGATCATATGAATATTTCATGGCATTTTTGATGTCATTATCACCAAACAGAACTGGATTCGGGGCATTTCGTCGTAAAATCATGTCATTTAATTCATAAACTCTCATTTTAAAAAATTTCTTCAAGCGACTTTCACAATGCGTTTCCAGATTTGTTATAACGTTGGTGATGTATTGCTTGATCAATTCTTTGAACGCATTGGAAAAATGAGAGTTAGTTGGCCATTGAAAGAAATTCCCCAACAAATTTTTGACCATTTGTTTGAACCCAATCTGATCAACATAGTAGGGATGATTGTGGTTATGAGCGAGTACGCCTTCAAAGCATTTTTTGATGATTTCTTCACCTTCATTGTCGAAAAATGCATCATCACCATTGTCTACGGCTTCATTGACCTTTAAATAAAAAAATCATTCATAAATATCAAAAAAAATGAATGAGTAGCACACCAATCCGCTTTGATTATATCGTACAAATATTTGAAAGATTGATGAAATATTCAAAGAATGACACTCGATAAATAAATACACTGAAACAAAATTAACTGAAAAAAAACAGAAGAAGAAGAAGAGAAAAAAAAAAGGAAAAAAAATGCTAAAATACTAAGATAAAGTGAAAAATAAACAAAGAAAGAACAAAATTGGCTTTTTTTGACAAATCGACACAGATTCGATGCCGAAAGACTATTTAAGTAAGAGTGGTTCGAAAAGCTCTGCTGGATAATCAACTTATGGATCGAATGTATCGCTGCTACAACTAATTGAAGGCCTCCAAAAATGAATATTCAAGTGGCTTTCGTTTTAATAGCCATCCATTTATGTTGTGATTTTTTTTCAAAATCATTCATAAATATAAAAAACAATAAAAAAATAATTAAAAATCACCTTATAGAGGAATAACGTCGATGCTAAAAATGCCATCCAAGTGGCCTGAATGCTCATTCGGGAGATGGCATTGATGAGCGGCTGACGATATTCCTCCCGGATTATCGATCCGAGAGCCAACTTGACACTTCGGTAAACGTTGTTTTCATTCACTCTCTTTGCCCACACCATTGCTATCACAAAAAAAAGTAACAAATTGCCACAGAATTGAATCCACATAAATCGATCATCAACAAAAATGAAACACAATTTCCATGAAAATTTTTTGCAATTGTTAAATAATTACCAAAAAAAAAAAAATCAACTATAGAAAATCACACGAATATAGAGTTCACTAAATCACTCCATTCGATTTGTCACTCTCGCAAATAATTCAATTCCAATTGAAAATCCAATAAAAAGTATTTAATTTACTGTAAATCACAAGAAAATTTGATTTAATTTAATCTTGGCGACTGACTTTGTCAAAATCTCGTCTCCGAATGACAATGATTTGTGAAATTCGGATGATTTGTGGCGAATTTTATCGAAAACTAACAGTAACAAATCAACATCGAATCGAAAACTTGACACATTTTGAAATACCACTGGATAATTTTTATTTCTTTGAAATGAATTGATTGTATGTATCAATGTGACTGTTCATAAACAAATGGTCGCCTGCTATAGATTTTCTAAGGCAATCAAAAATTTGCAAACGATCACAAAGAATCCATTGAAATTTGAAATACACAGATTGGCCATGATCACATTGTAAAACACCGTTTTGTCACAACTAAGAATCATTTCATTTTGTCGATCTATTGTTTATTGATATTGAAACCACTTCATTGTTTAAATTTCTCTCTATACAGTGGGAATTTCCATTTTTGTTCACTTTGGGTGTTTTTTTATCAAGTTATTTACAATGAAACACATTCTTTATGCACAAAATCAAATATGATACACATGCTTCGATAAAATGAAATAAAATCAAATCAAATAAGATTCCAATGTGATTCAATACCAATTACAAGAGAAAATCTACTGTAAAGACAAGAATCAGTTAAAACATCAAAGTTTGTATTTAGATTTGACGTTTTGAAATGTGCTTCAGATCTGTCAACATTTTGCATCGAGTAGGGTGAATATAAATCGCAGAATTATTTGAATGCTATCATCGGACACAAAACTTGTCCATGTTTAATTTGTTTGTATGAAATTTATTGCAAAAGTTTTTTTATCGTTCAAAAATCAGTCTTCTTTCAGTAGTTATGAAATAATGAAGACACATTAATTATATAATATGGATTTTAAAAAATTTCATTGCAAGACCTATCTAAAAAACATATATTCTCATTTATTTTGAAAATGTTGAACACCCTAATGTACATTTTTATTTTGTAAAATTTTTTTTTGTGTATACAATGGAAAATCTGAATTGGAATTGAACCTAGAAAATTGGCAATGAATCTTGAAAGACCACATCACTTCAATTTGTAAATTTTTTGTTTCCTAAAAAAGCTATGTATTCTCAA
The DNA here is from genome assembly GCA_029041755.1 of Resseliella maxima. Lineage (NCBI taxonomy): Eukaryota > Metazoa > Arthropoda > Insecta > Diptera > Cecidomyiidae > Resseliella > Resseliella maxima. Next base: position 933,476 of record JAQOWM010000826.1, on the reverse strand, counting down.
AATAAAATAATTTTTTTCTATGTGATAATCGCTATACTATTTATTTAAGCATACAAAATCATACTTGATTAAGGCAATATTCGAGTAATCTCACATTGCGATCGGCAAAAGTTAGTCAAAAACTAAAAGAATCTGATAAACAAACGCTGCATCTATCGATATCAAATATTATTATAATAATCTCCTCTATTATTATTGGATCCGATCTTAAGATTGATATTTCTTGGAAATCATAAGAAATGAGATTTCTATTGGTTACACTAATGAAAAATATGAAAAGAAAAATTCCGTTTAAAATTTGCCAACCGTTCTGCTTTGAATGAGCTTTTGAAATATCATATGAACAACTCTATTGAATACTAGATGTCCCTAAAATAAGATTATATTGTCCCATATATGTATTATTTTCATCGTAAGCGATGTATCTATGCAAGCAACATGCGCAACAGTAATGTCATCGTGGCTGTCAAACACAAAATATTTATTTTAAAGCGATAGAAAGAATTATGTACACATAGACTAAGAGTTTTTTTTCTTAAATATCGGTTAAATTTAATTTGAGTTCATCCCATACCGATTGATACCAATATTGAAGCAACAATTCATACCGTTTACACAAAAAAAAAAATAAATAAATAAATAGATCAAATAAAACCTCTACAGCGGCCAATTAAACATAAATATTGTAGAGTTTTATCGCACAAATATACAAAAACCCAATAATTAACTTTAGTTATTAGTGAAAAAAATGCAAAAATACGAAAAATTGGAGAAAATTGGCGAAGGTTCCTATCTACTCATAATTCTCTTTATATTTTGTTGTTTTTTTTTCTTTTTCAATTGTCGTTTTTCAAATCGATGTTATCTTATGAATGATGTTCAATAAAATTGCTTATTGTACGGGCTTATATGTTTCTAGGTACTTATGGTACGGTTTTCAAAGGAAAAAATCGCGATACACTCGAAATTGTGGCTTTAAAACGTGTTCGTCTTGATGAAGATGAAGAAGGTGTACCATCGTCAGCACTCAGGGAAATTTGCTTATTAAAAGTAAAGTGAAACAGTATTCATTTTCTTCATTAATTTTGACCGTATAATATGTATAATTTTGGTATTTTGTTATTGTAGGAGCTCAAGCATAAAAATATCGTACGATTATATGATGTTTTGCATTCAGACAAAAAATTGACGCTCGTATTTGAGCATTGTGACCAAGATCTAAAAAAATATTTTGATAGTTTAAACGGTGAAATTGATTTGGATGTGGTGAAAAGTTTTATGTATCAATTATTACGTGGATTGGCATTTTGTCACAGTCATAATGTACTTCATCGTGATCTTAAGCCACAAAATTTGCTAATCAATAAAAATGGTGAATTGAAATTGGCCGATTTTGGTTTAGCTCGAGCATTTGGCATACCAGTCAAATGTTATTCAGCTGAAGTTGTAACTTTATGGTATCGGCCACCAGACGTACTCTTTGGAGCTAAATTATATACAACGAGCATTGATATGTGGTCAGCTGGATGCATATTTGCTGAATTGGCGAATGCTGGTCGCCCTTTGTTTCCTGGCTCGGATGTTGACGACCAATTAAAACGTATTTTTAAATTACTTGGTACACCAACAGAAGATACATGGCCTGGTGTTAGTCAATTAGCTGATTTTAAACCGTTCCCATGTAAGTGTTTCCAATCAAAACCCAAAATTCAACTTAGTGAATATTTGAAATAATCAATAGATTTACTGATTTTCAGTATACCATCCGACAACATCATGGAGTCAAGTCGTTCCACGATTAAATTCAAAAGGTCGTGATCTATTACAGAAATTACTAGTGTGTGTACCAAAAATGCGAATTAATGCTGAACAAGCGATGGTACATCCATATTTCACCGAAAATTAAAATCAACTTATTCCATGGAAAATTCCCTTTCAACTGACTGATTACCCAAAAATGATATCTTTGACTTGTTTACTACCAATTTACGTCAATAACAACAATGAAAAAAATTTAAAAAAAAAACTACAATAAATGTTCGATAATTTTACACAAATTATACGTACATTCACTTCTAATAACGGCCATTCCGTTCCCCGTTTTCTTCGAAAATGAAACAATGACAAAATACATTTAATTTATTACAATTGTAAGCTAACGTTTCTTAAAGAAAAGAAAAGAAATGAAATGAAAATCTCATTAAATTTGACAAAAAAAAGTCGTTTTACTTGTATAGAATAAATCAATGAAAAATTTGGGATAAATGGAATTCAATGCCAAAGTATTATAATGCCTATATCTTTTGGATATTTATATATATTTCAATCAAACAATCAAACTCACACATATTTTTATGTCGAAATTGCCATTCAAAACAGATATTTTATCTTACCTTTAATTTTTAAAAACATATTCAGTGAAATGTTATGTGATGCCATCTATGTGATAAGTATGAAATTTATTTTTTTGGCACTTGTCAAAATTCGATAGACGCGATTTCTCAATCGGACGATATACAAATTGAATTGTTTATTTTGATTTTGAATTGATATTTTTATACGCAAATTAAATTGTGCGATATTCCATTTACAATGTCGAAACAGTGTCGATTATGTGCAAAATTTACAGAAAGTTCAATCGATTTATTTCTTCAACATGAAACCACACTGCTCACAAAGATAAATAGCTTTTTACCAATATCTGTAAATATGAACCAAAAGAAAAAAAATGAAAAAATATAATTTAATTAATCATAAGGATGTTGTTAAAAATATAAAAATTTTCTATACAGATCACAAATGATGATGATGATTTGCCATCGAAAATATGCTGTAAATGTGTTGAACGAGCAAATGCAACGCACAGTTTCATTCAGGAAATTTTACTAGCGCAAGAAGTGTTTGGCATACCATCAACGAAAATAACCAGACCAACAAATACGTATGAATAATACAATTACAAAACAACTAAAGCAATCATTAGCATTTGTTTCATTTTTCAGTGTGATGTATGGCGGAATCACAATAAGTTCAATGCACCAAACCGCAATAAATGTGCCATCAACCAATGCTACAAAGTTCTCAACAAAACCGCAAAATGTTTCGGAAACATTGAAAAAATTGAAGAAAATGCAAACTGGAAATTTGACAATATCAAAAACCATAGTGCAAGGTCCAAAATTGGTGCGAAAATGTAAAAGAGAGCCGAAATGTTATCGAGAAAGTCAAGAAGAAGAAGAAGAAGAAGAAGAAGACGAAGAAAAGGAAGAGAATGGAAATGATTTTGACAAGGTCGACGACGAAGTGACTGACCCAGATTTTGCTAAACCGGATTTTATAAGCAGTGAATCTGAATATGATGATGATAATGATGAAGATTACAAACCGTCTGGCAAAAAACCGAAAAATAACACAAATGAAAAACTACTCGGTCCGGCTTCAAAATCAAATACGACTAACTCGAACGTAACACTAAATTCGAGTTCGAGCTCGAATTCAAATTCGAATCCAAAATTCACAGCCATTAAAATAAATACACCGCCAGTGTTTCTGTGTATGAAATGTAAAAATCGTTTCGATTCTTTAATCGATCTCAAGCAACATGTATTTGAAAAAAATGCATGCACCATTACGCAGCTCACATGTAAAGTATGTGACAAAACGTTTGAAAATAGAAAAAAAATGGCTCAGCATTTGAATATACATAAAAAAAAGGCCAAATTCATTTGTGATAAATGTGGTAAAGTTTATACAAATCAATTTAATTTGGAAAATCACAAATCATCACAGCATGGTGAATATTTGGATGAATATCACAATGTGTACAAATGTCGTTTATGTGATAAAAAATTCAATAATCGTACGGACTTATATAGTCATATGAGAACGCATACAAATGATAATCAACAATTATTGTGCGATACATGTGGCAAATGTTTTACAAATTCGCACAATTTAAAATCACATATGCGCATTCATCAGGATATACGACCACATGCATGTACATTTTGCCCGAAACGATTTCGTACACGATTGTTATTAAAACAACATTTACACGTTCATACCGGTATAAAAGAATTTCAATGCATGCTATGTATGCAATCATTTGCCAAACAAGATTCCCTACGAATTCATATGCGAAAGCGTCATTCGGATATTCAAGTCAGCGATGAAATAGTGAAAAATTCAAGCATCGTGGCATCAAATGCAATTCAAACGCTATCAAATAATGATGAACAATTGCCAAAGGCTGAAATTAAAGAACACATGTGTTAATTTCACATGTAATGGGAAATTCTGTAAAAAATATTTTAAAATATTTAAATTGTAAAATAAATCTTAATTATAAAACCAAACACATCGCCAATACATTTTTTTTGAAATTTTCACTTTATTTTTGTTCCATTTTTTGGTTTTAGTTTCACATGTATAATTAAATTTTCATTTTCTTATTTGGTTTTGTTTCAACTCTCATTACAATGTTGTAAACTTTTTTGTTTGTTTGTTTGTTTGTTTTTGATGAATGAGAAACATTTCTATGCCCAAACTGAAGCAATTTCATCGTAATTTTGAAATGTTATGATGATGTCCAACCATTTAACGCACTCTGATCTGAAATGTCCAGTGAATGTTGGAAGCAGTGAGAAATGCAACCGAACACCATGCATGATCAATTGTAACTAATATTGAAATGAATTTGTGGAGCTGTCAACGATCATTTACCAGTTTATATAGTTGTTGTTTTTATGAGTGAAAAAACACTAATGATGAATGTTTTAAGTGGTCGATTTTGACAGCATTACACTATGATGAAGTGTTTGCAAAAAAACAAAAACATAGGACAAATGATGCTGTGAGCTATCAACATGAGCAAGTACATTAATGATCGATTAATGTACTACGGCATAAGTTGTGCGACGTTACATTGCAAGCGATCTCTATCATACATACACTGAATTGCACATACACTATTACGGAATGCAAACGACAAATCGTGTCTTTTTGCCGTTTCCGTTGGTATAGTCAGTATACATTGATAAATCGTACAGGTGGCGTCAATGTCTTGAAATCAAAGCTCTTCACATTTAAAAACATACAACTAATGCCATATTGAATTGAAATTTTTCTAATGATGATTTTCTGCACTTGGAATATTATTTTGATTGCGTGTTTTTTTAATACATTTTTCACTTTCGTTTAATTATCATAAAATAAAATCCAAAATGTAATATTAGCTTTTTTATCATCATGAAAAGATTAGCAAAAAAAACAAGTGGAACGTTTTGCAACACCAAAAAACAAACTATCTACAATGTATATTTCCCATTTATATGCCACGAATAAACTGAATCAAATTGATAATGAAGAAAAAAGATTAATTTGATAAACTTGTATTCATATTGATGCTTTGATAACATACTTCAAAATGGCTTTCTATTTAGATGTTTAATATACGGGAAACTTGTGTACAGATAAAAAAAAACTTAAGTCAATGTCCACGGTTAAAGATAAAATGATTCTATCTTAAGATCAGAATGAAATGCCACTAATATTAAGAGGTAAAAATAATGATAATGCCGCCGTGTAGCTGTATGAGTTGCAATTTGAGTCATTGGTTGTTCTTATCACAAATGAAGGATCTCAGCGAATTGGTTATCCATATGATCCTAATAAATGGACAAACTATACATATATGTGACGCTAAACGGTGTATATTCCTCAAAGATTTGTTTCCATTTTTTTCAACTACAATATTATATAAATCAATGACTAGAGTAATTTTTCATTTCTCCTTTAAATGTCGAGTGATTGATAGATACATTGGTCTGTTTTCATTATTCTCATTTTGCAAATAGTTGTTGTTACTGTTTAGTTTTTTTTTCTTTCTTTTTATTTTTGTTGTAACTGCATGCACAAATGTCGTTTTAAATGTAAATAATGTATATGTGTTAATGGTGAAAATTGTCTTTAAAAAAAATGGTAATTATAGTCAATTATGTTTTGTTTTGTATTTGTTTTATTTCAAATGTATGACACATGCAAACTATGCATTAGATTTTGATTCACATGAACCCATATACATGCGATAGAAATTTGTCAAAAATGGCTTGTTTTATTCTATTATCATTTTATTAATTCTTCATTTAGATATGATTTCAAATTGTGAATTAGATTATTATAAACTCTTTTTTTTTGTTCAGGTGTTAATGCGATCAAATATTTGACGATGACTTTGGCGATTTTCATTTTGACATGTAAGTTTTGTTTCTTTGTTGAATTCATTCTGAATGTTTGTGTTAATGTCGTAAAATAAATATCCTAATGTCATTTGGTGCCTTTTAGTCGATAAGCACCTTGAAGTATTTTGAAATAGTTAATTTGCATCATTTCGCAGATTTTTTTTTTATTCTCTGCTCTGTGTTCTTGTTACTCATTATTTTGTTCTTTTGGTTTTGGTTTTGTTTTAAATGTAATATATTCGCTTAAATTATGAACACGTCATCGTTCAACTAAATTAAACTTTCGGGGGAGAGGGGGAGGGTTTTGAGGAGAATTAGGGGCTAAGAAACCAAAAATTATAACATTACATACGTGATTGCGTCGAATATTCCATTCATTGCGCAATTATCCTGAAAAATAACAACGAGAATTAACGCCATAAAATTTCACAAAATTGTATGTAGCAATTTAAAATAAACTTCGTTGACTACAACCGACGCTAATTTTGTTTTTTGTTGTTTTTTTTTTTTCATTTTCATTTTTATTTTTAATTTTACTCATTTTTTATTTTATTTGAATAATTTCTTGTTAATATTTTAAATACAATTTTTTCTACAGGAATTGTAATCATTTGGTTTTTGTTTTTGTTTTTTTTTTTTTTTTTTTTTTTTTTTTGGTTTATTATTTTTGCAAATTTTATTCATTCTGTTAATTTTTCCATTTCATATGAAATTAGTCTATAGATGAAATTGGATTGAATGTAAATTGGTTAAATCGCCAATGCGGTTCAATGGATCTATTATGAAATTGTAAATATGAATTCGAACGATAAACGCTACTTATTCATAATTTTGTGGATTGTGATTGCATTCTTCGAACTGTATATATTTTAAATATGGGATAAAAGGTATTTTTGGTGTTTTGTTAAACCCTTCACTGATATAAAAGAGCAACGAAAAGCATGGTATTGTTTTTATATCCCGATAAAATAAGAAACAATTTTAATTCATTCAAACATCATTAGTGTTATCATTTAGCTTCGTGTTCAGCTTACATTGAATAAAAATCTTCAATTAGATTATTTCTAGGCAATTTTTTTTCACAATTCATTTCATTTAAATTAAATATAATTAGTATTTTTGTGTTCATTCATTTTCATTATTCTCTTGTTATTCTGACTCTTTTTTTCTTACTTATTGATTTGGTTTAGTTTTTTCTTTTTATTTATTTTTTTTTTTCTTTTTTCATTTCGTATGAATCCTCGTCATTTCTAATAAATTTATTAATTATGTTTGTTTGTTTGTTTGTTTTGTTGAAAAAATAGATTGAGACAGACGAAACAATTTTAAACCTTTACACAAATGTGGCGATTTACTTAATGAAAAATAGTGTTTGTGTGTGAGTGAATTTGTGAGTGTGAGATAGATAAATAGAGAGATTGAATAAGAGCGAGCTATTTCTATGTCAGTTTTAAAGTTTGATTTTGTTTTCTCTTGTTGTTCATAAATATGATTCTATTTGGTTTAGTTGCCGTAGGCACAAAAACAAATACAACTCAGCTCTCTCTCTTTCTCTCTCTCTTTCTCTCTCTCTCTCCTCCCTCTCTCTCTCTCTCTCTCTCTCTCTTTCTCTTTCTCTCAGTTGATGAAAAGAATCAGAATTGGCGTTTGGCTTGGCTTTGTTTTCCATTTCCATGTGTTTCAAGTATCTATTTAAATTACAGAAATTGTACAAAAAATGCAAGTTTCTATTTATAATAAATTATTAATTTTATTTATTAATTTGTTATTGGTTTTGTTTTGCGTATATGTGAGTGTGTGTGTGTGTGTTTTTTTTTTTTTTTTTTTTGTTTGTTTGTTTATATTTTGTCAATTTTTTTTAATTCTTTCGACCATGTCGTTCGAATTTGAAGACCATTTTGCCCACAATATTGGCTGCTCTCAGTGGTGTATTATGCATGTGTTCATTATTCTAATTAGTAGTATATTGTGTTAGTGAGTGTAAAAAGGTAGGCGTGCGTTTTCGTTTCTTTTGTGTGGTCGTTTTCAGAAATATATCGCGAATTTTCTATGTCGCAATGACTTTAAGCGAATTCCATTCGTTTTGTGATTTGATGTAAGATGAATGTACTTTATGCCTAGAATTGCCTATTTTGATTTTATGTTCTTTTTTTAGCATTTTTTTTTTTTTTTTTGTGATTATTCGATAGTAAAAAAAAATGCCTATCTGTATCAACTGAAAATGGACAACACTTTCTACGGTTTTCATGATCAAAACAAGGAACAGAAAATGTCATTCCAATGGAGATGAAAACGATTTGGGATTTAGACGAGATACAACATACAACAAAATCACAGTATGTATTTTTGTTATTTGTCCTTCTCCGTCTTTCCGAGACCAAAATACGGCTCGATTATTGAATCCTCAGACTTCTTCTTTGAACACTCAAGAGTTTTTTTTTCTTTACTTTTATCTTTCTTTCATTGTTCTATTCCATTATTTAGAATTAATTGTGTTTTCTCTCTCTCGCTCTCTCTCTCTCTCTCTCTCTCGCTCTATATTTCTTTGAAATTCAAATTTCAAATTTTCCTATCGTCAGAAAGGTTTATTATTCAATCTTTTAAATCTTTATAAATAAATTTTAAACACTCAATATCAATATACTGCCATAATTGTACGTAATCATCGAATAGTTTTGTCCATAAATATTCACCTTTTTCATAAAGAAAATTTCATTTAATTCTAGACCAATTATGTGTGTGTTTTTCTTTGTTTGTTTTTTTTTTTTTTTTTTTTTTTTCATTTTATTTTTAACTATTTTTTTTCCTTTATTTAAATCAACATTGGTTTTGAAGTAATCTCTTGTTTGAACTGTTCAATACCAAAACCTATATAATTTGGTTTTGTGATGAACGCCTTAATGTTGCTATCGCCTAAGATCAAAGTCGAAAACGCATAATGATTGTGCTCCTTCGCGATACAATAACACATTTGGTTAATGAGCTTGTAGTGTTTGTTTGTGTGTTTGCTATGCATTCAGAAATTGTTTAGTAAGTTATGCGTTTCTAATTTGTGTGTATGTGTAACATGTTGTATTTCTCTTACTCTTTGGTCATAATGGTTTACAAATTGTTTCACTTTTTTGGTTTTTTTTTTCATTATTACTATGTAAATTGCAATATAAATTTTAGATCATCTATGAGTTTAATATAAATTACCATCTAACATATGAAATGCCAATTGGCGCAAATATTTTGCATGCGTTGCCTTTGTTAATTTTTTTTTTTTTTTTTTTTTTTTTGACGATGCACTTTTACTCAGCTTTTATTATAATTATTGCTTCGAACATTTGACACTGAAAAAAAGAACAATTCAAATGGTTGCTCGTTATTGAATGACTAGGATACTTGGCGTGATTACGTGATTATGTGGGCTCGATCTGTGTGACTGCAAATTTAAAAAAAAAAAAAAACAACTAATGGAAAATTATGACTAGCATGTTTTTTTGTTTTTTCAATTATTAAATATTTAACCATTTTTTTCTTTTGGCAGTGCACAACGAATAGAGCAAGAGAGGAAAAATTTGAAATGGAAATTGCTTTTGCTAGGATGGAAATATATGAGTGTGTCAAACAATGGCAAAAAAAAAAAAATGATGAAAATGCTTGCGCTTGCATGTGCATCTGATGACCTTTTTCGTACATCGTTTCATGCTCAACTCTGCAAAATATTGCCCATTTGGTTACATATATAGTTAATCTAAGCATGTAAATGTATAATATTTTTTTCCTTTGTTATTCCTTTTTATGTCTCATCAATTTATTATACACGAATGGCAAACGATGCTCTTTGTTTCGTTCAATTCAGTAAGTTTAAGAAATAGAAATACTCAACGTAATTTTGTTTGTATTTTTTGTTTTGTTTCGTTTTGTTTTGTTTTTTTTTCAGCTTAGAGAGTTTTTGTTTTGTTTATTTGTGTCATTTAATGTGTGCGCCTGTGTGTTGAAATTTTGCAAATGTGATCTTATCAATTATTATTATTTTGTTTGTTTGTTGTTTGTTTAAACATCATTTTACTAGCATTTCTTTATGTGATGAGTTATTTGTTTTCGTTCAAAAGTGTTTATTTTTGCTATTAGAAAATGAGAGAAAAATAAAAACACTTTTGAGAAATGTATCAGTATTCATCTGAGTTTTCCAACATAATATTGAGTTTGTTCTTGATAATAATATTTTATCTATTCGGAAAAATTAATATATATATTTGTATTTGTATCGCAATCCAAGAATATTAGCCGGATAATTAATTGTTGGTCTTTCCAAAGAAAATAAAATATTTATGACTCGGTTTAAATGAATCTGATACAAGGAGAATTAATATTAAATCAGCCCCAATCAGATTTGTATAGCCAACAATATTGTGTGTTTGATTTTATGTAGAAAAATAAAACAGCCATATGATTATCAGTAAGTCTTAACTTGTACATTGGCTCGAAAGTAAAATTGATGATCAATTCTCATATCGCATCAGCTAGATTGAGGAAACGGAGAACTATCTAATTTTATTTTATTTAATTTTTCATAATAAAGCAACAATTTAGCTGCACATTCTTTTGCTAATGCATTGAAAATTGCTTCTTTTTTTCTTATTTTCTTTTTTTCAAATTTGACTTAAGTTTAACTGAATAATCATGAACAGGAAGCTTTTAAACATATAATTATAAGAAGTTTTTAGAAAAACATGAATAAATACATCACGTATTATCTCATTTATTTTGAACAATGGCCAATGATTTTGTTGGTGCATTCATTTTATTTAATCATCGGTTGTAACAAAATTTCATGTGGAAATTCTACAGACGTATTTATATATATTTTTTAAAAACATCTTATAATTCTGCAAATTGTTCCCAAGATCACCTCACTCCTGTACAGCGTTGGTGGAACGCGTGTGCCAATTTCTGTGTGTTTGTGTTATGTGTGTCTGGCTAGTTTTGAATGATTGAATTTTCTATATTTTGATTTAGTTGCAGATTTTTTTTATTAACATCAGTAGCAAGTAGCCTATAGAGTACAAAATGTTGGCACAAGTTCAATTTTGTAATTTTTATTTTTATTCTTTTTTTTTATTATTTTGCTTTACTTGAAAATGCGAAAAAACTTTGAAATGAATTTCTAATTTCTTTGCACTGATTAATACAGTTTGCTTTTATTCTTCAATAAATGAAAAGAGTTGCATTGATTGTTTCTGCATTGCTTTTTTACATTTGTGTGTAGGTTGTGTCTGAAAATGCATCAATGCAAAATATTGGTTTCAAGACGCAAGTAAATGATATTATTACATTATGGAATTATATTGATAGACTCACCGCTGTTTACTTGAACAACTTGTTGTAACAGAAAAACTGATGCACTGCGGCACAGTATATGAGAAAATAAAAACGCACACGTTGAAGGAATGTTCAATTAATATTGACAAAATGATGTAGTTTAACTGTTAAATGCATAAATTATTTAGCTTTAGTCAATCACATATCGGATAACATTGTGCAACGAAATCGATTCCATTTATTTCTTGAATGCAATTCAAATGCGTGTTTTTTTTGTTTTTTGTTTTTTTTTTTTTTTTTTTCTTTGTTTGTCATTTGGTTTCGGCTTTTTCTGCGAATAATAATTATTTCTTTCAATTTATTTGGGCTTACATTTGTATATATCCATTTTTTTGTTGTTGTCATCGTCATATGTATATTTTGGATTTGCATCGTGTGCTTTCGACTAGTAATGTCGATCATTATTTCCGGCATATAAACGATGATAATAATGATAAAAAGTAATATACTTCTTCTTATGAATTAAATAGGTAATAAAAGTTTTGCGCGTTGTTTGCGTTTGAACTTTCTTTCATTCTGCTGGTAATTACATTCGCATGCCAAAATAAAATTTTTGAGATAGAACAAAATAAAGGGAAAATCATCCAAGTGCCATTGTCTCAATGCATAACAGCAACGAATGCAAACGTTCTGATAACGTCATATAAAATGTATATAGCATAGACAAATTGCTTACTAATTTTAGTGTTTATTTTGCGCCATCGGAGAAACGCTTTAAACAATCGTACAAAATATTAACACAAATTGCTGTGACGCATTGAGTTGACTCTTGCATTAATTATTTACGTGATTGTTTCTAAGGAAAACTCATTTTTTATCACGATATGGTGATGATTATAATCGAGTTATTAACTTCTTTTTAATTTGTGTAATCTCTGTCAATTGTTGCTGTTGATGTTATTCTTGTTGTCAGATGCGTCAAATATTTGACTGTATTTATTATTTATGTACATACGGTGTGTGTGTGTGTGTGTGTGTGTGAGTGAGAACGTGTTTATCTGGTTTAGCGAATAAAGTGTGGAGCGCATTTTTTGGTGACTCATGACGGTTCGAATCATAAGTCTAGAACCATCTTGTATTCCTTTTTGTTTGAATCTATGGCTCTTATGGTTTTCCTCTTTTGACATTCGTCAAATACATTTTTTTTTGCCATTAAATATAATAAGATGTTGAACATCTTCTTGTATACTCGGCTACAAGTATGAGTACACTGTATAAGATAGGTACATTTTCTTAAGATTATAGAAAAGTCACAATTTTTTTTGTTCATTTTTTTTGGTTTGTTTTTGTTTTTTTTTGGACATTTTTTTCTCATTATTTTTTTTTTTCCTTTGAGTGAATGTTGCGAAAACTTTACATTTATATTTTTTATATATAAATTTTATTGAATAAATGTGAACCAAAACAAACGCTCAAGAGAAAAGATAAATAAAAGAAATATAGTGCATTTATTCTTGCTTCCTATCGATTTGTATTTCTCACAAATATTCTTGAAGTTTCTTTTTTTTTTTGCTTTGTTTTGTTGGGATGTATTGTTTTCTTTTTGTATCAATTTCTATCGCCGGATATTATTCGTAATAATTAGCTAATGAAGTAACGTTTAGTTGTTCCTTTTTTCGACAGATTTTTTTTTTTTTTTCTTTTTTTGTTTTTTTCTTTTTTTGTTCATCTTTCTTCCGTATGAATTAATATTATTTTAATATGTAAACATGAAAGCCTTACTATTGACATTGAGAAATCCTGTCCTTCTTGGCTGTTAAGTTACCGATAGCGGTGGATATTGCACACTGGACTATAAATTGTATCGGGTGATTTTCGGTTAACGTGCCGAAGTACAGTGTTTTTTTTTTCTTTTGTTTTTCTTCAAATAATCCATTGCAGAGCATTCATGGAAATTAAACAACGACTTTTGGTGATATAAATATAAAATATGTTATAATACATAAATATGCATTTATAATACATAATGGCTTAATGTTCTTTTTTTGTTCATGTTGTTTGTTACTTATTATTTTAGTTCCATCTTTTTTAGAAATAAATGTTTTTGCTCTTCAATGACGATGAATCTGATTTTGTTCAGAATTTTCTTCTTATTGGTATGTGGATCTTCTTTTTCTTTTTTCTTTTCTCTTTTACTTTGGTTTCCTTTGTTCTATTTAGTTACGTTTTAATTTCTTGTTGATTTTGATGTTGATGTTGTATTTTTCTTTTTTATTTTAGTGGGTTTTCTGTGTGTCTAAATAGGGATATTATTTTTTTTTCTTTTTTTTATCTCAATTTGTTATTGTTGTTGTAATTTAATGTTTCTTTAGTAAAGACCACAGCCTCGAAGGTTATTTGCTATGATAACATCGGTGACCGCATCAAATACAAACTGAATGTTATTGGTGTCGGTTGCACAAGTCATGTGACAGTAGATTTCTTTTGAGGTGGATTTATTTTTAGCTTCAAATTGAGCTTGTATGTAGGCAGCCGCTTCGCCATATTCTTGACCGCCTTCATTTCCGGTCCATTTATATATATATTGTTGAGCACGAGTACGATGTATTTTTGAAAAACCAACGCAAGCAAGAATAAAAGAACGAAAAATGATTATGAATATCATTGGATTATTTTAGACAATATATGAGTTAGCGAATTGAATTTCGAATTTTTTTACTGAACTAGTTCAATATAAAGGTACGTTGACACTTACCTGTGTATTCAGGGAAACAAATTGTCAGTGGGCTCTTACGGATTTTTTCTTCGAAAAGATCTTTCTTATTTAAAAAAAGGATAATTGATGTATCCGTAAACCATTTGTTATTGCAAATAGAATCGAATAATTTGAGGGACTCTTGCATTCGGTTCTGCGAATATAAAAAAAAGTTAACAATTAATTATTATATCATATAAGAAATACACATTAAATACACATACCGTGGTCTCATCCTCGTGTAATACTTGATCGTATTCAGACATTGCAACACAGAAGATGATTGCGGTAACATCTTCAAAGCAGTGAATCCACTTCTTTCTCTCAGATCGCTGACCACCGACATCGAATAATCTACAATGATATTTTATTAGTTATTATGCAATGCATTTAGGGAATATAATTATAATAAATTCGAAAATGAAAAACATAATTGCGAGGCAAATGAAAACATTTTCAATATCAATTATTATATTTCATTACCAATCAAGAATATATTTTTTTCATTTTCGTTTTTCATTTGCTCGAAATTCATTTAATTATTATTATTAATAATAAAAAAACAATTTGAATGCCTTTTACTTACTTAAAGTTTAGATTTTTAAATGAAAAGTGTACTTCAACTATTCCAGTAGTTTTCACTCTCGTTCTTAATATATCTTGCTCTGTGGGTTGATAGTCTTTTGCTCCTAACCGATCTAAATCGTCCAAAAAGCTGCAAATGGGCAAAAAAATATACAAATGAAAATTGATTAGAAGAATTACATTGGCATACGCAATGTGGTTAAGTTTTAACAAATTGGCTCAATTTTAGGCTAGATCATGCACTGTCGATCAAACATATTGGTCAAAGGTTAAGTTCCAATAGTTTATGAAAATGGAAAGAGTTTCATTTACAATATGCGGTTGTTTATCGATTATATGTATTTAACCACGCCTATAATATGACTCGCATTGAAGGTTCATGTCATTAGTACAGAGAACGAGCATATATTTTCCGATTCATATTGGTCATAGTAGTGTTTTTCAGATTCTCACACCGTTCGCTCACTCTCTCTCTCTCTCTCTCTCCCTCTCTCCCATTCTCTTTTTATCCATGGCATGAACTATTCGCTAGAGATATGTTTCTTTTTTTCATTTTGTATGGATGTGTGAGACAGATTGGCATAGAGACATGCACAGAGATAGAAAGATATGTGAACAAACATGAATCATCTCATATAGCGAATTACGTAAATATCATTTGCGAACCCAAAAACAATATTGAATTTTTCTTCAATAATTAAAACCAGTAAGTCAAATTGAAAATTCATTCTAATTGGATTAAATTTATGTTTGGCATCACATTGATCAAGACTGACATATGTTTCAGTTGAAAATTGTTTATAGAGACAAATGAGAAAAATACATTGATTTACACTGTTTTTGTACACATTTGGATTAATTAAATAAGAAATTTAGACAAAAAATAACTAATTTTACTCAAAATTTCATACATTTTCATGAGAATGGACTTGCGAATCGTGAATTATTGCTGGGGTTACATTTTGAGCATATGAAGAATCTTAGAATGGATAAATTAAATTGTTTATCACATATAAAATACGAATATGTTAACTATTAGTATTTTAAGTTATAAAAAACAGAACAAAATCACAAAAATGATGAAAATAAAAATAAAAATAGATTTTTGTTCCAAGTTTTTTGGTCGTTCAGTTGAAAAAAGGATTATCGTATCAAATTGAAGAAAAAAAAAAATGTTTAAAACGGATTAATACCATTTGACTTAGACTTCAAATGCTATGAACATTTTACAAATGGTAATTGTTTTCATGGGTTAAATAAAACGTAATAGAATATTACACATCAAAAATACATATAATAATTAATAAAGATCATAATTAGAGGATTTTCTAGTATTATGTTGTTTTTTTTCTCAATATTGTGCACTCAAAATGTACAGATTACATGATGCATCAAAATGCCGAGCATAATAGTTTATTGATGGTAAATGCAGTTACTTTGAATTGATTTAAATTAAATATAATCGTTATGTTGTTCGAAGTTGTTCCATTTTACGAGATTTAAAGAATTTGGTTTCGTGTGCATTATTAATAATATTATTGAAAGTCCCACTTCATAGCAACGCATGGTAAATAATAAAAGTTATCTTCACAAGTGTTAAAATGGCGCCAATACTGCAATCACAGTGCAGACAATGTTCCTTTATGTTTAAGTGTCGCTGAAACATTTTGTTTAACTTATGCATTCCAATTAATAATTTAATATCAAATAATTCACGCGCGCTATATTCACTGCTTTCATAATATATCGATACAATGTCGAATCTTTCGAAATAGAACTCAATCAAAAACGAATTACTTTTTTAATCGGTTTTGATTTTGATTTTTCTTTCGTACATTTTCGTTTGAGATGAATCAATTTGAGAATATAGATTACGATTAAATTTCATTTATTTGATAATTATTGGCAAATTGAGTTATTACGCAAATCGATGAAAAAAAAAAAAAAATAAATAAAAAAATAAAAAAAAGTTAAGTAAGAAATTAAAAAAAAAACAAACACAGAATGCCACAACTTACACGTGACGTAACATTTCATTGGTAATTAAGCTTAGGCGTCAATTCAATACTACTCTGCTCATGAGCAATCATAATCGCAATAATAGAATTTTTAAATGAAATTTGAATTTGTACGAATGATTTCAAAATTTATGAAAACATATGAAAAGCGAGAGAAAAATACACAAAACTAGCAAGTGTTGTTTTTCAACCCGAAACCGGCCGAACAAACATTATACGGAAGGCTGCAAAAGACAGAAAAGAGCCTACAAGGAAAATTAAACCAAAGCACACAAAAAAAAAACGCGGTTTATGTACAGCAAAATGCGGTAACTTGGCTGAGTGCGGTGCATTTGTTACTGATTGCGGTTAAATTTATTCTGTTTTGTTGGAAAATATATCTGGTAAGTGACCGCATTCAACATAAAATTGCCTACAAATGTAATTCAATGCAGTATTGAACATGTAGCTGGCGTTAATTTTGCATGGATTGTGGTAACTTAATTGATATATTTTCCGACCAAACAGAAGAAACTTAACCGCAATCAACGAAAAATTCACCGCACATAGCCAAGTTACCGCAATTCATTTAGCATCAACCGCGTTTTTATTTGTGTGAGTACATCTCTTTTTTTTTTTGTTTGAATCAGTTGTTTCTTTGTAATCGGTAAATTTATAAAGCACTCCAAACAACAGAACAGAACAAAACGGAATTGGATAGCAAATGAAATGCCATAAGATATAATCGACGTGATGGTAGTTGTTTTTTTCTTCATTTTCGTTCTTCATATTTGTCATTTTTTGCATTGTTTATTGTTGCTTTCGACTTTCAGTCGGTCAACCGATCAAAGACTAGATTAAGTAAAAAATTCTTCTCACTTTTTCACTATTATCATCGATCGCTACGGATTGTTTGGTTTTCCATTGCGTAGTATATGCCAAATCTTATGTAACCGCATTTTGAACAAGAAAACCAACTGAACTACAATACAAACAAACAAACAAACAAAAAAACAGTAACGTAAAGTGAAACAATCGCAGATACCAAATATACGATTACGTACTCATCGCGGTACATGCAAAAGCGCACGTTCATTCAAACTTCAAATACAATTCAAACAAACCGGTGCAAATGTTGTATAGTGTAGCACTCAGTGGAATGATCGATGCCCATTCATAATGATCTGAAAAAATAAATGGCAATTAATTTATCAAAGAAATTGCGCAAAATTGCTTCAGTCAACGAGTGTGAAAATAAAATTGAAAATGAGTTTTTCGTCGTGGTGCAAAGTTTTATAGGTCAATAGAATATTTTTTAGTGCGCTTTTGTTTGCAGTTTCCATTATGACTATTTCAAATAGCGGCAAATCACAAAGAAACGGCATCAAACATAAAATCCCAATTTCAATATTTGATCGCATGAACGGTTTTGACAATCAAGACAAATTACAACTGTTACATTGTATGTCCATCGCATAGCTGATTTGAAACTTCAATCAACTGAAATTTGAATTTAATTTTGTCTTTCTTTATTTGTCTGTTCTTGCTCTTTATTGAAGCTGGATGGTAATTGTGAATGCGCTTTTGACACCATATTTTATGACTTTTTTTCCACGTTAAATTTTAGATTTCCACTGGTCATGCCCGATTGATTGAACAATTCATTCTTGTGACATATTCGTGATTGGATTCATCGTTTAGATTAGGCTGCATGGAGTTTGATTCGAAAATTTTCACTTTCATCGTTATGTATGTATCTATTCAAGTGGTAAACTCCAATATTGTTGATTTTTATTTTATGTTTTGTTTGATAGTTTTCTTGTTTTTTTTTTTTTTTTTTGGCAAATTCTGAAATTATACACATTTATGTGCATAAACAGTATACTTGTTGCAAATATTATTGCGAATATACGGAACAAGTAAATATGGCGAAGCCTTACGTAACCTTCTGTGCGTTATCGCATGCAAAGTTTTCGTTTGAATTTAAACTTTTCTTTCCAGCTGTACTTTACTATGAGCAACAGCACATAGTCTTTTTGCAATTTCAAATAAAATGATGTGCATTTTTCGCGGTCAGTAATTGCAAAGATTCGCCTGAGCATGTGCCGCATGTAATTGAATATGTTATGTATACGCATCGAGTGTACTATAGTGTTTTGTGTATGATATCGTCACGGTTTTCTATGTTGTTTTTTTGTTTTTTGTTTTTTCTTTATCTTTTTTCAACAATTTTTTCGTTCAATCATTTTCGCTCTTGTTTTTATGCAGTAAAACTGATTTGATGATTTTGTAATAGGAATTGCAAAACATTAAGCGAAGAAGAAAATGAGGAGCAAGAAAAAGCGCGTTTGTTTACAAGTGAACGCACTAAAAAAATTTTTTTTCATTAAATACAAAACGGCAAAAAGAATTCATGTAGTAATTGCAATTGCAATCCGAAACTGCAATTGCATTTTTGCCCACGAATCGATTTCAATTTGATTGGTTATATCAATTGCCGTGGCTGTTGCTCCGTTTTTTATTTTGATTTTTTCTTCGATTGCAATTTTATTGCGATGTTTGAATTTGTGTTGTGACTTTCGGCCAATATGGCCGCCAATTCAACAAGTATCACACAGCACACAAGATGTGCATCGGCTAATGTACAATTGTCGGTACACTGAACACTTTAAATTGGAATTGCCATTTTCATTTATTTGTGTGTTTTCTTTTCCTTGGGCATTACGTGAACAATGCACATGGCGGATTTTTTATGAAGATTGGAAGCAATTCAAGAACCCACCACCTGATTATATGTTTGCAACGCTTCTTTCTTTTTCTTTTCGTATTACGTGATATTCGAACGGCTAAACAGCCGATTTAACTCAATAAATACGTGTAATAGATTGCACAATAGAGTTTGACAGATTCTAATTTAAAAAATAAGGAAATAAAGCAAAAACAACCAACTGTCATTATATGTGACATAAGCAACGTTCACTTGCAACAAAAATTGCTTATTTTTATTGAATTGATGGCCACTTTGTTGTTGAATTCAATTGATTGAACAATATCGTATGCCTTTTGCTATTTATGACATTCGAGATGGGTTTTTGTTATAAATTATAGCTCATAACTCTTTTGGGTCATTTCGGTACAATTTATCCTTACAAAGAGATACGGTTCATATCATCATGCGATTTTAAAAAAAAATACCTGTATTAGTTGTATTCTTCAATAAATAAGCCAAATAGTTGTGCTATTTGTTTAGTGAATGGAGAAACGTTTTGTTTTACTTATGTCTGTGCCAGCGAATGGTGTTGTTGGTGTTAAATCGGAAGCAAAAGTTATGCTCCAATTATGCATACTTATTATTCAAATTGACCCTTAAAATAAAAAGTCCATTTGCTTATATATATGAATATATGTATGTATATTTTATACAAGCGTAGAGACCATTTCATTTCTTCTGATTTTATATACCGTCAATTGTTAAACACACACATACGTTTTTTTTCTACATTTTTCGCATTTATTATACTAATTCTATGCTTATCGGCTGTTTGTGAATGCACAAGACATGACTATCATGTTATGATTTCATTTTGTTCGTGATATTTTAAAATATTTTTCCTGTTTTTCCACTTTCGCCTATTTTATACCATAAAATAATACCATTCTGATGACGCTTGTACAAAAATACTTGTATAAACTGCACGCACAACTGATAATTCTACCATGCTAGGTTCCTATGTATTCAGTTTAGAGGTGTCAAACGGACGGACAGAGGACGGACAAATCGTGTCCGTCCGTAATTTTGCGAAATTTAGGACGGACTATTTATTCTGCCCGTCCGTTTTCGAATTTAGGACGGACATTTTTTTTTTGTTCGTCCGTTCTCCAATTTAGGACGGACATTTTTTTTTGTTCGTCCGTTTTGAATTTTAGGACGGACATTTTTTTTTTGTTCGTCCTTTCTCGAATTTAGGACGGACATTTTTTTTTGTTCGTCCGTTCTCGAATTTAGGACGGACATTTTTTTTTTGTTCGTCCGTTTTCGAATTTAGGACGGACATTTTTTTTTTGTTCGTCCGTTTTGAATTTTAGGACGGACATTTTTTTTTGTTATTTCTATTGCTTTATTCATCGAGAACGGACGAACAAAAAAAAAATGTCCGTCCTAAATTCGAGAACGGACGAACAAAAAAAAAATGTCCGTCCTAAAATTCAAAACGGACGAACAAAAAAAAAATGTCCGTCCTAAATTCGAGAACGGACGAACAAAAAAAAAATGTCCGTCTTAAATTCGAAAACGGACGGACAAAAAAAAATTTCCGTCCTAAACGAGATCACGGACGGACGGACGGACGGACGGACAAACTTTTGTTCGTTTGACACCTATAATTCAGTTTGTACCGTGACATTTTATTACGATCATTCTAGTATCTCTCTCTCTCTCTCTTTCTCTCTCTTTCTTACTTTATGCTAGGTCCCATCGAGAATATTTGGCGTCTAAATGGGAAGTACGATTAACTATTTATGACTATACACTTGAAATATGACTCCGTGAATCGATTTGCCATACACTTTACATATTACACACAAAACGCAAACATGTTTTTGTTTATGTAAATGAAACTCGTAGGTAATGTTTATCGTGTGTGTTAAAGAATAAATATCACTAGACATGAAATTTCTTTAGCAAGAAAATTGTTTCATTAAGTACAACGAAGAAAAAAACAACAACAACTACAATTAGTTATGCGTCCATTTTGGTCTCATAATTTGGAAAATGTGTGCGGCATCGATCGATAAAGCCCGCCACTTTTGCCTGAGCTTTCAGCGAATTGAATTATCTTTCAAATTGATAATAGGTTGGGTTGGGCTATGTGGTTTAATGAAACAATATATATATATGCAAATGCATACATGTGTGCGTAATGTATGAGTTGGATATGAACGAATTCAGGCTTCGATGGATTGAATAGATTAGATTGAATTATCAACTATAAACGACAAAAACGATAATAATCGTAATAAAAATTCATGTCATTTGTTTATAGAAGAAATGATGCAGGAAATGTGTGCAAACCAAAATTATAAATTTGACCGGCCATTGCCGAAAATAGCATTTGTTTTTAAGATTCTTGTCCAGTTTCGCATCGATGCAATTGTAGATATGATTGGATTTGTGATGCACGCTTGTTGGTTATTATTGTTCGTGCAAACGTGTGATGTTATACGTGTTTGTTATTCATCGAATTGAGATATTTAAAATCTCGATGAATTGTTTGTTGACGATGACGATGACGACGACCTGAAACGATCAACCGGCGCGCGTATCGGACACACCATGTCATTGATGACAATATAAACAATGTTCAATTTCGTTGGTAATGTCTGTTAGCGTCTATATTATTTTAATTCTCTATGCTGATTATTCAATATACAAGGCACATCGTTGTATTGGCTCGTTGTCGGTAGTTTATATTCAGTCCGATTTGATCGGTTGAGGATGATAACTGACTGGGGGAAAAAACAAACATTTAATTGTCTTATTCATTCCGTGTGTTTTTTTTTTTATCTCACTTCTTCTTTGTTTAGCTTGCCAATAGTAATTCCTTTGACGATTGGTCAAAACCTATTTTACTTCGCAGTTTATTTCATATCGCTCGTGCGTTTGTGTATTTTTTTCTTCTTCTTCTTCTATGTTCATTTAACAGCAAAAATATTGTCGACATTCTCAAACATTCCTCTTCTTGCGTAAATATTATCGAATCTAAATACACACAATTGTAGCAGTTAGCAACGGAAATGTATGATATAATTCGTGCACATCAACATGAGACTGTGATTTTTATTAGCAGTGAGAATAAGAGAGGAAGAGAGGGAGAGAGAGAGAGCGAGAGAGAGAGAGAGAGAGAGAGAGAGGGCGAGAGAGAGAGAGAGAAAGAGAACGAAAAGGAACAGTTCAATCGCCAGTTTCACGTGTGAAATTTAATTAACAAACAATGGTGTTAAAGCGTTCATTAAAGAAAAGTGGAGATGAAAGCAAGAAAAAATTGGGCTATTAGCTACGATCATTCGTGTATGTTTAAATGTTTCAACTGAATTTTATTTATTTATGTTTTCCATTTTGATATTGGAATTGAGATTTTTGTATGATCTAAAATTATATACCAAACCATTGCCTGCGAATGTTCACTCACAAGAGATAGAGAGAGAGAGAGAGAGAGAGAGAGAGAGAGAGAGAGAGAGAGAGAGAGAGAGAACATTACAAGGAAAACATCGTTTTTGTGTCATTTTTGACAACGAAATTGCTTGTAAAAACTGCTATCGATGATATTATTTGAATGAACATGATTTGCGTTCATTTTTTTCATGTTTTATTTATGTCTTGTTATTCATTTTTGTTACCATGTGTCTTCCGCAACAATAATTTATGAAATGGAAGCAATTGAACAAATCTCAAGTCATCCACAACAATGACCGTTGTAATTTTTTTCTTTTTCTTTTTTCTTTTTTCTTTTTTCTTTTTTCTGTCTTCTTTCTTCTTCATCTCAATTGAATAAGAGATTAGATAATAATTTTGTGTCAGTAGGCCTTCCATCAGATGATTTTAATAAACCCAATTATTTTTGACCAATAAAAATCAATCATCGACGTATGTTTAATCAATTCAACGCCATTTGTATGTTATTATGTCATAGTTTTGGGCTATTTTCTGCTCTCAAGCTGATAATTAATGACTTTCGCATTTGGAACAACATATATGCAAAATCGTCGTGAAATTTTTTTTTCCGCTATTGCACTATTCAAAATATTGGTAGTGTGAATTAGTTTTTTCGATTTTTTCTCAAAAAGTAAGGCTTTATTTAAAGAATATCATACAATGTTTTTCATTCAAAGTATTGTCCATCAAAAGCTATGACTTTTGCCCATCTTTCTGGAAGCATATGGATTCCGCGCCAAAAGAACGACTCATCTTTTGAGGCCAAATATGAATCGATCCAATTTTTGACTTCTTCAAAAGAAGTGAAGCGATGCCCAGCCAGGTGATCTTGCATCGACTGAAACAAATGGTAGTCAGAAGGGGCAACGTCTGGACTATATAGTCCAGGAAAATCTGCCTCACCTGCCATATGGCAGGTGAGGCAGATTTTCCCATCCGACATTTTCCACATAGTTTTTGGGCGCGATGTGGCCGAGCATTGTCATCATAGAAAATTAATGACTCATGTCTGGTCTCCCATTCTGGCCGTTTTTGCTTGATTGCTCCGTTCAATTTGATGAGTTGTTGTCGGTAGCGTTCTCCATTAATGGTTTCATTCGGTTTTAGCAGCTCATAGTATGTACAATACACCCTTCTGATCCCACCAGATACAGAGCATTACTTTGAAACCATGAATATTCGGCTTTGATGTCAATACGGCTGGTGGGCCGCGCTTGCAATATGACTTTCTACGCTTGGGATTATCGTAATGAATCCACTTGTTATCGCCAGTGACAATCCGATGCAGAAATGATTTCTTTTTGTAGCGAGCGAGCAGCATTTCCGACATGCAAAATCGTTCTTCTACGTCTCTCGGCTTCAATTCGTGTGGCACCCAATGTCCTTGCTTTTGAATCATTCCCAATGCTTTTAATCGTTTGGAAATAGTTGTTCTATCAACTCCTAATGATTCTGCAAGTTCTTCTTGCGTTTGGCATGAATCTTCATCGAG
Source organism: Resseliella maxima (assembly GCA_029041755.1). NCBI lineage: Eukaryota > Metazoa > Arthropoda > Insecta > Diptera > Cecidomyiidae > Resseliella > Resseliella maxima. The sequence goes on along the minus strand of JAQOWM010000826.1, from coordinate 908,887 downwards.
TAACACCTCCAATTCTTTATCTTCAAATTTTTTTGGCTGACCAGTGCGCTATTTGTCTTCCACATCAAAATCACCACTTCTAAATCGTTGAAACCAATTCTCAACAGTTTTATCAGTTGGAGCATTGTTCCCGTAAGCTTCTTGCAGCAAACGATGACAATCAGCAGCTTTTTTCTTCAGATGAACAGAAAAGCATAGCTTCTCGCAAATTACGTTTCGTTGGTTGGAAAAATGACATACACAGTAAATTGGTAGGTATTAAGTACTACTAATTTCGGTGGTATTTATATAAAGTAATCCAGTTGTGCTAAAATCTAATCCAATTGTATTCATATCAAACATGCTTTTTGACAGTTGTGCGTATTGGCGCATGTGTTAAGTAATACAAATGTGCTGAATTTAAGTATTTATGTATTTAATACAATTGGATTAGATTTTAGCACAACAGGATTACTTTATATAAATACCACCAAAATTCGTAAAACGTAATACTTGTCAATTTACTGTGTATTCAAAGCAAAAAAAGAAGGTTGTTTACACTTCGACAAACTGACATGTACTGAAATCTGAAGCATATTGATAACACTTGAAGTTGGTTGCAATATGTTCAGATGTGCTAAAGTACTAGTTACGCCATCCTCTGGAAAATCAAAAACACTAATTCACACTACCAATAGTTTTTTTATTTCATTGTTTTGAGACAAATATAACACTTCGGTCATTAAATAATGTGACTAACATATAGATGGCGTCACCAAAAAATTTTCCATATCATTTTTAGAAAGTACTATCCTTCAAACCTCTAAATATAAAATTTCACATTAATTATTGACCGAAGTGTTATTTTGTAAATGAAAAAAAAAAAAAAAAAATTGTGCTTGCAAATTGGGAAAAACATCCGGCATTTAACATAGAAAAAAGTTCTATTTCAATTCTACCAAATAGAATGCGATAAAATAAAAAAAAACTGTTTTACATAACAAGTTCTTTTCACAAATGACAAAGTGTTCAATTCAGCTAAAGATAGTATCCGAACCGGATTTGATTTTTTCCCTTTCCCCAAAATTTTTCTCTCTTATGTCTGCAAATTATCAGAATTGAAGAATTTGACATTTATCATTAACCTTGGCATCCTAATTCGATTTCAAATTCATATATTGTCTGGAACATTTGAATATGATTGAAATTTTAGAACTGGATCATGTTCTTATTTGGTTTTGAATGACTTACAGTAATTCCCGTGAATAGTAATTATAACATTTCTTTTTTATTTCCTTTGACACAATTCTCCATTGCAAACTATACAACAATCTTATTTTGCGTGTACGAAATCAACTCGTTGCTCTGTGTTGTCATTTCTTTTTTTTTTTCATTTTTATTATTGTCGATGATATTTTTCATAAAGAAAGATCTTGTTACTGAAAGTCATTTGATTAAAATCTAGATTTCATGTAAATATCACAAAGCCAAATTAACATAAAATCAACAATGGAACATGCAATAAACGAGTCCAAAAGTTTTGTCAATATGATTATGATAGTGTATTCTATACAGCATAGACACGATCAAATAATACATTCAAATGTTTCATGTTTATTTTATTTATAGGGGCTACGCAAATAAAATTCATTCAAATTATAACAATGTTAATTATGATATTAATTTGTTACCAAATTAAGATTAAGAATTTTTGCAGATATTCGAATTGTATATTGTAGATAAAAAAAATTGTCCAAATTGATCGATATTGATTTTTTTTCTGTTCAAACCTATCGAAATGTTTGATTTGATGACTTCTTTTCCGTATGATGTGACACAAATAAAAATCGATTATCTGAAATGTGATGTTGTAAATGGATTGAAAGAAAGGCGAAGATCAAATTAAATTGTAATTGTTCATTAAATCTGTCTAGTCGTCGTCATCGGTATAATGGGCGTACTAACACATAATTATTTATGAATCGCTGAATAGCAATGCTTTTTTTATCTCTGTTCGAAGCCTATCGAAATGGTGTCGTTGTTGTAAATACAAGGCAACAATGAAAGGAAAAGGAAAAGTAACAAAACAGAGACGAGTAGAAAAAAATCATTCGACTTGCAAACGATAACGATCGTCAACGACAAAGCTGCATCAAATATATTTCCATAGACGTTGTCGATGTAATGTGCGCGCTTCAACTTATTATATAAATTATATAAGCGCCAACTAAAATCAAACAACCATGTACATTTGAGTATTTGTATGAGCTACATAAATACATTTTTCTATAGATATTACCATTGACGATTAGTAATGAAAATACATGAAATATTCCATACAGATTAAACCACAGTTATGGTAACCAAATTATACACGGTACTGTGGTTAAACTCAACAAATTATTTTACGGAAAATGATTTCTTATTGAGTTTTGTTGGTTGTGTTGATTATAAATTACAAAAGAATCAATTTTGATGTTACTTTGTAGTATATTGAAATTTCATTATATTGAGAAGTTTTCCAAGATTATCCTAAGAATAACAAATGTAAATAGTAAATAATGTGATATTTCATTTCTCTTTCCAAAAATGTCTTATTTAATAGTTTATCACAATGTAAGCATGTCAATCAGTAAACAAATCGATAGGACATACTGATAACTCATTTTTGAAATATTCATAAAAAAAACAGATACAAATTGCCATTTATTCCAAATTTGATTCGTATTGATGACACATATTGCTCAAAATAACTAACTTATATTTGAACATCACAAAGAAAGACATTTATTAGAACCGATTTTCATTCCATTTTCTGAACACAAAGAAACTTTACATAGAAATATTAAAACAGTCTTTGCACAAATAAATATACTTTCAAATCCATACTAATAATTGTCTATTCTTTTACACACAATATAAACTAATAAATTTAAAAAAATAAATATAAATAATCAATACATCGATGCGATGCAATTCATTTGGCTTATTCAATAAAGAAAGCTAGATGAATTCTCTATTATAAGAAATAGATTTGCAATTGTGAAAAAAGAATAGAGAAAAAATTATTGATTCAAGATCAATAACTTTCGTTTTCTATGCTTAAGGAAAAATTGGATTTAATGTGCAAAGGGCAACCAGCTAAAAGTAAATAGTTTATATCCCACAAATACATTTGGTTTGTCATCGTCTACGTCATTATCATTGAAAAAAAAAAAAATAAATAAACCAATGCGCTTGAAGCCACTTTTCATACAATGTTATATAACACTCCCTTATTTGTGTACTCTTTGTCATTTACCAATTTTGTTCGTCTTCAAATTTTTTTGGCAACAAACAGTAACAACATGCATTTTTTTTCTTCTTTTTCTATGCTTTTATACACAAACGTCACACTTTTCCATCCATTTGCTAATGACATTGAAAAATCATACCGAAGGTGTTCAATGATGAAGAAGAAAAAAAATGTATTTGTACGAGTGTGGTCAGCAATAAATATTAATTTAAACGTAAATAAATATCCAATTTCAAAATAAAAATTTACTAAATTCACACATGGTGTTATTGAATATGTTTTTTTTTTTTCTTTTGGTAACAATAATGTGAAATATGGAAAACAAATGAATTCTATTCTGTAAAATACAAAAGAAAATTGAATAAATAAATATAGCCATTTAATAAACATAAGAGCAGGGCTCTCTTGAACATTTACTTTTCAAATAAATTGAATGAAAATTACATCATTTGGTATGGTTAACATTATATGAGAAAGAGATTCGTGCAAAGCTATGCAGCATCAATTATGACAACGGGCGTAATTTCTGGTTGAAGAAAAACGCACGACATATAAAGGCAATAGGTCTATTTGGCATGTATTTTATGCCACAAATACTATTTTCCGTTTGATTGAATGAGCGTGCGCCCCCCTCCCACTTTTTCTCTCTCTCTCTCTCTCTATTTACTTTTACTAATCTAATGTTTTGCTTTGCGATTGTTGTTTTTTTCTTCTTCTTTCGTCGTAATTTTGCCTGGGACACTTCTGCATTATATAATCGTAGCGAAATAAATAAATAAATAAGTAAATTATTGGTTTAAAGGTGACAATGCAAAAAATAAACAAACAAAGATTTTTTTTTCATTGGTGTTTATTATGTTATTTTGCATGCTATGAATTCTTCTTTTTTAATAATTCACACTATTGCTTATTCCATATGTGTTTATTTTCGATATTGGAACAGTGACCGAAGAAAATGAGAGTGATATAATTTGAACGAATAACTGATGCGGTTAGCAAATAAAAAAAAGAAAGAAAACAACAACAACACAAGTAAATTGCATTATAGCGCACGAATGACAATAAGCATAACAATGAATAATAAACGTGACATTTTGTGTGAAATAAATGGAAGATGCCTCAAATTCTTCAGATATAATAAAGTTCAATAATAACAATCGCAGCTGTACAGACCAAACGAAAAATGCTTATACATATAAACAATCAGATACATTTAATAATAAAAGTTGTCGTCATTGTGAATTTAAAGTACAGCGCTGCAGAGAAATTGCATCATAGCAAATGCAGGCTGCATTTCATACAATACATTTCTTAACCTAGGTCATCACACACATGGATGGCTGATGATCATCGGTTTTTAGCAATAGAATGCAAAATTTAAAAAAATTACACGGCGAACAATTTCATTTAAATGGCAGAGAATGGCAACCATATTATCATCGTGCATATCAATGCAATCGTTTATCATGTTTATTTGAAGAGAAAAAAAAAGCGAAAAATATCTAACTCTGTGTTTGTCTCTGACATGTATGTCGCTCATTGTTCACAACTGATCAATTTAAAAATATCTTCGTTCAAATAAATCGTTATGCAAACAGAAGCGCAAAAAGCTTTCGCATATATCGATGTGAATTAAAATGTAAGTTGAAGGTAAAAAATGATGTACGAATCCAATGTCTTATTTATGAATTGCATGGATAAATCATAGAGAGTATGTTATGTGCATATATAGAATGTATAATCAAATAAATGTAGAATCAAATGTAAATATGTGATGACGCAGGTTATACACATCTGTCATCTCACGAGAAGTTAGAAAGATGTTAAAATCGTTTAATAACTCATTGCGATCAGGATCATGAAGCATTATAGCCAATGTTGACATAATAACTATGATGAATTTTTCAACAGCAAAGATTTCAACAACAAGTACTTGTCTCAAGGTGCATATATGTGACGAGTGCATTGAAAAAAAAAAAAATTAATTTACTTCGGTTTTCTCATTTCATTCTGATAACAGCATTTTTTTTCACATAACTCCGGATGATTAGTGTTCCGACCGCAATGTCCCGGGCATTGCTGCGATGTTCAATATATTTTAACAAATGTGATACATCATTTAAATCCAAAATCAATGTATTCACTATGGTTTTTGGCTGACAAGACAACATATATACAACTGCTGAATAAATAAACATATTGTGCTGTAGGCTGTTAAGATGTTATTACTTTTTGTTCATGTTTATTGTATGAGTTATTTTTCCTTCGTTTCTTTTTATTCCTTTTATCTGTTTTTCTTCTTTGTAAAATTGCGTTATCGATTTTGTCATAATGATGAGCGCTTTTTTCTAGAGTGGAGAAGATGTATATTTTCAGTTTTGTTTGCGCTTTTTACTTATGTTGATTTTTTTTTCTTCTTTGCTTTTTGGTTACCCTTATGTGCGCGTGTATGTTTTTTTTTTCTTTTATTTCTCTTGTTCTTTTCTACTTTTATTCATCTTTTTTCTTTTTTTGCTCGATATTTGCTTGAGCGCACTAAAATATGTTAAGAAAGAGAAAAAGTTATGAAAACACTTGAAGTCGCCTCATTTCACTTGTGACAATAAGCCAAATCAGACGCTCATATGATGCCATACCAATCAAAGTAGTTCACCATCATAAAATGCAAAATGTTTATTAACAATGAGTTTAAGCTTTAGACAAAATTATCGCAGGCAATGAGAATAAAAGTCATATAGAAATTTGCTGCTCTAATGCTCGCTCGCATATATTCATTGAAGGTGACATGAAAGATATGCACACATACACTTTAAATGTGCTCAGTCGTGTGCGCAGACTCTATCAAAGTGTACCTTGTGTGGTTACATATAGAGAGTATCTGAGTAAAATGCGATAGAGTGAGATAATGATGTACACACAACGCAGACGAAAGAAAAACATCTTTTGTACCAATTTCTTCAGCAATTACTTTCACTTGTTGGTTGTGTGCGGGCAATCTTCTGCATTTTATACCGGCAATGTGATGGACAAAGTCAACGAGTGTCATTAGTTTGTCTAATAGATTTTGTTTACAACGCTTACTTTTATTTTTATTTTTATTTGCATTTGGCATTGCACAGTGCACACTCGATCTCATAAAATGCTTGAACCATTCAAGCTCACAAGCTGCAATTTCAGCTATATGAAATATTATTCGTGCAATGAATGTGTCTCTATGGTTTATTTTTTGATTTGATTTCTTACTACTGTATTAGAATGCAACTTGGCTCGGTTCCATTATTCATACATTTTTTCGGTCTATAACGGTTTTATTGGGGAATTTGTTTGGTTGGATCAGTTACACCTCCCAGCAGATGAGACTTTATAGTAACATGCAAGTCATTTGCATTTGTTATTTATATGTGTATTGAGCTCATGGTATTGAAATGTTGTTAACAAACTTTCTTAGTAAGTTGTAAAATAGTTTTATGTATGTTTTTGAAAAAAAAAAAAAAAAACGAAAAAAAATGTTGACTGTAATCGTAAAACGAACAAGTATCGACATTTGTGTATGTGCTGGAATATCAAAGCTAGTTTTTCTATGGCATTCGATTGAATCAAAATATACTTGTGTATGATGTATGTATGTGTATGTTGTGTATGTGTAATGGGTATTTTCTGCACTTTATTATAGAGATGGGAAATGGCAAAATTGTTTGATTCAAAATTGTACTTTTCTTAATTTACATCCATAGCACGCATAGAGTCACAGTGGGAAGCAAATCGAAGGAAGAAAACGAAAATTAAGAGAACGCACTGAGCACTGAGTGTATATATTGAAGTTGGTACTCTTTATATTTTGTTGCTTGTGTGTTTTTGTTTTTTTTTTCTTTTCGTCTCTTGTTTTGGCGAGGTATAAATTTACAGAAATCCATTTTTCGCTATTTAGTCGGTTTTCGTAAATCGCGTCGTTCGCATACCGTATAGACAAGCCAATAACAACAACAACAACAGAAGCACATATAAGAAACGTTTACCTGACTACTAGTTGCGCGCATAGTTTTTTATTATTATTATTGTTTCGTTCGGTTCATGCTCGTTGCTTTACCAATCCAAGTGTGGTTAGTATTTTTTTTTGAAATCTGTGTTTGCGATTCGTTTTCGCTTTTCAGATTTGATTTTTGTTTTTGCTGTTGATCTCATTTGACAATGTCGACGTCAGGTGTTTTGGTTTGTTGGGCATAAAAGTGTACGCTCTGTTCGATTGCATCAACAGATTGCATGTACCATAAGTGATTAATTTTCTATAGTTAGTGTACATGTGAAGTTTTTATTTCTACTCATGACTGAATGTTTTTTTTTACCCTCAATTTTAAATCACGCATTGGAATGTTATGTATGCTTGTGTGTATATGAAAATCATGTGTATCGCTAACATTTGACACCAAAAAATTGAGAGAAAAAAAGAAAAAGAAAAATATCTTGAATGCATTATTTGTAATTAAACTTGAAATGAAGTTCTCGGCACGATACAAAGTCAATGGGTATTGGTTGGTAGTGTTTTAATTTATGAAGTTCCATTTGATGATGTGAGGCTACAGTGTACTCAAAACAACACGATTGTTATTTTAAATGAAACGAGTTGATTTAGTGCAAATCGGAAAAATGGGAGATCAAATTGATTTTTTTCTTTTACATTTTGTGAAAACAAAAATGACAAGTGAAAACAAAGACATTTCCGCGGAAAAATTCAACAATTCTATGCAACAACAATCTGAAAGACAAACACCAGGTTTCGTTCATTCGATGTTTACGTTCATCGTATTGTAAATGCAGTCATTTTCCATTTTTGTGATTTAATTTTTTTTTTTTTGGTTTCCAAAATATTCACCATTTGTTAGATGAACATAATGTTCATTTGGTTTTTTTTTTAACTAAGATGAATGGACGATTCAAATCAATAGAATTTGCAAATCGTTTGCGCTTAGTGTAGCGTCAGAAATAGCTCGCATATTTGCAATATTTTCTAAAAAGAGAGAGAGAGAGAGAGAGAGAGAGAGAGAGAGAGCGAGAGAGAGAAAATAAAATTTCGAATTGAATGGTCAACACATCAGTGGAGAATTGATGCATTTTTCTAAATATGGACATTATTTGTATCACTTTAAATGCTTTTTAGCTTTCAATAGAAATTACGTTCATACCACATATTATTTTTTTGTCGATTTTCGTAGTTGACTATCAGTGCTTAAATTCACTGCAAATGTCATATTTTTAAAAGAAAATTCAGCCATTTGCCATCAAACATTAAAAAAATTGAGCGAATGGTTGGGTTTTACTCAAATGATACAATTGTTATTTCAAAGTTATGGTAGAGTAATTTGTTACAATAATTGTACGAGCACTTTTTTCATCTGTTGATATACACATTTTTTTAGTTGCTCATTGTTCAGATGTAATCAAGTAATAAAGAATGATAGAGTGAGATGGAGATAAAGAGAGAAAACAACTCCTAATGAAAAAAAAAAAAAAAAAAAAAATCTTTCGATAGCATACCATGAATTTTCTTTACAATTTCCTGCTCTCCATTTATCCATAAAAGATGATCTTAAATAATACGTATCATTACATCAAGCGATTAAATAATATTTATCATTTGAAATAAATGTGTAGTACTAAAGTTTATTAAATTGGATTCGCATCAAATGCGTTGGTTACAATTAACCAAATCTACCCTATAAGTGATTTTTGATGCTTATTATTGTATATTCAGTCAATTTTTTTTTTCGCTTCAATCAAAGAAAAAACAAATATTATCATTGAATTTCTTGTGGCTACAAAAACATATACTGCTTTCTGAAGAAATAGAAACAATCATTTCAATTTTATAGCCATAGTCATATCTTCACATCACGTATTGTTAAATCTTTTCTTTCACAATAATGAATAAATCATAAAATTTACATTTCTATATGGTTTTCTGTTGTTGTATGTCTTATTATTATAAATTACAAAGCATTTGTGATGAACACTTCAAAGAGATGAATTTGGTCACTGTATAATTGAGATTTTGTTCAAACAACACCAAAATGCAAACAAAAAACAAAGCAACAAATTCATTTCAAGGAAAAATCTATGTGAATTTACACAAAATCATTGAATCGTTTCGAGAAAAAAATTGTCATCAAAATCATGAAATTTGCAAAAATCCATTCATCTCATACTCCACTGCTCAATTCATACTTTGGCTTAATCATACAAAAGATTCAAATGAATTTTTTAAAAAAACAAGTAAATTAATTTGAATAGCATTCAATACATTACAAAACTGGCAATAAGAATGGTTATTTTCATTAAAATTTTAGTCTCTGCTTGAACAACAAGTAAAATCATGTGTAAATTCAATATGTAATCGGGAAGAGAAATGTAAAACCAGTTTCAATTTATAATACATTCTTGTCAAGATGAGCAGATTTTAAGTACAATTTAAAACAAAAAGTATCTGCTGAAAGAGCGCTGTGCATAGCGATAAAATCAATGTACAATCAAGCCCACTCATTTAGCCGGCATTTTATTTCGATGTGCATGATTTGCAAAAAAAAATTTTAAATTTTCTTTGAATAATTCATTAGTTGCTGAATTGGATTGCGCAACATATATGAGAAGACTAATACAGTTCATTATCAAATTTGAAGGCTTTCAGCAGATTTGTTATTGTTCTTATGATCATATTTGAATGATAATAAAATGAATACAGTAACTGCTTTTCAATTCCTAGTTCAAGGTGAAATACGTCAACTTTACATTGCAGTTGATTACAGAAATAAAAAAAAAACGAAACATCCAGACAATTCAATGAACTTGAATTGCATGAAATAAAAGAAAAAAAAACGAAAGTCCAACGTCTGCGTGATTTCATTATTATCTTTTTATTCGATTTCTTACATAAATGTGCTTTTGATGCCGACACATTGAAATAATAAATGGCATGATGAAGTGCGCTTTACCACTACAATAACACACAATACTGTACTACAATACAATGAATTGTCAGTAGATTGTTTTTGTAGTCGTCGTCGTCGTCGTCGTCGTCGTCGTCGTCGTCGTCGTCGTCGTCGACGTCGTCGTCGTTGTTGTTATTGTTACTGTTGAACTGATCTCTATCACGTTTAATAATAGAAAGTGTTATTTAATTTTATCAATGTAAATTTGTCGTTTATATCCGATCAATAGAACATAAATAGTTATCAAAGTGAGCATTTCGTTTGCATGCAAATTTACCGTTGCATGTTACATTTGGTGAAAAAAATTCAATGTCTTGGCTATTGCTTAACCATCAACTTTAGTGAAGATAGACTCGTTTCACATGTAAATATATGCAAATCAAACTCCCCAAACAACATACACGACGAATTATACTTGCTGCTGATATACATGCTGAATAGTTATACGAAAATGAATGAAAGAAGAAATTCCAAAAAAAAAAAAATAATTTAGATAAAAATAAAAAGATTCATCGATACATAATTTAGATAGAAATAAAAAGATTAAAGTTGACATTCGTATAGTTTACTTGCGTAAGTGTCTGGCTTATGAGAAATTCTTGGCTATATAACATGAACCCAGTATCGTTCATCAATCAAATTACCTTTCAAATGGCAAAAAGACAAAAAATGTGTAGAGCATACCCAATATGCATTACGTCGAAACTCTCAGTTTCAATTTCATTCTAGCTTTGCGTATACATGTTTTCTCACATATCTGATCATTTCTTTTTCTCCATTTCATTTACTTTCTTGCTATTACGTTGACCTTCATTACATTACAATGTGGCAAACATAGCACCATAGCATCATTTAGTAACATATATATATAAAATTAATGTTCGAAGAATGCGATTCACATAATATGGGTGAAGAGAGCAAACAAAAAAGAAAAGAAAAAAAAAAGAAGAAAAAGAAGCAAACACACATAGAGAGTAAAGTCTTTCTTTCGTTTTTAGTTCGCATGAACTTGTGTAATGTTGTCGAAGCCCACTCAGTGTTAATACGCAATTTATTGAAACCGGTTTCTTTGCAATATGTTGTTGCATTGTTACTTCAATACATATTTTTTAATGATCTATTTATAAACGATTATTGTATCAGGCGTATGTGTGTGCTCACGCGTATGTGAATTTTTATAAACAGACAAACAAACAAACAAATAATAAAGAATATTTCCGGTTATAGACATAATAAAAAAAAAAGGATGGGCACCCGAACAGCAACCAATTCACTTGTAAAACGAACAGCATTTTCATCGGCAATTAATATTTTTCCAAATGAACTGCCATCATCAAATTCATCAATTAATGCTGAAAATGATTCATCGAAAAATTCACAAATTCGACCGTATTCAGATGTTCCCGGCCCAAAAGGATTGCCTCTTATCGGAAATTCATGGCGTTTTGCACCGTTAATAGGTAAGTTAAATTGAGAAAAAAAATTATCTAAAATGTACCAGAATGTATATCATATCTTAATTGAAGAGATCTTCATTTGAAATTTATGACAAAAGAAAATTACTTCTGTTAATATTTGAATTCGAATATTTATCAACCGGTTAAATGTTGTTGTAATTTAGTTTTAACGGGAACTCGAAGAACAGGTAAAACATTTTCGGATTTTTCGAATAATATGATTGAAATGAAGTAAAATCAATCGACACTTCATGAAAATACATTTATTAATGGAAAAATTAAAAAAAAAAACAGTTTATAAAAGAGCAAAGCATACTTGACACTTACGCATTTTACATAACTCGTACATAAAAAACTTTGCCGAAAAATAAGCCGTTCAGCTCATACATATAATGTATATATTGAAATGTTCATCTATTGGTCGGTTTAGAATTTATTAATATAAAAACAAAAGAGAAAAAATTGACGCAGATGTCATTTAACTGCTAAGCTAATGGCTTGGAAAGTTTTATTTCATTTAATTTATCTTTTTTATTTTCACGGAATGTAAAACAAACAAAGTTCTATAGATATATATTCCAGTTTTATCTTTTGAATATAGTCTGTTCGTTAAACGAACTTTTCATTTTCATATTATAAATATAATTGATGAATGTTATTTGCCCATTTATTGGTAGAAGATTGCGTTGCCGTTACAAGTACGCACAAGATCCTTGAAAGGTCGCGTTTATTTCTGCGCGTTTAACAGACAATTTTTTTTTTAGCAATCTATTCATAAAAATTTAAAATGCTTAATTGCGAATGCGCCCGTACGCATTACAATCTTTTATTCTATGTTTACATTTTAACATCAAATAAATCAAAACACAATGATTTTGTCTCATTTGTTATGCAGGTCAATATCGTATTCAAGACTTAGATAAAGTCATGTATTCGTTAAATAAACAATATGGAAAAATTGCCAAAGTTGGCGGTCTAATTGGTCATCCAGATTTATTGTTCATATTTGATGGCGATGAAATTCGTAATATTTTCAAAAAAGAAGAAACATTACCGCACAGGTGACAAACTATTTGAATATTATATACATTTACTGTTTATTTTAATATTTTAACATTTATGTGAAAAAAAAAAATAAAACACACACGCACACAAAACGCAACCTAAATAGGCCGTCAATGCCATCATTACATCACTACAAGTCGAAATTGCGGAAAGATTTTTTTGGTGACGATGCTGGCTTAATTGGAGTGTAAGTAATAATAAAAACAAACGAAAAAGAGAAATACTTCGTTTGCATCACAACACGCAAACAATTAGTTTGATTGAGTATTTTGGAAATTTTTTCAAAAAATTGTTGTGTATTTGTGTAAAATTATAGACATGGCGAAAAATGGGATAATTTCCGTGCACAGGTTCAACATGTGATGCTACAACCATCAACAGCTCGCAAATATATTATGCCACTTAATGAAATTGCCAACGATTTCATGGATAGGTATTCAATTTTATATCATTTTTTTTTTTTTTTTTTTTTTTGTGATTCGATCTTCTAATCGATTATGGCATTCAGCCAAACACGTAGCGACACCCGCGTTCACAATTTCACCCCCTATCTACCTTTCTCTCTCTCTCCCCCTCCCTCCCATTCCCAATCTCAATCCCTCTCGCATTTGCTCGCTTTTCACATACAAATGGGCTTTAATTGAAAACGATTGAATTCGAATCAAGTGAAAAACATTCAAAACTTATTTTGTAGGGTACATGAGATGCGTGACGAAAATAATGAATTGCCTGGAAATTTCTTGAGTGAATTGTACAAGTGGGCGTTAGAATGTGAGTGTTGATTTTCGTTTTAATCAAAATTTGCACAGAAAAACAGTTACATAGAAGAAAGGAACAACGCGTAATAGAATCAAACATAGAAAACCAATTGTTTGGATGAGAAAAAGATTGAAAGAATGAAAGAATGAAGAGACGAGAATACACGAGAAGTGGAAAAAAAAAATAAAACAAGTAAATTGAATGTTCTATTTTAGCTGTGGGTCGTGTGGCGCTTGACACGCGTCTTGGATGTGTTAGCAAAAAGGGCAACGAAGAATCCAAACGTATTATCGAAGCTATAAATACATTCTTTTGGACAGTTGCTGAGGTCGAGCTACGGATGCCAGTTTGGCGATTTTACGAAACCAAAGCCTACAAAAATTATATCGGAGCTTTAGATAGTTTTACAGAGTAAGCCACTCAATTATCCTTTTCTTTTCTTTTTTTTACAAATTCGCTTTGTTCAAATAAATTTTTCTTTTAATGAATTAACATAGACTCTGCATGAAGCACATCAACATTGCAATTGAGAACATGAACAATAGTAAAATAGTCAAAGAGGAGGAGAATCTGTCAATTATCGAGCGCATCATGCAAAAAACCGGAAATCCAAAGATAGCTGCTGTCTTAGCTTTAGACTTGTTTTTAGTTGGTGTTGATACGGTAAGCAGTACATTACATTATCAATCACACTCACACTCACAATCACAATAAAAACATTGAATATATGCAATTTAAATTATCTTGCTGTTGTGCATGTCACGTTGAATATAGACATCAGTAGCAGCCACATCAACCATTTATCAGCTAAGTCAAAATCCCGACAAACAAGAAATACTTTACAAAGAGCTCAAATCAATAATGCCGGACGTACGAGCGCCTGTAGATACAAAAACCTTGGAACAAATGCCATTTTTACGTGCTTGTATAAAAGAAACTTTGAGGTGCGTTTCAATAAACTACATAAAATTAGCATTTCATGGCATTTCATGGCATCTCATTTCACTTATATTATTTTTTTCTCTCTCTCTCTCTCATAGATTGTATCCCGTTGTAATCGGTAACGGCAGAAACTTACAATCGGATGCCGTAATTGCTGGTTATCATGTACCAAAGGGGGTAAGTTATTGGGACGGACTCTCAATTAATACAATGAGGCGTATACTATTGACATGAATTCGAATTTAATCCCATTTTGTTTTTGTTTTTTTTTTGTTGGCATTTTTCATTTCACTTTCAAATCGTTTTTGTGCATTTAGACGCACGTCATTTTTCCACATTTAGCTGTGTCGAATTCCGATGAATATTTCCCAGAACCGGAACGCTTTTTACCAGAACGATGGATAAAACGTGGCGAATTTAGTATGTATCGGAATAATTGTGGCGGCATTATCCTATCATTTATTTCTGGCATTTGCTTATTCACTTAAATGTTATGGTATCTATCAACAGGTGATGTGTCTGGTTGCCCACATGCTGGTCAAAAAATCCATCCATTTGTTAGTCTACCGTTTGGATATGGGCGTCGCATGTGCATTGGTCGTCGATTTGCTGAAAATGAATTGCACATTTTGGTTGCGAAGGTAATTTGTCGATTGATTCATGTTATTTTAACAAATAACCAAATGACTAATTTGTTGCCTTCTTTTTTTTCAGTTCTTTCGAAAATACAAAATTGAATACAACTATGGTAAACTCACATACAAAGTGAATCCAACATATATTCCGGAACAACCATTAAAATTTAAATTAACTGAACGTCCAAATTGAAGTGATTTTGATATGTTTTCGTTTGTTACGCTACATTCCGAACTGTACTGTGTCATGCAATGTAAAGTGGCATTCCAATGCATCAATTAGATTTGATTTTGTTATTAATTTGATCTGTGTTATCAATGAAATTCTATAAAAATGAAATGACCACACAGTATTTGTCCGGTGTCGTAAGTGTCAATATATAATTACCAGAATGTCGAACTATAACCAATAATAATAAATCACGTTATCTATTTCAAATGTTTTCGAATTTTTTTCGTTTGTTTTTCGTTTTTTTTTTTTTTTTGTCAATTGATTTGACCAATTTTTTACCAAAATACATTTGCTGTTCATAATGTGATTGAAATCGATTGAATTAAATAATATTTGAAGCTTAATAGTTGAAGAAAATTGATGGAAAATACATTTTGAATATCAATTAATTGCAGTTTAATTATAAAGTGTCACCGCCAATCCAATAACTACAATCACAACCATTAGATTTTAATCAATAATATTGTAAACCATTTTGTTTCTTCTTAGACATATAATAGAATAATTCAAAATGAATATTGATAATGACATTTATTGTATATAATGTATATATAAATCTAGGGGAATTTATCGAATAAATATCCGTAGAAATCTGCAAAAAATCTGCTCAAATTTTCTAGCACTAAAACATCAAATATTGAGTGTTGCCTACAAATATTTGCGGATTTTTAGCAGATAGCGCGGATATTCACTCTATGATCACGAAGAATATCCGCTGCAAATCCAATCTATCTGCAATATCTGCAACACATCTGATTTGATAAATTCCCCTAGATATAAATTTTGATTTCAATAAAATCAAAAACAAAAAAACAAAAAAACGAAAAAAAATTGGAAAAATTCAAAGAAAATCACTTGTAATACTCACTATTTAGCGGAATCATTAAGTTGATATTCGTTGCTTCGTGAGAAGCATTCTTGAACACCAGAATCCTGCCACAGTCGTTTCATTGCCGCAAGTAGATCCTCAGAAAATGGTTCTGTGTCATGCATTCGCTGACATACATCAAATACCATTTTAGCATCGCTCTGTTTATTGTAACATCAGTCAAATCGTCAAGCGTTGTAGATCAAGTTGAATGAAGTAAAAGGGATACAACCAAATAAAATGAAAAAATAAATGAATGGATACATTTTTGTATATTTGCTTGAATGCATTTATTACATAAATTAAATGAAATGGCGCAATGGTCAGAAATTGTTCAAATGTTTATTATAATGATGAAAAAAGTCGCAAATACTTGTGCCTGTGAAAATGACACAGACAAACAAATATATATGTGAAGAGCACTGAACTAAAATTAGGGCTCAATGATAATTTTCGAATTTCCCTGGTGAATCTACTATGTTCAAAAGGTTATATATATATATATGTTGAAATTTAACGCTTGCCATATATCTGTATATGTATAAAGTTGTAAGTGTTTTCAACTAATTACATTGAATCCGTAATGTTTTTTAATACTAGCGAAAAACTGGAATGCGGGAAAACCAGGAAACTATCTAAATCTTACTTTATTATTTGACCAACTTGAGACGAAGTTGATGATTCATGGGTCAATCTTCAGACCAACTATCACGTATGGCAGCGAGAGCTGGGTCGATTCAAATAATTTAATTCATGGTTTGGAAGTGGCTGATATGAAAGTTTTGCGTATGATTTCGGGTGTGTCGCGTAGGGATCAATGGGAAAATAGAATTAGGAATGAGAGAATACGGGAAGATTTAAATGTGGATACGGTTGATGAGGTAGCAAGAAAGTCGAGATTAAGATGATTTGGGCATGTACAACGTATGAATGAGTATCGTTTGCCAAAGTTAATTTTGAACGCGGAAGTGCATGCACCGAGAGGTAGAGGTAGACCGCGAAGACGATATTTGGATTCGGTTAAGAACGACTTGAATGAAAGAGGGTATGATTGGAATAGGGAAACTGAAGACCTGGCTCTCGATAGGTTACGCTGGAGGAGAACTGTTATTGGCCGACCATTACAAAACAGACCAGACGCTGAAAGGCATTAATGGTCTTTAAATGATTGTTGTTGTTGTTGTAAGCGATATCATTAAAAAAAAAAGCTTTGCGGTACTAAACGTGCTCACTTTTTACTCGCATTCTCTTCTCTTGTTCACGTATTCACTTATTCCTTGCGTTCATTATATTCTCGATATTAAACAAGAAATCTGACTTTTAGAGGATTCTTACCTCTCTTTCATTGTTGCCGTATTGAATACTTAGATTAGGCATGGCTCTTAAAATTGCAACTAGTGATTGTATTGTGTTGCTATACACCACGGGTCGATATTGTTTAAAGTCTTCAGATGTGAAGCCACTTTCGTGAATAATTCTGAAATGAAATGAAATGAAAAGCATGAAATAAAATGTAATTTTTTTCTACAATGTCATTTCAATGAACAACATTACTTCCAGAGCATAAATAAACAAAAAAAAAAAAAAAAAACATTTTACTTACTTCATTTGCTTAACGATTGTACTTTTGCCGGATTCTCCTGCACCTGTAAGTGTAAAAAATATTAAATTAATTCAGTGGTTTTCATTAATAAGTATCCACTTTTGGTCTAAATATAATTAAAATTGCCCCATAAATTTGATTTGAAAATATTTAGTCAACTGGAACGAAAAAGGAGGGGGGGGGGGTGGGTGGTTTGGTTTTTATGATGTTATTTCAGTTTATCTTTGAAAAATGAGTCTTTTTATCTTAAATTCGCTTCCTTACATATAATTGAAATGAGTTGAAAAGCAAAACTAAGGATTATTCTGTCTTTTTTTTTTTTAAATAATGTATGAAATGAGAAACTGTCGAAAAGTTCACATAAAAGAAATCTCCGTTTTTATCGTTATATTTCAGTTAACATGGTTAGTGTGTCGGATCATCAATTCCGCCACACATAGAGACCATTTGTTTTGGAGAATAACAATGGTAATGCAATCTAATTTAATTTTGCAGTTAACAAGTATTTGTATTCCCAATTTTTTCTTGAAAGGCATTTCTTTTGCAAATGAACTTAACTGTTGTTTGCATTTAATTATTTTTCTTTTAAATCACTTTTATTTCTGCATATGTATTTGTTCAACGCAACAAGTGCATTTCTCTCTGAAATTGTATTTTCGATTATGTATTTGATTTTTCCAAATTTGATAAATCACAAGAAATTCAATTGGGTGTATTCCATAGTTTATTCTTAATTTAATTCAATTTTATGATGTCAACGGATGAAATTTTTAATCCAAATGGAATTTAGTTTGAATCGAAAGAACGAAAAAAAAAACAATCAAAAGAAGCTCTTTTGCACAGAAAAACAGAGGATATGTATTTTTAAATTGATTTTGCCAACATCTTGATTTGATCGAGGAAGTGGAAAATTAAGATATAAATAAAATTTGCCATAGCATAACAAATATTGGCGCGGCGAAAGCTTAACAATATAGCAAACATCATAGTGAAAATGAAACGGAAAATCTATCCATGGTAGACACATGAGACAATTGATACCAGTGAATTTGTGTCATATTAACAATATAGTAAGCGAAATTAAAAAATGGTATGATCTAATAGGATCTTATCCTTTTTTGAATTTATTTTCTTGATTTGCTTACAATTCTTTTATAAATGAATGGTATATATTGCTGATAATCAATGTGAATCGCATTCATATGTATGTGTGTATGTGAGAAATATATAAATATAAATGTGCAGTCTGTAAGTACGATTCTTCTGGTACATTTTATTATTGGAAATATTTGTGCGTTAAATTGATGTGAATACAACACACATACATATTACGCCCATATCCAATGTCACATTCAAAAATGAATCATGCACATATAAAGACGCACACTCATACAAATACTATACACATGTACATAGTATATAAAATGCGCATCATAAAAATCCTGGACAAAATGTTGGCATTCGTTCAAATAAGCAGAAAAATTGTGTATGAATCGAATTAAATGAAATGAAAGAGCATTTGAAGGGAAACAGCATTATTGTGCATATTTCGAATGTAAATTTACTATTGGAGATAGAAAGAGCCAAACGAACGACAAATGAGATAGAATGACTATAAAAAAAAAAAAAAAAAAAAAAAAACAATTTTTATTATTTGACCCATTTGAATTAGATTTACACAAACTGTCATGTATTTCATGAGTAGAAAAGACAGAAGCAGAAGAGAAAAAAAGAAAAAAATATAGAACCATAAATACATTGGTACATGCTATGCATCGTGTTTGAAGTATGTTATGTTTCAATTTGGTTTTTATCCCATTACATTTATTGTTCGCAGTACGTACATGCCATTGATCGAGTAATTTTCATATGCTAACGATTTGACGAGTACATTTTCAATTGATTGCATGGATTTAAAAAATAACTTTTTCGTTTTTTTTTTTTCAAAATATAATAAAATAAATACCACAAATTTTATATACAAACAACAATGCCTCGGGCAACAAATTTCGAATCATCTGTAGAACTATTAGCAGAAATTGTGATGATGTCGATGACAATGACGATAACAAAGCTATTTCATTTTGTCAATTGAGATGCATTGTCTGTCTAACTTGTGTTAATTTTGAAGACGATATAATTTTAAAATACAGTAGAAAATAGAGCAATTAAGGCGAAAAACATTCGTCGCGCACACGTGCACATGGCAATTCAATTAGAGGTCTAATTAATCAACTCTCTGATTAAAATATCCAATACATTGCACGCATAAACTTAACTGAACTGAACTGAACTGAACTGAATGAATTAAACAATTTTATTGGTCTCATTTGTTCCTTGTAAATTATTTCATCGAGTATATATATATCGTATATTTTTTTTCATATTGATCCAGAATAATTTGACAACAAATATTCCAACATTTGGTTTAAAATGTCATATTTCCAACGAAAGTTGTGAAGTTCACAGCTATGGTTGGAATTTTTTACATGGCAGATTAATTTGCATTAATACCAATGCTTTTGCGTATTTGGTTGTAAATGTGACATTTCGATTGCGCGCTCAAGCGAGTAACTAACGAATTATGTATCTGAGGGTGCTCATATTTCACCAAGTGATAGCTGACCCAAAAAAAAAGACATATTTTGAAACAAAAAAATGGGGGGATTTTGAAATTTTTGAAGTTATAAAAAACTGTTCCAAAAATGGTTTTCTAACAATCGGGACCAGTTATGACCAGTTGGGACCAGTTTTTGGACCAGTTTTTTTCCTCAAAATTCTTCTTTTTTTATAATTTATCTATGTGCAAATTTTCTTCAAAATCGGGCAACATTTAAATTTTTGCGATTTTTCAGGTTTTTGCCCCATAACTTCAAAAGTTTCAAAACCCCCCCATTTTTTTGTTTCAAAATATGTCTTTTTTTGGGGTCAGCTATCACTTGGTGAAATATGATCACCCTCACATGAGTAATTCGCTAGTTACGCCCCTGAATAATAACATTTTTCCACGGAACTTTTCTACATAACATTTTAACTCTGAACTGTTCAATTTTCGTTGGAAATAATATGAACTACACGTAGAGTTGTTTAAATAGCACATTTGTGTGGGTGTACACCAACATCGGGACCATATTTTTTCTCTCTTTCTCTTTCTCTTTCTCTTTCTCTTTCTCTTTCTCTCTCTCTCTCTCTCTCTCTCTCTCTCTCTCTCTCTCTCTCTCTCTTTCTTTCAACCTCATTCACCCTGCCTCTTTCTGTAAAATGATGATATGTTTTTGAAATATTATAGCATTTGGTGAAAAATTTCACAGCAACACCACAATTTATTAAATAGGCGCGCCAAACCCATTGCGTCTAATTATTTTTAGATTAAATATGTAAACAAAATGAAAAGTGTGGCGCATAGTGTAGTGTTTTTAACGGTAGAAACGGTTTTTCCCATTCACAATTTCGAACTTTTTGAATTTTAAAACCGGTATGGATTTTCTCTGCATTTTAACAGTATGTGAACATTCATATTGAAAAATAAAGCCATTGCTCTTTTTTTCTCCAATCAATTTGAAAAAGTATCGAACTTTTTACAGACGATTTCATTAAAGACGTTATTTTGAAAACATCTTACTTTTTTTTCGTTCAATTTATTACCGAAATGAATTGAATATAACATATTGAATTTTGTTTTTTATGTCACAATTTGCTTGTGACTTGAAATGAAATTGATCATTGTTTAAATGAAAACGATCACCATGTCGATTTACCAATAAAAACTTACCTAAAAGCAAAAGTTTTATGTCTTTTGCTGCTTGAATTCCATCCTCTTTAAGATTTCTTTCAATTAAACGACTACGAGCTGCTGCTGCCCGCTCTTCAGCTGACTGTGCGCAGCCCATCGTGCGAATCGCTTCTACGCAAAACGTTTTGAAAACTTTTTAACTTTCGACCGTCTATCGCGGCCGAACACTGATCCAATCGAAGAATTGATAAAATAAACAAAAATGGTCACGGAAACAACTTATAATGTAGGAGTTTTGATTGATCGCAGAATATTTGCTTTTTCTTTTTCTCTTCTAATTTTTGTTGTTTTTATTCCTACAATTTCCTCTTCTCGCTCGCACGCACACTCAATAATTGTGTACTTTTGATCAATATTTTCTTTGTATTTCTTGTTATTTCATATGTTCACTTGATCTTTTAGAATTTGTCCTGTTTTTATTTCACAATTTCACCAACTAAAACTAAATCGTTGAGCTTCCTTTAATTTTTATGAATAATAATGCCAATATGCTTATTTATATTGTTGTATAATATCACTTGTTTAGTTTCATCGATATCGAGAGAACTAATATTAAATTTTACTATTTATCTAGTTTGTCTGATAGTTACCTAAAAAGAAAAAAAAAATATATGGATGATATATGTATATCTGCGATGAGCCGTTATAAGTTGTGAGATTTTCGCTGAATGCTATTCTAGAGATGGCTATCCAAATGCGATCAGTAAAACATCATGATTCAAGCACATTATATTATATTCAATCAACATTTCAGTCATTCATTCCAGTTTTTCCATTCCATCAAATTACAGAAATAGTAGATGAATATATGAAAATTTAACACACAGACACACATAGTAATGTGACAACTACCTAAATAATATGCTATCAAATCTTAACACAAATAATATTTTTTTTCTTTTCAAGAATTATAATTTTTCAAAGAAGAATAAACAATGCAAATCAATCTCCATTAATGGATTTCAATTGAATTTTCATGAAGCAAGTGAATTGGCTGAAAAACAATTGCTTAAAAAAAATTAAAGTTCCAACTTTCAAAATGTGCTTTCGGCACAATAAATGAGCCTGAACAGTTTCGTGTTTAAAGCGAATTGAAATTGTTATTCGTGCAACGGAAAATGTAACGTGTAACGAGTAATTAAAAAAATTTTCCTACTCAATTCATTGTTCTCTGACGCTTTAATTGTACTATTCTTATTATCCTTGCAATCGTCACATGAAATATGTTTAATTTTTGTTTTGTTCTATTGTAATTAAGCATATATTCTATTTCATGCAATTGCCCAACCCTTGGCAAACACACACATGCTGAATAAATGAGAACAATACACGGTTGAAACATTTGAAAAGCAACAATAAAAAAGCAGTGAAATGCATGGCAGAAAGAAAAAAAACACCTTTTTGTCTCATTGCATCATGAAATTCACTTAATTAGAATCGGTTTTGACAGTTTCTATAAAAAAAAATCTAACATATTGAATTCTCAGTTGACTGTGGAAAACTCAATGAAATTCTCGTGCAAGTATCATAGAACATACATATGGTTGATTTTTTTTTATTAGGTTCGAATATCTAGAAATTATGCTTTATGCCTATCTATGCCGAACATTTGAGGTGACAAACTATGTAGCACACATAGCAATCACTAAAATTGTTGCTTAGAAATGGATAATAATGTCGAATTATACCTAATCAATACGTAAAGGCAGACACATTTGAAACTATAGTTATTTGTTCGTTTGAATTGATTCGATTTATTTTGGTGGAAGGCATCAGAATGGAAATATTGTATCTTCGAATTGATATAGCTGTTACTTGTATGTTTATGATTTTTGTATAAAATAAAAAGAAAAATGTCCATCTACTGAAATCATGTTTAACTGATGAAACGAATTCTTTTTTTTTTTTTTTTTCTTGAAATTCGTAGGGAATTTTTCATCCCGGCTGTACTAAATTTTCAACATAAAAGATTTTCATGAATATGACTTTGCAAATGTGAAGCTGAAGATTCTTTTGACCTACCAATCCCTCTGATATAGGCCTAAAATTTCCTTGCGGGCGTACACATTCAAAAGAGAACACACGCAAACAGGCGCACATTTTGGATTCATACGATGAATGTATCACAGAAAGGCGGAAAAATCGATAAATTTCTATGACGGGCAATATGTTAATCAGGAATCATTCACATTTGCACGCACACATTAAGGGAGCGATTCAGTGTGCTGTGTATTTTCTTGCCACTTTACACGAACTGTGTAAGAAACAAAAACCTACACAAACAAATTGAATCTCTCGCCTCACATGCACAAACACACACACACACACAAACTCACATTCTACCATACTGCTACATATTATGTATTCACTTCGTACAAGAGTTTTTCGTTCTATATTCAAGTGATTAATTTTTCATGTATGTTTTTTTTCCCCCATTTCGCTGTATTCTGCAGTTTTACCGATGAAAATGCTTTTTGCCCGTATTTTTTTTTCTTCTTTCGTATTCATTCTTTTTATCTATTAAAATTCATTATTATCCATTTTGTTACCATTTTCCATCGCACTACTTCAACATACAGAATTTTATCACTAAATTACATCGAACACACAATTATGCTTTTATCTATTGATAAGAGAAAACGAGGGGAAAATTTATTTTCTACAGATTATTTTACAAACAAAATTTTTATCTTTTATTTTTCAGCGATTTACACTGAATCACCATTCAAACGTTAAATTCTTTGTTTGGATTTTCAAACGAAAAATATTAAAAACGCATGAGCTTTTCTACATTGGATTTCTTTTACACACATTCACGCTCCCAACTCTCGTACATTTTTTTTTCGTTTTCTTCTTCTTTTTTTTCTTTCAATCTTTATCAGGTATTTTGGCTTTACCAATTTTCTTTTCTAACACTGTTCACAACTTGACTGGCAATTTTTTTCCTTTATTTCCTCATTCGAAATTATAGAAAATAATCGACAAAAATGAAATACTAGTCACTTTTTTATTTCATTTATCAGGCTGAAGACTTTGTATGGAAAAACAATTTGTACAAATAGTCCGCCATATTTTCTTGCTCTCTTTATGTCACACAGAACGTTTGTTAAATGCTCTCGTATACAATTTGACTACGCAATGTTTTCACTTTTCACCCAAAAATCCATTTTTCTCCTTCAGCTGCTTCTGCTTTTTGCTACTGCTGCTGCTGATTTCATTTCGTCTTGTTCTTGTTCGCTTCCTACAACTACAATTTTCCGTATGATATTATACGAAGTGTATGGTGTTTTCTCTTTTCCCTTTTTCCAGTATGCATTAACATCAAACATGGAAAATAATCTTTAGCGCAACAAACGAATTTATCGATGCATGGATGTGATATTTTTCGTGTACACTTGAAGTTGTTTCGAAAGGAGATGATTTTATTTTATTTTATTTTATTTTATTTCATTTATTTATTTATTTATTTTTTTTTTTAAAGAGAAAAATTTCAATCAAGATATGATTACTTTTTGAAATGTCTTTTATTTTTCCATACAAAAATCATATAATATCAAAAAGACATAATTGAACATTTGTTGATGTAAATGGTTTTTGGGAAACTGTTAACGTAGAACGCGGTTCTCTTCGTATTTGAACACGATAGCTTTGGTCGAATGAATATTCTATTAGAATGATTGTTGTCGCTGACATTGGTGGTAGTGGTGGTGGTGGTAGAGATAGTGGTGGTTTTTTTTCTTCCTTTACTATGTGATGCGCTCTCAGTGCGCGCATGTACATGACAGCAAGTTTCATGAAATTACAGTTTGTTGAAACTAGTTCGAATTGCGCGCGTTCGAGTTTTACATTTCATTTCATTCACAATTCCCCTGCTTGCAAATATGTGTATACACACACATATCATATATAAATTTATCTATATCATGATCCCATCACCAGATTCTCCTGTTCATTTCAATCCAATTGCTTCTTCTTCTTCTTCTTTTTATCGTGTAACATTTTCGACCAATTCAAGACTCCAATTCGGGAGCTACGAATGCATGCATTGCATACATACATACATACATACATACATACAAACAATAAAATTCTTGGAAAAATCAAACACACACACATTCATATAATAGACATTTGCACGATGGCATAATTTTCACAAATAAAGCACACATCGAATCGATCACAAAACTAGAATTTTTTTCTTTTGCAAACATGTATCGCACTTTTATAATATTTTATTTCGAACATATCTTTTATTTTTTTCTGATCACTTGACATAAACACATTTTATCAGTGTTTGTATGATTTGGAATAATTGAATGTTTAATCTTGTTAATCTTAATTTTCTATACCAAATATTCTACCTGAGTTGAGACGAAATGAAAAAAAAAACGGGAAAAAACTCGGATTTTTTTAAAATGTTTTATAGAAATCGCGATGTACACATAAAATTTCAGTATGTCACGGAGCCGCCCTAAAGCTCCTCTACAACAGTGCGCAACACAACCGCATCGACTACGGAGTTTATTTAGACTATAAAATCACCGTTACACACATATCGCGCACACCATTTACAAATGTATTGCACATTCAAGAGACCAAACACACAATCTCTATGTATATAAACACTTAATGGTTTTTCGAATGGAATGGAATGAAATAAAATCACAACAAAATTCGATAGAGAAAAGAATGAAATGAATTTGAACGCAGCGAATAACATGAGAAAATTTATAAAAACCACGCCATGAAAACCGGAGCGAATTAGCGTGCGCGAATAACGGTTATTCTTCATCAATAATAATGTATTCTCTTTCCTTCCTGTCAAATGGATTCTCTTGTCACTTGTTTTACGTTCGCGATTAGAGAATTAAAATGTTCATGCAGTCACACATAAACAGTATTTCGAATTGAGGGAGAGAAGAAATTTTGCCATTGTACACGCAGTTAATCTTATCTATCCATTTGGATAGAATAAAAACAAAACATAACAAAAAGGGGCAAACCAAACTCCAAATCTCAACAAAAATTTGCCTCCTTTTTTCGTTTCTCGTTCTTTTTTACATTTACGGAAAGAAGTTGTTTCGTTAAAATTGTTGCATAGTTGCGGCATAAAACATTTAATGTAAAATGAAATGTTCGAATCATTGAAATGAGAATCATAACGAATATTTTGTAATGATTGTTCAATGTGCAATAGCCAATGTTATCGTATATACTATGTGTGAACATTGAACATCCGTGTTTGGTTTCACTCTTGTATATGAATATCGAAAGTAAAAAGGAATAGAATGATTTTCCACACAAATGTGAGCAATAAGAGCACAACTTTGGATACGATTTGATAGTAAATGTATGAATATTGTATGCACACATATACATTTGTTCGCTCTATATTGATGAGTGTTGCCATATGAATTATGAATGTTTTTTCTTTTTTCACGCATGTCTTGTAGTACACGTCATTGTGAATAACATAAACGCACTTGATACTCTCATTCACATCGCATATGGCAGGCGATTGTGTTTTCTTTTTTTCGGATACAATTTCTCTTAATTCTCTTTTCCTCGATCTAATGATGGTTATTATCAGGTAGTTGCTGAAACGACGAATGATGTTTTTTATTTTGCTAAGCCAGAAATGACGACCAAAATTAAATTTTCTCATCATATAAAAGAATTCTCATTGAAATATATAAGGAAATTATTTCATTTCATGCCGCACATACATTTATTTTGCAACCAATCGTGTGCATAATATTTGCGCATTACTTTATAGAATATTTTAGTCCAGAGGATCAGAGAAATTGATACTATTGAATTATCGGATTTTTTTTATACAAAATCTCATTTATGCATATAACAAAAGTAACAAGAGTATATAATATATATAAAAGACGGGTCAAAAGTTTGAATAAATATACAAAATTTGGTTCCATTTCCGATAATATATGTCATATATGTACTTCAGAAAAATTCAAGAATACCGCAGAACAAAAAGAAATGATCAAAAATCCCAGGTAAATGGTCATCAATATGAATATAATTATGTTGATGGTTAACAGTCGAGCACTGAGCCTTTCAATAGATTTTGTTGTTGTATTTGATGAGTTCGAAATCTCACCACTTGAAATTCACAATGCAAATCTAATGCGCTTGAGTTTGGCGCTGGTGTTGTTCGGTGAAGGCTCAGTGTTAGTTAACAGTTAACTGTTCATCTTGATGATTGTTCGGATTCGATTTCTTTGGTAGATGTAATTTAAATCATCGTCTACATAGAGAATAAATATTGGAAGTATTTTCGAATGTCTGTCCATGTTTGAAATGTATTTAATCTTTTGTAGCTGTACTGTGGCATAGCGCAAATGTGAAGAAAAACATAGTTAAGTTATGAGAATAAGAACGAAGAAATTGAATTGTTGATCAGTGAAGATTCTGTTTTTTTCCGTCGTTTCATTTCAAGATTTGTTCAGATTGGCATGGCATACAATATTCTATAGCGTCAATTCTATTTGGAGAAGCAGCAATCAAATATCGCTTCTTTTCATTATCAATTGACTGACAATTTTTTTTATCAAATTCTCTACTTAATCTGCGTTCAAATCCAATAATTAAATAATTTGAATATTTTTCGGCAACATTTTTATTTATTGCCATTATTCGTTTTATGTGAATGCATTTTGTG
This sequence comes from Resseliella maxima, assembly GCA_029041755.1. Classification (NCBI taxonomy): domain Eukaryota; kingdom Metazoa; phylum Arthropoda; class Insecta; order Diptera; family Cecidomyiidae; genus Resseliella; species Resseliella maxima. The sequence continues at coordinate 880,597 of JAQOWM010000826.1, read as the reverse complement.
AGTTAAAAATAAGAAATGTTATTCTGATACATGTAACCATCGTTTGAAAATATTTCAATTTTTCATTAAATTAAATTGAATTGTATCGTCAACTTGGTCGCATTTAGTTGAATTTGATTTTATTTTCGCTTTGTTATGCAAAACTTTCGATTAGTCAAAAACTAAGACTTGCTTTAAGTATCACACAAAAAATCCAATGATTGAATATATTCTACAAACTTTTTGTTGTTGTTGTTCATATTCCATACATTTGTTTGAATAAAAAAAAAAACAGCACTATGAACGTGTAGCCATCTTTAGTAATGACTGTAACACTTACGTTCTGCGAATTTAATTGATTCGACGTGTGACTCAAATTCAATGCATTTTGAATAATGGCGACACAACAGTAATTATATAGACTTATCGACATTGTTTGTACAGATACAGATACAGTAAAGTTTAATTGTTACTGCTGCTGATTTTTATCCCTCTAATGGTACACAACACCCTTCATGCACTTATCACATTTTTATCGTTATACAATGAAAATGTCATTTATGGCACTATAATGTATATATTGTCGCAAAGTATAGTAATGTTCAGTTTAGCTTTAACTTGACGCTAAAGTTCCATTGATTGATATTGATACTGTCTCATGCTGATAACATTTTAACCGCAATAGCGATGGCTCTTTTTCCCCATATTGAGCTAAGAAGCAGGTACCATTCATATTGAATTGATTGAATGACCTTATATCGTTCTTTGGTTTAGATTCTATGGAAAAGTAGGCTCCTTGACCAAGTTCCATATCTGAACATAATTTGAAATTACCCATTATTCTATAATAAAACAAAGATTTTCCGGTTGAGCTAAATATTATTTGCATATCATTATTTTGTGCAAAAATGACATCTTGCACATGGATTATCATACGCGAATAGGCAGATAGAGGAAGGTGAGAGATAGAGAGAGAGATACTGACGGTTTCTATCAAATATGGGGCAATGACATCTGATGCTATCAGAATAAATTTTTAATTTAACTTACCCAACAGTAATAATTTAATATCTTTAGCCGCTTGGATTCCATCTTCTTTCAAATTTTTTTCTATTAATTTTGATCGCGCTATAGCTGCACGTTCTTCCGCAGACGATGTGCACCCCATCTTTATATATATATATATATGTATGTATGTATATATATATATATATATATATATATTGGTTCTTTATTCAATTGTATTTAAACTATCAATTGCTTATTCTACTTCCGTTTTTTGTTTATATTTTATTAGAATTTTGCTTTGTTTTTGTAACTATACTCAACACGTACGTTTAAATTTGTTCACTAGAAAGAGAAAAACAAACCAAATCACAACTAACACATGAATATTGATTACACTACTGGTTAATTAAATACACTTTGTGTAATGTACACACGCACAACGATTGTTTTGAAACTCGTTTCGGAAATGATTTCAATTGCCAGTTTATTCATAGCGCCAATATGTCAAAAAAAAAACAAAAAAAAAAAATGTATAGAACTGAAGATGAATTGCATAAAAAATAATAGAACATTTTGATGAGTTGACTCATGAATGGAAGAGATAAATATGGTATTTCGATAGCTCATAGACATTCAAACAAGTTTCATAGGTGTACAAAGAAAATACTGACTGAACTGAATTCCTTATTTTTGCCTTGTCATTGGCATTGATTATGCTGAATGAATTCCTGTGCGATTGATAAAAAACATATTTGAAAAACTATTTGAAGAAATCATCAATGAGGAAAACAGAAACAAATGAAAGGAACATGATTAGAACACTGTTTGAATGCCGGGCAAATATTGAATATGGACAAAAAAAGAAGAAGAAAACAACCAAACAAATTGCCAATGTATTTTTTTTTTATTTTAGATTTGTATACAACGAAATAACATTGAATGAATTTAAATCAGCCGGTTTTCAGGTTCAATTAAATTTTCTTTGGCTAGGAAATGTGTTTAATGCTTAAATGGCAGCTGATTGAATTAATGAATCAATATATCAATGTTTATGCAGATATTGTTTGTAATTTTTGTAAAAACATAAAATATCTCACATCGACATTTCAATTTAGACACAGCAAAAATGAATATTTCACATAAAACACCTCTTCAATGTTGTTATCAAATCAATACCTTCTTTTTTCTTTCTTTCTTTTTTTTCCTTTCTTCTTCTTTTGACTTGTAAATTCAAATGGAAATAATACACATTGAATTATTAGAATATTGTATTTTGTATTTTGTATGACTATTGAAATTCTCTCACAAAGTGGAAATTTTGTTTATTCAATCACTCACTAACTAAAAAAAAAAAATTCTGTTTTCTTTCTCGTTTCGGAAAAGTGGTAGAATATTTAGGTAAAAAATACATTTATCTGTCAGTTGAACTAATCTGTAAAAAAGTGAAATTAATTTTGTTTGTGTGTGCACTCATAATTTCCAGAGATCGTATGAATGTGCGAAAGGGAGAGATATGTTTTAAGTACTATTTATTTGTATTTTAGTGTTAAAGTTCTTGACATTTGTACTTAAATTGTATTATCATCAATTCGTCAACTAGGGCGTCGTAAGTAAGAATCAACACACTAAGACAAATAAATATTGAATAGCACAGCAGTTGATGAAATACACATAAACATTCACACTATATATACAGAATGACATTTTTGCGAGTTCAATATGCCATATGAAATTGCATTTAACTAAAAAAAAACAAAAAAAAAACGATGATTTTGGCAGCACAAATAGTTGAATTGCACCACAACGAAAGTAATTGCATGAATCTTTTGGAATCCATAACTTAGATACTTATTGGAAATGGAATGCTCTCCGTCATTCACTGTTATCATTTCAAACGGATACAATTAATGCAATCGATCACGATTTTGGTTTATTTCAATCATATAACGGCAATGCTGTTTTTCAAAATTCAAATTGCAATTTGAGTGAATATCAAAATACAATGTAACGAATAATAGATAATTGAACATTGTCTGATATAAACGCTTTTAAAAATCTGATGTAAATCGAAGGACGGTATGAAATTGAATGAATATCAAACAACATTATGAAAGCACACGCAGTGAAAAGCTTTCGGCCGAAAGCAGAGTAACAGTTCTTTTTCACATAATATAGAGGAGAAAGGATAAAAAAAAATGCAGAAACAGTTAGATGAAATAGTTGCAACAGTCAGTTGAAAGAAAACTTTCAACCATTCGAACGATAATGTAATGCTTTTTTCACCAAAGTGCACAATAAAAGATATTGGAATAACGATACGTACAACAATTTGATTGAAATGACAATTATTAGAAGAAGTAAAAAAAAAACAAAGACGGACAAATAAGATGGAAATAAATGTATCAATCTTTTAATTTTCGGTTTTTGTATGTATATTTTTCGGCTTATTTCGTTGTCCTTATTTCAGCTGTATGATCAATTACGACATTGTACAAATAAAAATTGAAAATCTTAGCAATTACTTTAGTTGATATAGATTTACATTTTTTTTTCTTTTTTTTTTCGAATACAAATTAAATATTCATCATTTGTTCCAACTGCGAATATCGGATGTTGTTGATAAATGCAATTCATATATAAATAAAATTCCAAAAGTTATGGTTTTGATTTTTTGGGCAATGAACCGAACGCAGATATCACAGTTCCTTTTGTGCCAGTTATACTAGTTGTAATTAGTCCAGATGATTTAATAACATTTGTTTGTTGCATGGCTGCAGCACTTGGTGCTGGTTGATCCCATTTTGATTTCCTATGAAATTTAACATTGATATTATTATGATTAATTGATAATATTCAAAAACTATATGAGGGAGAAAAACAATAAAACGGCAATAAACAAATAAAACTATTTACCGTTTCTTTGCATCTTCTTCGGCTTTTTTTGTTGCTGCTTGTACAATATCACTTTTACTAAGTTCTTTTTCGCGTTTGTCCATTTCAATTTTTTGTACTTTTGCCAATTCTTCGTAGAATGATTCTTTATCTGAAAAAAAAGTGAATGAATGAACAATAACAAAAATTAAATCTAAATTAATGAACTACCTTAAAATGAATAGATTTTATAACTTACTTGTCCATTGTCTTGGATCATACAATTCCGGTGGATAATTGGTACCCAGTTCATCGATATCACAAAACTGAATAAGTTTCTCATAAATGCTTGGATTTCGAAATTCTTTTCTCCCTTGTATCACTTTATTCATATCCATGTTTTTTGTTCGCATACTTTCATACATGGTTATTATCTTGTCTTGCAAATCCTGTGGACATTTACCTTTTGGTTCTGGCGGCAATGCAAAACCATATTCAGCAAATCGATCTCGTTTGGATTCATTTGCCGGTTCTTCATTTTCAATATTTTCATCGCCTTTTATTTCCATTTCTTGGTCTGATGTTTCCATTTCGATATCTTCTTGATTTGATGAATCATCATCATTATCATCATCATCATCATCATCATCATCTGATATAACAGTATCATCGTGATAGCTAACAAGCCGCAAACCAGATTTAGCCTCAATTTTTGATGGTGTTGAATTGACAGATCGTACCTTAACGGGTGTTGTTGGTTTTGATGAAGTTGGAAATATTACCTAAAATAATTCATAAAAGTCAAAATATTGCCTTGAAATGAATGAAGTTATTTTTATTTTAACCTGTGATTCATTGGAATCTTCTGTGCGTGGACTATTTTCATCTGAATCATGACCGTCCTCATTTTCAGAATCTGTGTAATTTGCAGTAAGTGACGCTAAGGCTGATGGATTTTTTGACATTGTTTCAAATTTGTTCCAAAATATTTTGACGTTTTTTTATGTGTGTGTGTGCCAAATGGAATATCACTAATTTTCCCAGAATTTAATTAAAAATGGAATTAACTAAATGAAAAAAAAGTCTAATTAATGAAGCAACAATCGTTTGGTAGATATAAGAAATGTTATTATGACAGCTGTTGGCGTATATGTTCTGTGTCGCCATCTCAATTTCAAAGTATTCATTCTCAAGGTATTTTATTGGAAGTATTGATTGAGAATCTGGCACTATAAATAGAATTTAATAAAATTGAAAAAAAAAAATAATTTATTTTTATTCAAATAAACAAATAAACAAATAAATTTTCCAATTGATTTATGTAAAAAACTGCTAAATAAACAACTATGCAAGTTTGAAAACGAATTTTTGTTTATCATCAATCAATGGCAACCCTAAATGGGTATTTTTGTGTGAGAATATAGAATCATATGGAGAAAATTGTGTGTATTCATTCGTTGAATGTATTTTGTGTTGTTACATATCAAAAGGGAAATTTTATTTAATGCTCAATATGATGTGCTGATAGAAGTGATAGCACTGAAATACTGTTTCATATTAAATGTGTCTGTGTGTGTGTGTGTGTGTTAGTGTGTTAGTGTGTGTGTCTGAAAGAGACGAAACGCGTATCAGCACAAAACCATATACTGTTGTTATTTTTCGTTTGTTTTTTTTTTCATTCCTTGTTATTCGCTGTTGTATTTTTGTGTGTGAATCTATACACAAGCATACAAGCAACATTTATGCACACAATGATTTGTGGGGCCATAGGACTGTGAGTGAGCTGAGTAAATTGAAATTTTATTCAACAAACGCAATAAGCATAGAAACACTGAGGAACGTACATTAAAAAAAAAACAGACAAGCTGGTGTGACTCTGTATTAGTTTGTGTGTACTGGATGAAGTTTATTTTTCATTTGTATGTGCATGCACAGTTACACAAAGAAATACGAGCAAAAAAACTGAATCTCATCAATATAAAATTATAAATGGCTGACAAACAACGTTTACATCAAGTGTAGTGATGAGATTTTCAAAAGTAATTTAATTTCAGAAAAGAAAAAAATCAAAATGGATTCAACGTTTATTAATCCAATAGAAAAAGATATGTCTGGTCAGCCAGTGGATCGTCTAAAGTTATTATATCCAAATGTTGATGAAAAATTGACGCCACTACCTCGATCATGGAGTTCACAAGAGAAGTGTAATTCGATTGGACTGACCCAAAATAATTTACGTGTTCATTACAAAGGTTTTTATGCACATTATTTATTTTCTTCTTCTTCTTCTGCTGGTTGTTCGATTTATATTACCATTCTTTTTGACTGATTGTTTTTGATTTAATGTTTGATGCATTTTACGATTTGTGTCTATTTATTTGGCAGTACTTTTTCTCATTACCAATACGCATCAATCTATCAAATAAACAATAATTGTTACAGTTGCGTAGTTAAAATTAGATGATTTTAAATTCCAAGACTTTTTCAATAAATAATCGATAAAAATATTTTCAAATACATTCTGAAGCATTGTAAAAGTGATCAGTAATAATAAAGGTCTAAGTGGACTTGACTCATTGGACACAAAGAAAACACATATGAAGAGGAGAATAAAGAGAAAAATAATCCACAACAGAATCTTAAGTGCCCTCAAAAAAAATATTGTTTATTAGGTTGAATAAAATGTAAATAAAATCTAGTGCTATTACGGAAATATCCAAACTGTGAATCATAATCGTGTTTATTTGTGAATATAATTGGTTAGTAAAATATCAAATGCGTAAATAATATCGAAGAAAAAAAAAAAATACAAAAATTCGAATAAAAGGAAAGCACAAATAATACGACAGAAACAAAAAAACTACGTTCTCTCTATCAGCTGATTTTCATCAAAACGCGCATCGAATGTCGTCGTACAAGGTTTTTGTATTGACGCTCACGCTCACTTTATGTTATTGTTGTTTTACTAGATTTGTTTTTGGCGTTTTATTTTTCATAGTAACGTTCTGTGTTTTTCATTCTTCTTTTTCGCTCTAATGAGTTTTTTTTTCCTTTGCATGTAATGAGCGTCATTTTCTTGCGCAATACTTTTCGTTTTCTTTCCGTATAATAATGTATTAAGAAAAAAAAATATTCAAATATTTTGCAATCAATGTTACAATAACAGCAACGAAATTCAATTTAAAAATCGTGCGCAAATGCCTTTCTTTGTGCTGAACGAAATGAGCACAAGCAGCAGTAGCAACAACAAAAACAATAACAATAATAATAACTCACTACAAGTAACTGCTATGAGCATACAAGTGCAAAATGTACGTATAAATTTGTGTGAGCAGCAGCATGAGCCTGCAGTAAAAATATCTGATATGCTAGACATACGAATAGAAAAGATACGACCATATATGCATAAGTTATGCAGCACAACCAACGTGTGTTTTTTTTTCAAAGGGAATTTATTCGCGAAATATTTTTATCCCGATTTTGGAACCAATATCAAAAAAATTTCAATTCGTCATACATTTTTTTCGATAACCATGTATGTATCAAGATAACTATTATTTTTATAAAGTGTTGGATTTTCTTAAAAAATTTCAAAGTTCATTTTAAAAATTATCCCCTGAAATGTCTAAAGAGCAATAAAAGTGTAAAGATTGCATTTGGATTAGTGAAAAAGAATTTAACACAATGAAAATGATTTAATGCTACTATGTGTTTCAGATGCAATTGATTCCTTTTAAATTAGACATCAAACTATTCGCTCTTGCATTCAGAAAAAAAACGAAAAAAATTCCAATGAAAGTTGTACTTGTAATACTTACACCAATTTTATTGAAATATTTTATAATTATTTATTTGATGGGTTACTTTAATTAACCTTTTGAAGCTGAAGAAATATAATCAAAAATAAACATTCTCAATTTATAATTGTAAACATATTTATCTTATGTTACCCTGTTATGTAAACATAAAATAAAAGGTATTATCGGAATCGAAAAAATGCCGTTGAATGATTTGGTACAAAACAAGGCTTTACTTACGCTGGAAACGTTAGCTTGAAATAAATCAGATGGATTCATCCAATGGATTTGACGCTGCGTCGGTTGCATTGAATTTTTTGCATTTATTTACAACGTGAACTAATTTTTCCATTCTGTCAATCGTCAAATTTTAGGTCACATTGAAAGAATTCCGGCCACATTGTAAATAAATGCAAAAAATTCTATGCAACTAATGGAGCGTCAAACCCATCGGATAAATCCATCTGATGGATTTATTTCAAGCTAACGTTTTTAGAGTAAGTAAAGCCTTGGTACAAAATGTTTATTGATTAATATTCGAATGATTAATTAAAGAGGACTCACACACACACACACACACATATATATATATATATATATATATATATTTGACAGACGAGGATTTTATTTCTGGATTGATTTTTGAATTTTCAATCGATAACATTAATCAAACTTTGTGTTTGGGCCAGTATTCAAATAACAATACAAATATAAGAGCATAAATTGGTTCTTTTATTAAATGCATATTGGCAGTCATGCATGTTATGGCGTTGGCATGAAATGTTGTAAGCAAAACGAACACAAAAATGAAAAAAAAAGAAGATATCTTTGCTATGTATAAAAGTTTCGGTCTATCGATTACGATGACAATAACAATTGATCAAATTCAGTCATATGGAAAAGCGTATTAATCTGATTCTAAAATCATTATCATTTAGAAAAAATCAATTATTGGCACAATTTTATTTTCTCGAACAACAACAAGAATTGAGCTAAATGTGAAAAAAAACCAAAAAATCATTAGTATTTCCGTTAAATATTGAATTTTAGGCATTGGGAAGTCACACAATGATGCTGCTTCCGTACGTACACCATATCCAATTCCAGCGGCCTGCGGTTTATATTATTTCGAAGTGAAAATCATATCGAAAGGTCGCGATGGATATATGGGAATTGGTTTAACCGCACAGAATTTTAAATCAAATCGGTTACCCGGCTGGGATAAACAATCATATGGCTATCATGGTGATGATGGCAATTCATTTTCCTCATCTGGTAATGGTAAATCTTACGGACCGACTTTTACCACTGACGATATTATCGGTTGTGGCGTTAATTTAGTCACAAACACATGTTTTTACACGAAAAATGGTCACAATCTTGGCATCGCATTTCAAGAATTACCGGTATGAATCATCAATTGATGTTTTACATGTAATTCGTTAATTAAATGTGGTGTTTATTTTTAATTATTGTTGATGTTTTTTTCTTCATTTGCAGTCGAAATTATATCCAACAGTTGGATTACAAACACCTGGTGAAATTGTCGATGCAAATTTTGGACAACAGCCGTTCGTATTTGATATTGAAGATATGCTCAAAGAATTGAGAGAGTCAACAAAAGCTTCCATATTAAAGTTCCCATTGGCTGATGACCAAGGCGACTGGACTATAATCCTTAATAAGTTCGTTAGCATTTTTCTCATTATTCATTGACAAAAAAAAAAAAATTATTATTCACATTATTCGTTTTATTTATTCGTTTTGTTTGTCTCTTTATTTATTTATAGAATGGTTTCATCATATTTAGTTCATCACGGCTACAGTTCAACTGCCGAATCATTCGCGAAAGCAACAGAACAAAATCTTAATGAGGAAATGTCTTCAATAAAAACCCGTCAAAGTAAGACACATTCTTTTCTTTTTTTTTACAATAAAATATTAATTAAACTTTTTACTATTTAATTAATATTTCTGATGAATAATTTTTGCACATTTGATTTATAGAAATTTTGAAACTTGTCATGAGTGGTCGAATGGGGCTTGCAATTGAGCATACACTTCGTTCCTATCCTGGTTTATTAGAAAACAATCAAAATCTACTATTCATGTTAAAGTGCAGACAATTCGTTGAAATGGTTAACGGATCTGATTTTGAGGTGTGCAAACAGATAAATATGATAAAAATAAATTCCACTCAATTCATTTGAAATGTTCATTCACATCATTATTTACAGAATGGTACATCTCGTTCAACAAGCAATCCAGTCCAAACATCGGTGATTCAATCAACGAAATCCTATCAAAATGGATCACAAACAAATAATAATAACGGTATAAATAATAACGCAAACAATATAAATAATAACATCGGTCCTTTAATAAGCGAGTCATCAAACACAATGAACGACAATCCCGAAATAAATAGTATTGAGTAAGCTTTTGTTTTTTGACTTTTATTATGATTTGATTTTGAAATTTATCCACATTTTTGGTTTCATAAAAATATAATTTCGTTAAATAAACAAATTTCTAATTGTATATCAATTCTAATATTGAATCTGAAAAATTTTTTTCAGTAATTTTCCGGCGACAAATAATTTAGAACATCTATGCGAACCATTAAAAAATAATTGCAATCACGATGAGGTTCAATTGAATAACCAAATCAATACAGCAAACAACAATGATTTCAATAATGATGTCGAAATGGAAAATGGTCATAATATAACGAATGGTATGTTGATTAATAAATAAATTCGAACGTTTAAAAATGTAAAATTGTAAAAATGTAAAAATGAAAAATTGACTTTTTTTTCTCATAGGTGATAGCCATAAAAATGGAACAGATAATAGTATCAATCATTTATCAATAGACACAGACGAAGATATGGGTACATATTTTTTTTAATCTCCTTCTTTTCTATTACACAATTTAAGAAAAAAAGAAAAATGATTTTGTTTTCTCACTGTTTTGATGAAACAGATGTGGACCTGATACCAAATAGAAAAACGAGTAAATCAGGTGTCGAAAGAATGCTCGAATTCGGTCGTGAGCTATTTCAGATGAGCCAACGGCTGGAAAAAGAAAATGGCGCAAATGAAACAAACCGTAAAATGTTAGAAGTAAGTAATAACACGGTGGCAAAAATTCCACAAGAAAAAAAAATCTAAAATCATTTTACTCTGGTTTTCATACAGGATGCATTTAGTTTGTTAGCTTATTCAAATCCTTGGTCTAGTCCGATGGGATGGCAATTATGTCCTTCACGACGCGAAATTGTTTGTGCTGCATTAAATTCTGCCATATTAGGTAAAATGACATGTAACATTTTTCAAGATTTTTTTTTTTTCATTTTTTTTATTATTATTTCTGATTTATTCAATTTTTGTTTTTTATTCACTTCAGAATCAATGAACTATTCATGGCGACCACCGTTGGAAGTATGCGTAGCACATGCCTGTGAATTATTGCACTTAATGGCAAATTCATCAATCGGTAGCTGTGCGTTTGCCAGTATCGATTCGATTTTGGACGCATCTCAATGACCGTCGTTATTCGCTGTTGTTGCTTAGATTCATGTTTTTGTATTCAAAACGAAGATAAAATTATGATAAAACAGAAAACAAAAAAAGAGAAAAAAAAACAAAACAAAAAAATTATGCATCAATATGAAAATAAAGGAAGAAGCATATTATTTTCTAAAATGAAAAAAAAAATGTAGAGAAAAAAAATCATAAAATGAATTGATATGGAAACAATGGATGCGAGATTTAAATTTATTGTAATATTATATCATTACGGAATAGAATTTTTTAGTTTTATTTTTTTTTTTTTTTTTTTTTTTTGCTAATTTGTTATTTTTAAAAGAAGAGAAAAGATAAGAGAAAACAAAACTCAACATTTCGTAAATGTGTGTTTTTCAGAAAAAAATACCAGACATTTCTTCAAAATATTGTCAAAGAATAGTTATATTGATTTGCGTTGAACAAAGATATGTTTAGAAAAAAAAAACGAAAATGTGTTTAGTCTAGCCAGGCAGGTTCTCCTTTTTCCTTCGCTTTGCTTGGATAGTAATAGCTTTCAAAAAACTTTGTTTTATGCGTCATAGTTCGATTACGTAATATTTCTTTTTTTCATTCGGATCCGCATTGCACAATGTCATATACAATTGAGAAAATGTTTGAACATTTATTTTTATTCATCAACAAATTATTTTGATCACAAAACTAGAAATGAATATTTTTTTTTAGAGTTTTTTTTAACAGATACAAAAATGCTTTTGAAAAGTAAATTCTCTAGAAATAGTTTTGATTATTTTTTCTCAAACCACTGTATAAATACAAAAATGTTTTTGTTTGAAATTAAAAGAAAGAGAAAAAAAATACAAGAAGAAAAAATCATATTAAAAATGACAACGAAAACATTTAAAGCGAAACATTCAATATCTAAAGAAAGAGTAAAAGAAACAAAAAAAAAAACAAATAAATAAATAAATGTCTTTCTCATCTTTTCGTCAGAATTATTGCAAAATTGTTTTTAATTGCGTGAAAATTTTATGCAGGAAATTTGATTTTCTTATTGTATGGGTCGTTGATGAAATTTAGGCGATTTTACGTTTCGATGACATCATCGTATAATTACTTTCAATTGCTATTCTTCCAAACGGTCTTACTTCTTTGCTAAATTGTAAAGAAAAAATCCTTTAAAACTATGCATTGCATTGCATAAACATAATATTCCATATTATGACATTTTTAGTTGAAAAATTGAGGAAAATATCTCAAATTTCAATACTTTTTTTTAATAGTTTCCCTTCATTATATCTACCATGATGGGATGAATAGTTTCCATATTGTTATTACTTTATTATCACGATGAAATTGATGATTGAACGAAATAAACAATCATACCATAGAAAAATGTTGTAATATATACAAACACCTGGCCACTATGTTATCTCTTCTAATTTCAATTAATATAATTACAGAATATTTTTTCCTTCGTCACACACAACTCCCTTCCCCCCCCCCCCACTCCTTTTCAACTTTCCTCACTTAATAATCCACTTATTGCATAATCAGAGCATCTGTATATTAGTTAAATTAATGGATTGATTTTGAGCTTGATAAAAAGCACTGATAGCGATGACTGTTAGGGACAATGAAATTTTAATATTTTTTGTCTTCAAGTGGCTAAATTCTGAAGTTAAAGGCCAATTCCTCTTCATTTTTCTCAAAATATATCATTTATATTTTTACTTACTAGTCTTCCTCGCACAAAAAAATAAGAAAAAAAAAAACATTTTTTCACAATCTTGATTGTTTTTGAGACTGAATGAGGATAGATATTCACGAGATTGGAAAAAAGGCAACAAAATGCATATTATTGCTTGAACTTTTCAACTTATAACAATTGGCAGCGAAAGGAAAGATTACAGCGTCAGATATAACACCAAAAACAATGATCGTTCAACTGTAATCAATGATATAAAGAAAACACCAAACCATTTAAGTATATGTAATATAAAGCCAGCAACAATGTTCGTGCCAACTTCAATGAGGTGGATAAATAAATAAAAATAACAAAAAAGAAAACTCAGAATCAATGCAGAAGAGGTTTACATATTCCGTTTTAGTGATTCAAATATAAATGAAATTGCATCAATAATAATAGTCAAATGATAAGAGAAATATGAATAAAAATAAAGATATAAAACGAAGTGTATTTTTTCTTCTTTTAGAAAATCTTATTTTCTTAAACCTGGTATTGGTTCCGGTGCTTTTTCAAAACTTGCGATTGTCCATCATTGTTTGACAATGTGTTCAATTTTGTGTTCTGTCATTTCATTTTCACATTTGCATCTGAGGAAATATAACAGAGCAAATGATCCGTGTACCAAATGTACATAACCGAAGGCAATTATATCAACGATCGAATGATGTAATACGAAATAAGCCAAAGATAGTTGCAAGCGATCTCTATCATATATACATGGTTACGGAATGCAAACGACAAATCGTATCCATTTGCCGTTTCCGTTAGTATAGTCAATGTAAATTGATAAATGTCCAGAAATCGAAGCTCTTCACATATAAGAAACATACAAAGGCATGCCACACGACAGTACAAAAATACTAGTCACAAATGTGGAAAAGGAAGAACTTTAATTTCAGTGAACAAATCATAAGAAATAAATTTCGCGAGTACAACGACAATATGCAATATTTAATTATCGAAGACCCAACGAAGTTTCATCAACACATCAAATATTTAAACAAACAGTCTGAAGATTTGCCATCATCTATGAACTTCAAGGACAAGCGTGCAAATACTCCGTCTGAAAGCGCTGAATTATTTCGTGTATTTTTTGAATCAATTTCTATGAAAATTTAATAAACCACCTAAGGTAAAGAAATGCCATATGGTGCCGAACATAATAATCTTTAGTGCAAATGATTAATTTCATTTCCATTTCATTATCATGAATTTTCATTATATTGTTTACATTGTTCTTGTTTCATTTTTGTACAAAAGTGGCAGTTCCCTAGTCTCAAAGCGTGCTACTGAATGCGATTAATGTGAGCAATGGAGATATTCCTGGAAACGAATGGCAAACGCTCCAACAGAATAACACTTTGCAAGCTAAGGTCGCTACTCATGCAGAACAGCTAGCCAATCAAGCTCAACAAGATGGCAAATCTTGAACAACGGGTGACTTCTTTAATTCAAATGTTTTGGAATTTTAGTGGATTTATTGAAAATTATTGTAGCCAGCAAATCGTAACAGTGACTTCAACATTAAAGTGCAACGTATGTGTGACTTTTGGAAATCCACTAACTGTATATCACCGCTAAACACACTCTTGATCACACACAAACTCATTTACAATTGTAATAATTATTTAATTGAAAATAAATATACAAACTTGAGAATCTGAAAAAAAAAATTGGAAATTATTCATCTGTTGGGGCAATAAATGAATAAGAGTATTAATTTCTACTTGAATCAGGACCTCTTAGAACAAATTTTTCAAATCAATTTCTTGTGTGCGAAATCGTTAAAAATCTTCAAAAAACGATGAATCTTTTGACTGATATCCTTTTGGCTTACAAGAATACATTGCATACGGAACATTTCAATCATTTCACATCATTTATATTCATTTTCATGATTTATTTTGTGACTGTAATGTAAAAATTCTCACATTTTCTGAACAATATAATCATTTCATTCAATATTTTGCAGCAATTCCTATTGAAAACCCATGAATGTTAATCATATTTATTATTATTACGATTATTATTAGAATTATCTTTTGGGCATATCTGAATAACAAAGGTTTTCCACTGATTTTGACATTAAGTGGATAATTGGACCAATCTTTATGTGATGTAATGTTTAGATGAAATAGTCAACACACTCCAAAGTTTCGATTGGTAGATTTAAGAGGGCCGCCCTACACATTGGTGTGTCAAATATGTGAAAAATCGTTGAAAATAGCAAATATATGCCCCGAGTGGGATCAAAACCTCCCCTAACCTCTAAACCTATTATATATTTGGAAAGCTTACTAAAAGAAAGCCTGGTAAAACGCTATTTTTTATGTGAAAACAAAATTTTGGGCAGAAGCACGATGTTTTTAAATTTTAAGGTCGATTTGGGAATGAATGGTTGATGAAAATCGAATTTACGTTGGTATGTTTAGTGACTTCACTGGCTAGTGTCTTCCAAATACTGATTCATTACTTCACTAGATAAATTCCCAATTCACCTGTATGTATGGCATCATAACTTATGATTCATAACTCAATATTTATCGGCATTTGTTTAGAAAATGACCGTAATAATTATTTGTCCAAAGAATTCATTTTTTTTTTCAAAAATGTTTATTATTATCCAATAACATCGTTTATTAATTCAAAAAATTTGAAACAAAACAAATTTAATTGATCCATCTATAATGAGCAAAAGCTCGATTGGCTTCGCATAATTTATGTAAATCTTGTTTTCTCTTAACTACACGTCCGGTATTATTGGCCGCATCAATAATTTCCCATGCAATTTTATTATGAAAATGAACTTCTTGTGGTTTATCATTTGCAGCATCCACAAGCCATTTCATTGACATGAAATATGATCTTTTCTCTGTGATTGGCTTTGGAACTTGGTATTTTTTACCGCCACGTTTAACAGAAATAACCTCCATCAATGGTCGACAATTTTCAATAGCTTGATGAAGTAAAATTCGTGGATTTAATTCAATAGATTTACGTTCTTCGTCCGTTTCTGCCAAATGATAACGTTCCAACTGTATGCGTTTGATATTTAAAAAACCTTTCTCAAGGATTTCGCGGGCCAACTCTTTTTGTCCACCTTCCATAATGTAATTAATAAATTTGCTGACAATAGGATCTTCAATTGACGATGATGTTGAATTCGTTTTAGCCGCTTTAATTTTTTTAATTGACAAATTTTCGAACGTTTTATCATCTTTTATTCGTTGTTGATCCTCTTTTTTTACAACTGGTTCAATGTAAGACGGTGAATATACTGACATCCATTTCGATGTTACAACATGAGGTTTTCTGCTTTTAAATAAAATATGCTTTAGCGAAAATATAATGTATATTCATAATATCTTTTGAATACTCACACAAAGTGATTGATTTTGATCAATTGTCGTAACATTTTCAAGTGAATTTCAGCGAATTTTACGTTTTTATAAAAACAGTTGTACAATTTAAGAGGTTAACTATATTATTGAACGTAAAGTTGACTTTTTATTCAACGATGAATGTCAAATTGATTGTCAGGTGTTTAAGCAACCAACTTCAGGATGATTCAGTATATTCATTTTGTTTGAATATTTCAAATTTAAACGTCGACTTTATTTGACATTTTTGCTTTTTTAAATCATCAAAAGATTTTTGCTTTGAACAAATTTTAATGGGGAATTCTAATCTTGAAAATATACCGAATCGATAATAAAAAACCAATTTTAAAAACATTCAATGGAAAATTATAATTCATGAAAAAAACGAGATTTAATAATTGTGGAATGAAAGTGTTCCATAAAACGAATTTCTTTTATTTGTCTACTAGACTGTCTTTTTATGGTTATTTTATAAATTAAAATAAAACAAAACGAAATATAACTGGAATAGATTTGAATTAAATGAAAATTACATTTGTTCACTGTAAAAAATATGTAAGATCTATTAACAAAAAACATATTTCATATCGATATTGAGTCTTCCAAATTTCATCGTTTCCAAATCCATATGTGGGCTACTCCATTTTCATTTAAGTAGTATTTCATTCTTCATTCGAGATAGCATTGTGCATTAATAAAACTATAAAAATATCACTACAGATGTTTATTTATTATACTGTTGCATTTAAGTATATATTTTCCGTTATATAAGCATAGCAAAAATGTATTTGCATAAATGAATGAATCTTGGATTTTTTTTTTTTTTTTTGCAAAAATGGACTATTCACTTGCAATTCTATTCAGTATTATTCAGTATCAGAATATTCAGCTGAATTGTTATAACTGCATAAAGCATGAATTACTACTTAATCATATTGGCTGGTGTAATTTTCATCAAACAAAATGAAGGAAATAAGTTCAATGTTCCGTTTAAAGGTTGGTTTCTCATCAATGTTTTTTGTTTCATTAAATCTAATTGTAGTTTTACATCTTTGAAGAGTTGTCGTTTTGTAAAGAATATGATGCAAAATCCGGTTATAAATATACAGACTTTTTTCATATTGTATCTCTCAAAAAAAAAAAAATAAAAAAATACCATTGAATCATTATTGAATCGGAGGAAATGATGGTAAATTTGAAGCTGTATGTGTTGGCAATAGAGCTGTTCACGAACATGAATTGTTCGTGTTCGTTCGAGATTTAATCGAACACGAACGAACTCGAACAATATTTTCTTTATCTCGAACAACTCGAACCGAACACGAACGAACACGAACACCAAAATTGGAACTTGAAGTGTTCGAATTTTGTTCGTAGTCCATTGCCACAAAATGAAGGCAAAAAACGCTTCACAACACAAAAAATCCAACGTTTGGTCACATCACCAAATATTTTAATACTTTATACTTGTACCACCACCAAAGTCAGCATCTTGAGATTTAGCAATTATAAAGTTTATAATATAAACAGTGTTTTAGAAGCTGGGTGAACAATATCAACTGCTGCAAATAATCCCAAAAATTGCAGCAATTTAATGAGAAAGCGTTAATGCGAAGTCGCTTTAGCAAAGAAATTCATGTTTCTTACGCCATCTCTACGAGTATGGTGTGAATTTAAATGAATATCAAACAAAATTGTGAAAGTTCATACAGTGGATTTTCATGCCGTGGGCAAATACATTAATGTACGACGGCATAAGTCTTACGACGTTACATTGCAAACGATCTCTATCATATATACACTGAATTGCACATACACCATTACGAAATGCAAACGACAAATCGTATCTTTTTGCCGTTTCCGTTGGTGAAGTCAGTATACATTGATAAATCGTATAGGTGTCAGTGTCTTGAAATCAAAGCTCTCCGCTTGTAAAAACATACAACAAATGCCACATTGGTTAATTAGCATAATACTTTTATGTTGTTCATACAAAATGCAAGTCCGAGCAGGCTTTGTTACATGTGTTGAATGAATAGAAGTACAAAAATTGACAGCAAACGCCATCTAACGGCCGATTGATCTGCTGAGTTGATTTGTTCGATCGTTCAATTGATGTTTGAATTGAACGTTCATTTGAACTTTGAACGACCGAACAAATCAACTCAGCAGACCAATCGGCCGATAGATGGAATTAAAACCCGTCATATTCTAACAAAACCTGCTCGTGCAAGTCAATGAAAACCAATTACATAATATTAAAATGTGCATTTGTTTAATTCAACGAAATAGTAAAAAAAAATTATTTTTTTGCCTAGCCATGGAAGGAAATAATCCAATTTTACGCCGCCTGTTAGAAGGACGTAAGTGAATGTTTTTTTTAT
The DNA here is from genome assembly GCA_029041755.1 of Resseliella maxima. Classification (NCBI taxonomy): domain Eukaryota; kingdom Metazoa; phylum Arthropoda; class Insecta; order Diptera; family Cecidomyiidae; genus Resseliella; species Resseliella maxima. Next base: position 861,900 of record JAQOWM010000826.1, on the reverse strand, counting down.
TTAACTTTAGGTTAATTCTTGCAGACATTGAATATTCATTACAGCTACTCATGAACTGTTCGACTTGACATTTTACATCTCTCTAGTTCTACACTGTAAATATATTGAAACTACAAGTGATATTATTAAGTACTTTTCTTTGAAATAGTACGTAAGTTCTATGAGTTAGTATTTGAGTACTATATACATCTATAAAAAAATTGTTTGGTTATGTTTGAAAATGTGGACATATACAGTATTCACATTAAAAGAATTTTAGTACTCAAATACTAACTCACAGTACTTACGTACTATTTCGAAGAAAAGTACTTAATAATGTCACTTGTAGTTTCCATATATTTACTGTGTATGCAAACGATATTCTAATAGCGTTAAATGCATATGGTATGCCAAATTTTGAAGATCGGAAATTTTGATATTATCTGGATTTGATATTTGAAAGTCGTAAATCCATGTTGACATTATAAATAACATTGCAATCGCCTTCGTAGGGTGTTCTCGGAATTTAGAATTTCCTAGAGCAAATACTTTCAGCTGGTCACGAAAATATGCACCATTGCCGAACGTCCCAGTAGATTTCATAGCATCTAACTTTTGAAGTAAATACTTTGATTCTTCTCCAGAAGAATCGAAGTATTGATGAGTATATCTATATGCTGATTCAGTGTTTGATAAATTGTCTAAACTTTTAAAAACGGATAACGATTCTTTTGCTCTAATGAATTTGAATGCATCATCAATTCTTTGCCGAAATGTACTGCTTAAACCAGGGCCATGAAATGAACAACAACAATAACAAGTATTTAGACATAAGCAAATGACAAAAAAAATCGTCACAAATCTGGTGGAAAGTAGAATAAGCATTATATTTGGGTATGATTTTGTTGACAAGAACTGAAAATGGCTTTGTACTGTACAGAGTTTAATTTTTTTTCCGATAGGTGTGCTGCGATAAATGTATTCAGTGCCGATTTCATGTTCTTGGCTTAAACCGATAATGGCTGGAATATCATTTGTACCATTAACACGATCTTCCGGTTCTTCCAATTTGTACCAATTTCTACACTCGTTGGAAAAGGCTACAAAAAAATAAATGCACAGATCGCATATGTAATTAAAACTGGATTTTAGTACGTTATTATGTATTAATCGGTATTAATGATTAATTTTGAAAGCAAATAATTATATATTGTATTACAGGGATGCACTTACGCTTATAAGTCGATCTACAAGCTTCAAATGTATTCATCCCGCATTGCACAACCTAAATATAGATCAAATTATCATGAAAAATTCAATAATTATTAATAGTGGTATAGGAAATAGTTAGATTTGAAAAATATTAATTTTAATTCAATCTTACTTGACATTTTTATTTTATTATTATTATTTAGCACCATACAGCGTTTCTTCGCCAAAGGTGGTTTATTAAAATAAATCAAAATGTACAATATAATAAATACAAATCAAGTAATTCAACATTTGCATCGATTAACAATCCATTGCCAATCCTAACGATTTCGGAACAAGTCACTGTGATTATCAACTGCAATACTGAATCGTACTAATATACAGAACAGTGATCAATTTATCTGTCTCTTGAACAATTCATTCAATCTCATTTTAATTACATTCGAGCTAACATTAAAGTCTTGATTTAGCCTTGGCTATTATGAACTCAATATGAGCTTTGAAATTAAGTTTCTCGTCCAAAATCACACCAAGATCTTTTATTTGCTCAACTCTTTCAATTGTAGAACCATCAATGGTGTACTTGTGATCGATAACATCTCCAAAGCGATGGAATATCATCTTTTTAGTTTTCCCAACATTTATTTTCAAGTGATTCCTCTCAAAAAACTTTCCCACCTTGTTTAATTCTTCTTGAAAAACAAAACAATCCTTAATTGAATCTATGTGGTGAGAAAGTCTTACATCATCAGCAAATGAGAGAATAGTTGAATCATCACAAAAGCAAGGAAGATCGGCAACAAACAATATAAATAATGTTGCAGCAATGGGGTATCCCTGGCCTGTACCCGAAGAATCAATGATTGGACTTCACAAAGTGTCATTAATTTTAACAATTTGTCTCCTATCATGTATACATATATGACTGAATCCATTTCAAAAGTTGTGTATTCAGACCCATGACATCCAACTTATTTATCAAAAGGTCCACATTGACAGAATCAAATGGTAAGATATGCAGATAATCAACGAATTCAACATAACAAATTTGTGAAGTTATATAAGGAATTAACATTATGTTTTGGCTGGGCCTGAAACATTTTCTGATGGATATGTAAAATTTTTGTGGGCTACAAAAATTTTTGGGTGGGCTTGTGAAATTGAAACCCTAGCCCCCCTCTGATTACGGGCCTGCTGATCACGCACCAAATAATTATTTACCAACGAAAGGCAAGTATTACTTACATTTTCCATCTTTTATTGTTTTTTTTTTTCTTTTCTTTTCTTTTCTTTTCTTTGTTGTAGTCGTTTTTTATCCATATTTTATTTACATTTTATAGTCATTTGCTATACATTATCCTTGCTAATCGCATGGACAACTTTGCTAACATTTACTATTAACTCTTGGGTCAAAAGACAAATCAAATGTTGATATATTAGTAAAAATAACATTTCCCAAATGCATACAATTAGTCATGGGAATAAATGTAAGTTGATGAACTCGAACGTTTGCAAATGCATTGCTAAGAAACTAGTCTATCGTAAGCAATGCCCATTAAGCAAGCATATCGAAACACTGCAATCGCAGTGCTTGCAACTCCGAAAAATATAATTTCTTTGCGCACTCAAAAATATGGCGATTTGCTTGCCTATTAAGGCACTGCCTACGATAGACAAGCTTACTTAGTAATGCATTTTCGAAATGTTTAAATGAATCCATACGCGGGTCTGTTTTTTTTTCCACAATTAATCAAGTTCCTTATTTACACATACTTACGAGTATAATGATTTTAACGAGAATATTTCCAATGACATCACTAGAGTAATAGATCGTTTATTATTTTTTGTATGCTTATTGATCTTTTTTATTTGCTTTATTGCTGGATATTAAAATAGGTCTGTGTTCATGTTAATTTCTTACGTTGATAGTAAAATGCACTTAGAAAAACTGACATACTTCCAATACATCCAATAGATGCATTCAATAAAAGTATTTTATCTTTTGAATCTAGTAATAATGTACTAATACGAGCTGAAAAGATTTGTTTCATTTTATATTAGAACTTGAAAAAAAAACGAAAAAAAATGTAAATTAATTACAGTTATCATAATCTAGCTTACCGAATCCAACATAGGCCCTCAAAAGCCATGTAGTCAAACTAATATCATCGGATAATTTGATTTTAATAATTTTGAATACTTGTGAAAATCGACTTATCATATTGAATGCTGGACAAAAAATCTATTTCAAAATAACCAAAATCAAGTAGGTATACAAATGAAATTTTTACTGATTACTTACAACAATGTATTCCAAAATTATACTTGGAAGTATTTCCATCATGAATAAAATCATTGTTAAATAAACCAACATTGACAGAAGTATTATTTTCATTTCGAGTAAATTTTGAAATTTCAATACAAAATAAAATAAGATCGATATTTGCATGAGATTTAATGGATGTTCAATAAACGATAGTATTGAATAGCCATTGCAATAATTGTATGTGAATAATATTGAAATTCGAACAATTTCCAGATATGAAGAGAACAGGCTAATTCCTATTGAATATAAAATAATTAATTGAAATCTAATACAATAATAATTATTGTTTATTTTTCTTAAAATCAATTGCACCTTTTGCTGATTTGGTTTTTACAACTCGAACAATTTGCGGCAATATTGATATGAAACTAATAATAAACACGGTTATGCTTAAGAAATTTGCAAAAAAATTTTCAGTTAAAGAAAACATTTTAACGACAATGCCCAAATTACTAATGTACGGTATTAAATGAATTAGATGAGTGAGTACGGAAGCTGAGATAGAAGTCTAGTTATATCAATTAGAGAAAGATAAGCCATGAGATAAGCAATTTTTTTTTTATCTAATTCATATCAGAGAATGGTCATGATAATTGTGTTTGCATAGTTTCGATAATATTATTGTATTTTAGTGTTCTTACTAATTTGCCATTGAAATAAAATGAAAACAAAAAAAAAACTATTATGAATAAAACGCTAAAATTTAATTTTCATTGATTATTTTATTCAAAATTGATTTGATGATAACAAATTGTAAGATTGATTTAAAAATGTCCTTTCCTGAAGTAAATGATTACGTTTCAAACAAAACCGCTCATTATGACCGGCTTTAAAACAAAGAAAACATATACGGCGTCCAATTTTTATCGATTTTGCTTTCAGTTTCATTATTTCTTTGGTACTTTTGGTACACAATCTAAACCATTTTTGGCAATTAATTTCATTATGACCTTTTTCTAAACATATCATACATTTTAATTGCAATTGATACTTGGAACAATTATGATTTTCAATTTGTGTACAACGCCAACAGTTATTACAATGTTTGTACGATGGTTTAACGCATACCGCACAAAGATTACAATGAATATATGTGGTACCATTTTTCGATGGGCATTTTTTACATTGATTACAATGTTGATTTTCACGGGCAACCCATCGATTACATTTTTTGCACATTCTATAATCATCGATAGCTGAAAAATCAAACAAATGGCTTGATAGATTTGAAAAAATGCGAACCGGTGAACCATGTTTACGTCCATCATGACCTGAATGATACGTCACATGATTTGTATAATCAACTTTATAATCCAGCATTTCCATTTCAGGCATAAATGATGTGATATACATTTCCATATAGTATGGAAATATCCAAAAAATTGGCAAAATATCAAATGATTGATTTAGTTTTCGATAAGTTTGTTTTAATGTTTGTAACGTTGAAATAAGCGGTTCTGTTCGACAACCAAATGGTGGATCGGTAAAAATGCAGCATTTATCATTGTTTTGATCACGAAGAAATTGATGAAAATTCGTTTCGGCTTCATTTCCAGCAAAGAAGTAATTATTAAACATATTGTAATGGAAAAATTCAGTTTGACCATTTGAATTGTAAAATGAATAGAATCTCGTATCCAAATCTAGTAAAATAGATTTAAAATGTAATTTTGTCTTATTATTTCTCAAATATTCATGCAGTCGAGGGGCTCCAATGCAAATGATTTTGCTAAAAAAAAAAAATTATTCGAAATATGTATATAAGCACAATGTAAGGTCATTTTGATAAACAGTCTCACTTAATGTTCAAACGTTGAAATATATCGATAAAACATTTGATTGATGAATTAGAAAAAAAATACTGTGCTTCTCGTTTGTTATTTGATAGGGATCTTAAGAAAGTTGTTGGTCGTTTAATCTGTTCGTTGGAAATACATTTCTGAATCGTGTGATTTTTATGGAAATGTAAATCTTTAGAAGATTTAATCAAAAATGTATGACATGTATGACAATAAGTTCGTTCGCTGGGATTTTCATCTAAAACCTAAAATGAAACAACAATCAGAATTATCAAAATAATTTTTGCATTTTATCTTTGAATAATATTTACTGCCTGCAATAAAATGGCTTTATCTAATGATAGTTTCATTGAATTTTCTGCATTTTTTGCCAGTTGATGTCGATAGAAATTCATTGTTTTAACTTGTTCAATTGGCACATATAAAGGGCATTCGGAATGATCACGATATGCAGAACATGCATAAAATTTCTGAGATATGTTGTTGTTTCGGCGTTCAAATAATAAAGCTGGTCCATGTTCACATATTGGATGTTCATCAAGTGGCTCTATAATAACTTGCACACCTTCAGCTAATCAGATGCATATGGTAATACGAATTAAAATTAAAATCTATTAATCACATGTGATAGATAAATCGGTAAATTTCTTACACATTTTTTCTCTTTAATTTATCTAGTGTAATTCAATTGGTTTTAAAAGTATATGATCAACAAATTTTTTTCGGTTGATTGATATCCATTATAATGATGAAATTTTATTTCATTAAAAAAAACAACTAATTTCAAACAAGAAACAACATAAAAACCAGTTCTATAACGTAAATATTTCCACAAAGTTGTAATAACACGAACCAAATTAATAAAACACGCTGTTTGATCTTGTCAAATTGTAAACAGAACTGATGTACTTAACGATTTTATTTACTTAAACCAGATTCAATTCATAGTAAATATGTATAAAGCAACTGCAATGCGGTAAGTAAAAGTCATCAAAAACAAAGTATATTAAATATTCATAGCGCTCAAATTCGAAATAAAATCGAACAAATAGAAGAACAAAAAGATTTAAATGTGACACATATTTTTTTCCAAATCATGACTTTGCCATTGCCATACTATTTTCAAAATTAATGTCATGAAATATTGTCTTTTGCTATTAATTTGTTTTTTTTTTTTCTTGAGTTGAGTTGATTTGATTTAGTACGTATGAACATAATATCCGTAGCAATATGGTTGCAAAATGATAAATTGCTAACTATTTTCGAAAATGTAAAGAATATTGCCATGGAATTACATCTTTCGTAACGAATAAGTGTTTTATTTTTTTGTATAAAAAGTTGGAATTGCTTTGCAAATATAAAGAACCAAAATGAAAAAATATTGAAACTTTGTGTGCTGAACTTTGTTTCGCAAATTGCTTTAAACAACTTTAACTTGTTTTTTTTTTCTCTCACTTGAATTACAATAGAAAGAGAAAGAATAGAGTAAAAAAACACTATTAAGATAAATTCATTTGTTCAAAGAAAGCTAAAAATTAAAATTCGTATTTTATCGTTCTTTTAAATTGGTTGTAAATTTTGGAACTGAACACAACTCTCATCCCATTCACGAAATCGTTTCATGCTTTTATAAAACGATTGCAATATCGGATCTCCATTTGTGATATGAAATACTCGACTTAAATGATGATTTTCAATATAAAATATTATGTGACATGCATAGATGGGACTATTAACTATTAGTTAATAATAATCATTATTATTTATTAGATATTTTATTAACGTTTTACTAAATATTTTTATAATTATTAGCTAATGAAATGTTAGTAAATAATAATTATTATTTACTAATGATTTATTAGCTAGTAATTCAAAGTAATAACAAATTTAGTAAAATAATAACAAATCTAATTATTATTACACATTTTCACATCTATGGTGACATGTGGTAATCGTTTCTGATTCCATTTTTGAATAATATTGATCATAACAATGTTGAGGAAATGCACTCAATTGAAATAAAAATGTACGTTATTATCGTGTAAAAGCGTATTGAGAACAGTCCACAATTGTATATCTACTGTTTTAAATCTATCCCAATGTACACCAGTATGTGGAATATGGTTTTTATGATAGTTATTATAATATTCGAAAGCCAACGAAATTATAATGATAGTATTTTCATTGTAGAACAATTGGCATGAATTTATGAATGAAATGGTTCGTATGTAACAAAACGTAATATAATCGTTGCATTGTTTTTTCCGCGTGAAACAAACTTCAATTTAAATAATTATTTTCTTTTTTTTTTAATTTTTTTTTTTTTCTGTTTCATTTTTCTTTTTATTTTTTCTTCTTATGTCGTCACAGCATGACAAGTGTTGCGCATGCCTTACAATTCTTGCTGTGGTTTCATCTGCCTAAGATATTATATCCTTCGGCTGGATAAGTATATGTTATACACCGAACAGAAAATTGATGGCTGAGAACAAGTGGTACCAACTTTTCCGATGGGCTAAGAGCATTTAAGAAATTGTTCAAATTAGATCGCATAAAAACACGAAACTGAGAAACTCCACAATCGATTTTAACAGTAATTTAAATACTGAAAAATAAGACTAAAACAGTCTGGTATTTTTGAAAATAAATATTATCAAGCAGCAAATGGAATGGATCAAAAGATTCCTTTTCAATTTAAGTAAAATATATCTCATGAATATACAAAAAATGAGTGTTTCTTAGGCGAGACACATGTATGTCGTTCATTGTAATCGAACAAAGGATACATAATTCGAATTCTTGCTCATATTCAGATATGATGCGTTATAATGGTATCGTGAACAACAGCATCACTGACAGTTGCGCAATGATGTTATTCTCTTGTTGATACATATTCAAGCTATTCGAATACACACATTTGCTTATGTAACAGTGTTGTTTCTCTCGCTTTCTCTATTTCTCTCTCTATATCTTTCTCTTTCTCTCTCTTTCTCTCTCTCTCTCTATCTCTCTCTGAATATCTCTCTCTTTCTGTCTCTCAGTGAAACGAACCATAAACCTAGGGGGATTCAACTACTTGAAAACGAGCAAAAACTTCGTGCACAGCACAAGTTTCGCATAAGAATAACATGAAAGAACTCGCGTGGACTCGTATACGTTCGAGTATGACAGTAAATGTAGATGCGTTAACATTTCAGTTAGTTTACATTCAAAGTTTTGTCATTGAATACGTTTTCATTGCAAAAATTACACGAGTATAACATTCGAAAATACCATTTGGTTTACAACATTTTTTAACTGAATTAGCATTCGATTGTGAGTATTCTATGATTCTATTCTCGGTTTAAATAGTGAATTCATTAAAGAAATTGAATTATTTGTAAACCAAAACAATCATTAATTTAGAAAATTCAGTATACTATGCATCGAATAACAAAAATAATACAGAATTTAAATTAAAACTCGGACACAAATCAATATATTTACTGGCAAAAATATTAATCGGGTATTTTGATAAAATTTTCAACTTATGAAAAATATTTTCGTTTTCCATTTCTGCATAGAAATTTGTTGATTTTCCGAAAATTTCCTTTATATTAACAGACTATTGCCATTTCAGTTGTCAAACTTACATCATTTGAGAATTGCTTCTGAACTCGTATACTCGTATTAAAATCTCAGAAACTCGCAAAACATGCAAAACTTGCATGAAACTTGGTGAACTTGAGAAAATGCGTATATTTGTATGAGCGAACTCTGTACACGCACGAGATGTATCCCCCTAGCCATAAACGTGCTTAATCATAAGATAATAGTAACACTTCACAAGCTGACAGCCTGCTTGGAAGTATACAAGGGATACACACACACACACATACAAATATACACAGGGCTTGAAAGACAGTGTAGTTTCTATTCGCACATTGATATTTTTACATTGTTGTTAACAGTACCGTGTGCGTAGAGATATATTTCTCATTTTTGCATGTACCTCATCATAGTCATCGGCCATGGTTTTGAATAGAAAGCTAACTAAAACTCACGCATACTCACATATTTGCAACAGAGCATACAAATACATTGAAATTTGCTATATATATATATATATTATACCATATTCCCACCTTCATTTCATTTTGTCTCTATGCTCTTGCTTTCAGTTTTCCATTCATTTAATTTTTGTGAAATCTCTACTCTCCATCTATCGAATCAATAGAATACTCTTTATGGCTACGGCTTATCCAAGCTTCTGGCATATAGTTTTGGAAGCATACGCACACATTTTCCCAAAAGAAAAAAAAAAACATTTGATTACGAATTGTGTGAATGACGCGTTCGCAAAGCCAACACCAATTGCTATACTGAACTGCGTTGATAATTCCGAAACTTTAAAGATTCGTTTACCGTACATATAGCATCCGAACAGTTAAGATGGAAAATGTGAAAATTCAGAAAAAGCATTCCCCACATTCAGTTCAGTTTTGACGTTTTGTGTGTGTGTGACGAGAAAAATTCATCGCTAATTTGCACAACGACACATTTTTCTACAAATGCAAACACTGACCAAGATAGAAATGAGTGACTCGAATAAGCAATGAAAAATCAAACTTTAAACTATTCGGGATATTTATATATATGTATACATATATGAGAAAAAAGAAAATAAAAATAATAAGTTTGTTTGATAAGGACTTTGTTGTTGCGATAATAATTAACTAAATAAAAATAAATAAATACCCAGTGATACATCCATAAGTTTAATTATCAATTTTTGCTTGTAAATTTGTTCTTTTGATTCAATGTATTCGCGTAAATTATCTGAAATGTTGTATCCATTGAAACAAACATGAGCAAAATAGTTCTGTTTAAAATGTTCAAGTTTCTGCTAAATAAATTCTAAATGAAGATTCATCGATAATCAAAAAGATTTCAATGAATATTTTCAAAGGGAAGAATATTTAGAAAATGTTATAATTGAACAAATAACGTCGACATAAACGAAGTGTGAAAGTTCGAAAAAAAGGAAGATGCTGTTGCGATGGAAAATGAGAATGTAAAACAGTGAAACGGAGATAAAGATAGAGAGCAAGCAAAAACGAGAAAGAAAGCGTGTGGTAAAATGTGAACGAATGTGTCGGAACGTTGAATGTTGATTTTTTTTTTAGTCACTGTTGCTTTCTTGTGCAATCATTTCGCGGTGGAATAAAACAAAACACGTCACAACGAATCTTTCAAATAAAATTGTAAGTTCAATAAAAATCGTTTTCAGAACTTTTTTTTCTTATTATTCGGATTTAGTTTCACTATACGACAAATGACGCTTTAAACACTTGTTAAACATACATAAACATCAAACACAAAGAAACAGAATATCCATAAATGCAAAAATAAATATCCTTACAGATTTTTTTTCATTTTCATAGTTGTTGTATTAAAAAGAAATTGCCACTTAACCGACGGTTAATCGTTCGTCCATATGGTTCTGTTGGTTAAATTGTAAATAAATATCAAATGATAGACAGTTGATATATCGACTCGTTCAAGTCTCTAATTTTTGTAGGATTTAGATTTTATATTAAAAGAATGCGGCTCCGTGAAAGCATGTGCGTCTCCGTAAACGCTAAATATCCTTCACAAAAACACCAATCAAAGATAAATACAAGTAAATTGTCAGTGAGAAAGAGAAAGAGAAAGAGAAAGAGAAAGAGAAAGAGAAAGAGAAAGAGAAAGAGAAAGAGAAAGAGAAAGAGAAAGAGAAAGAGAAAGAGAAAAGAGAAAGAGAAAGAAATACATGTACATATTCACTAAGTGAAATCGATGAAAAGCTAACACAAGTAACTTAAGCTTTGTTCCTAGCGCACAAACATAAAAACCAAATACATTCAATGAATATTAATTGACTAAACACATACTGACAAAAATAAATACTTCAATCGATTCGACCGCAACAACAGCATTTATCAAATAAAGCAGATGAGTAGTGAGCAGATCATAATTTGACAGTTAATCAATAAACAGACAAAGTTGATATTTATAAATAAAATTCGGTATTGATTGTGATCGCTTCCAAAATAAAATCGCAAAGAAACAAGTCACAATGTTTTTTCACAATGAAAACCGCTGAGATCTATCTTTCATTTTATTATGCTTAAAATAAAAGACCTTTCTACCGGGCAATAAATCTGGCAATGTTTAAGCAATTTTTGTTTTTCTAACTCTATGTTCCTTCTCTCATTTCATTTTGATTTATTTATTTATGTGTAAAAAAGGTGTACTGGCCACAAAAGGCGATATGTTCCGAAAATTAATAATAAAAATGCATATTCATACAACAGAAAACACTAATCAAGATGTCAAAATGTTATTTCAGTTCAATTGCTTTATCATTGTGTTTGAGTGTTGTTTTTTCGCACGCCATTTATTACAACATCAAATTAAACATACAATGTGATTGAAATGACAAGAAGAAGAAGAATATGATGTTTCTATCAATTTATTGCTTCCATCCAATCGTAAATAAATATTTTCAAATTATTTTCGTTGTTTTATTTGCCTAACAAATTGTTAGTAACAATATAATATGTTTTTTTTTTTTGCTTCTGTCATAAAATTTGTGTCAAATGCATTTTTTCAATTTGCGTATAAATCATTATAATCTATTTCACTACTCTGGATGGAAACTATTAGTCGTACGACTGACTGCCTTTAAAGCAGTTTTTCAATACGTTAAATTTATTTTCCCTTCCACTTTCACTTTTGATGGGTTGCATTTTACCTTTATAAAATGTCCACTAAGTATTCGTAATCGAATATTAATATAAACAATATGGTTATAAATTCAAATTTACATAGCTTTTGCGCGACCATTTAATCAAGTTCTCCATCAGAAATGTAAACATCCAGATAATTATTTGCAAATGAAAAAAAAAAAAAAGTTGAATGGACAGTAATGGGATTTGATTCCGATTCCGATCGAGATGTATATAAGAATGGGTATGTGTAAACGTTAATGCGATTATTGCGCATTGTACGTCACAGAGTTCTATATTTTCTAGGTTATAAACTAATGCAAGCTATGAGATTGAATAAAAATATAAACAAAAAGCAAAAAAAAACTTAAATTGAAAGATCGTTTTGTACTATTTCAAATGGAATAGGATTGTAAACATACTTGTGTGCTTTATTGAAAGTTATATTTTGTTGTATTATGAATAACAGCGTGTCTGTGAAAAATTGAGAAGAGTGGGGGGTGTGGTTGAGTCAAGCAGTAAATCAACGTTTCTCATTCTCTATCTCTCTCTCTCACTATCTCCATTTTAGTCGAATTTCTATGGGATGGAATGCAATCAGAATCGCATATTGACATCATTCATGTCAGCGGTAGACGATGTACGATGATGCGTTAGAAAAGAGAAACTTGAGAAACACATTGAATGTTTATGTGTGTGTGTGTATGTGTGTGTGTGCTCGACTTTTCCTCTTCATCTTATTTTTATTTTTATTTTATGACCATTTCGTTCTGAATTAGAATACGAAGCTTATGTTGAATTTCATCTATTTAGTGGCAAGATGCCTGTCGCTTTATTCATCATTTTCAGCGTCCTTGTATATGCCGCACATTGGACGTGTCATCGTGTTGTTTTTTTTCTTTACGGTTTTCTGCCATTTACTCCAACGACGCCTGCTATTCTCGTACACACTTTCTTATGGCGTATAAATGAATGATGGGAACGATTCAGCGGGAGGGTGTGTAAAACCCTGAATGATTATATGTAGTCTGTATATGCTGGCTGGTGCGTTATATTTTCAACGTTACATGCGGTTTTTGCATATTCGCTTATGCGGAAAGATTAACTTTTGCACAGTTAAGCTTATTGATAAAAATGTCACGTTTTACTTTCATATTTACATGCAAGGAAATAATCACGCTTAACTGAACTTGTGTTTTTCATTATATGTATTTCACATTTATATAAAAAGCATTTGAAATTGAAAATGCGAACAAATGCCTAATGAGAAATTCCGCGTAGCAAATGCGACAAATTACAAATGTCGCCGTTTTCATCCATTTCTAATAAAATGATGCACGACACGAGGCACAGGCCAGTTCAAGAAAACGAAAAGCAAAAGAAAGAGAGAAAAAAGGCAAAAAAAATAAAATAAAATGAAAAAAGGGGGAAAATGACGCAAAAGAGAAAAAACACAAGGGGAATTTACTGTCAAAAAAATTCAACTAAAATGAAAGTTGTACTCCTTGGTGACCAATAGTTAAATTACATAGATAACTAATGATTGTTCCTGTTTTCATGTTTTCATGTTTTCTACTGTCATTCTATTTGCAATTTGATGTAGGACCACAAAATATAACATATTCCAAAGTCGCTACCAACCTAAGACAAAAGCATCCAGCCCATTTGATGTGGAGATACGATGAACTTGAACTACACTAATTTCCGAGAAAAAAAAAGTGAAAAGATTACAACATTTATTAAATGACCGCACTTGTTTACATAAGAAAAACAACAAAACAAGAATTGTCTGCATTTCAATAAATTCTCTGTTGTTTTCTTCACAAAAATTTTTTCCAACGTCACAACTCAACATTTCAAATGTGAACACAGCAATCGAATAAGAGACGATAATGAAAAACTCATTCAAACTCAATCATATCTTACGCGAAGACCAACATAAATTAAAAAAAAAAGAAAAAAAGTGTTATATGTATAAACTTTCAAATTGAACTAAACTTGTTTTTGTGTTTTGTCTTTCATTATTGTTCATTTCCCATTTTTTTTTTTTTTGGAAAGAAAAATCCCAAAATTGAGCGATAAAAGTGTTGACGTCATTATTAGAATAAAATAAATAGATTTCTGTATTCAAATTCTGGTCGGTTTGGAAGTAATAAATATAACGACGAAAGATTGAAACAAGAAATGAAATAACGAACGAACGAACAAACAAGCTAGCAATATTAACAATAGACAAATGAATCGATTTAATTACTTAAAACAACAAACTCAATAGAAGCAATTCAGTCAAGTGTGAATGAAACTCAAGGGAAAAATGTCAGATAGCAACCATTATGCGATGAAATGGAATATCATCCAGCAGATGCTTAACATTAAAAGGTGAGTAGTATTTGATTTATATTAAATACTCAAAGCACTTCAAATGAACTTGAAAAATGGATTGTTTTAAAGAATCGAGCAAATATAAAGCAAAGAATGAAGACTGTAACGATACTTCATAAAAAGGATGACACTTTCATGATAGAATGTTCCTGCAAAGGCGATGGCGACGTCGTCGACAACAACAACTCATTGTACGTACAATGATGATGAAAATGATGTCGGATTTTGTTCTCATTCATGGAATCAAAACCAAAAACCAAAAACAAATGCACATAACAATTGATATTATGTGAAATGTAATGCGCGTTGCTCAAAATCGGCCAAAAAAGATCCAGTTTTAAACTATATCAATTTAATAGAAAACTCATTCAAGTGGAAAACCCAGTTAATTTTGATTTTTTAACAGCCACACTAAACATGTCTTCTATATCTCAATTTATCAACTTTTCGTTTTGCTTGTATCAAAAGATGAATTTTGATATGTTAGCTCATTGAATAGTTATGTGTTCCATTTGCTGACACTCACAATGATCATTTACTGACAACGATTACCAATTTTACGATCGTCGTAAGTTACCTTTGTATTTTGTTGCGAATCTCTCGAATGATAAGGACAAAAGATGTGTAGAGCAGTTAAATCTTTAACTTTGAAATGTTCGCAATGTTTCATATTCAATCACCAAATCGCTAAAAATATATCAAAAATTAATTCTACTTTCTACTCCATTTGATTATTTTTTGTTGTTTTTTTATAGGTTCATCTTCATTCTCATTTAACCGTGGAATAAATCTCTGTCTTACTTGCATTGTCAAATCAATTTCGAAATATTTTTCTAATTTGCATCAAGGGGACAAAGTATATGAAAATAAAACGAAACAAATTTAAAATTATAAAATGTTTTTTCGCAAATGCCAATGCTGACTGTGCTTGCAATAATTGTTAATTTGTGTGTTTATATGTTTTGTTGTAGAAGCTACAATGTGTGTACATAGATACATATAACACCTACACACCTACACACACACACACCATTTGCGTATAGATAAAGATGAAGTATTTAGCAGCAAATTCATAAGCATGGAATATATTTTCCCATCAATATTACATCGAATACATGGCAATACCGACATGACTTTACAGATGAATATAATAATTGTAACAACATGCTACACCATAAGTAATATTGAACGCAAATAAATGAAACCTCACACCGCGTATAACGTGTTTCACAGAAAAATATAAAAATATTTTATATTTTGAATTCATATTCATAATACATGTGTATCCCATCGTCATTGCCATTATGCACAATATAAAATTCACAAGAAAATTACCCAACTGGATACGGATTCAAGCTTTATTTTACGTTCAATTTCATACACAGTTCGTTTCGCCTACTGATTATATATTCGTATACAACCGAAAGCTTATATTCATTTTAAGTAAACTCCATGTTAAAATACACACACACACACACACACATTCAATATATCTATCCGTCTCGTTTCTTTCTTGTTAGAAAGTTTTGCGTTCTAGCAAAAACCGATGACGACAAGTAAATCTTCATAAATTTGTTGTTCTTCTATTTGTTTGTCAGTATATTGAAAATTCTAGCCACATTTCGATCACGTACGACGGCTATGGAAAAAAAGGCAATTCAATTGGATTTTTTCTTCCATTATTACTTGATTAATTCAGTTTTCTAGTCTGGCAACCTTGCAATTTTGCAATCACTAATAACTCAATAAAAATAATGTTATGATCTTGGAAACTTATTAAAAATGTTTTGTGTACATTGTTTTCCATTAATGATCAAAAATATCAGTGACAAAAATTTTCTTGGGACGAGTATTTTACCCCCTCAAAATAAGATGAGTCATTGATTCAAATTACACTGTTTTATCGTCTAAATTTTTTTTTTTTTTTTTGGTATTATACCCAAAATGAAGCATCATTAGACGCAAAAATAAAAACTGCGCTTCAGTGTTGCTTCAATCATCAAGATCATGCTGAGAACATGTTGACAGCTGCAATATATTTTAATTAAGCGTTACTGGGGCAATATTGTCGAAAGTTGGTCAAAAAAATCGCATACACATTCACATTGTTGATAAATTAAAATGTCCAATCGCTGTAGTTAATAAATTGCATTGTACTTGATATAAAGTACATTTTATATATGGCATATCTTTGATTCAAGTTTTAAACAAATTAAAGAGTCTGTGTGTTGTTGGCAACGTTTTAGAACAATTGTCAAATAGTACCAATTCAGTACTAAATTTGAAATATCCAACAGATGGCACTGTTCTACTACACTGATTTGTTTCGGCCTAGAGATACAATATTCGAGAAAAACTATTACTTCAAACTAATTATAAAGATTCAATACTTGAATTTATTCTTTTTATTATAAAGGATTTTGGAAATGGAAAATTTATAAAAAAAAATACACTTTTAGAAAGTGTGATTCTATTTTTGACTTTTGCTGTAAACACTACACTGGATTACCTAGTAGCTCTTGTGGCAGGTATTTTTAGACATATTGAAGAAAATATAGGAGAAGTGGATTCTATATTTAGTAAAATAGAATTGCGCGACTCTGTAATTGTATAAGACTTTTTTTTCATTCTTATTTATTTTTTAAATAAAGTTCACAAAAACACCATTGAAAAATACAAATAATTTTTAATAGACAAAGAAAAATAACTGGAAATGCTCCAAATATAAATAAAATGCATTCATTTGCAAAGTATATTCCGTTTGTTTTCCATCACTTCATTAATGGAAAATCATATATGAATTTTTTTTCTTTTATTTAAGTACTTGTCAAAGTGAGCTCGAATAATGAATTTAGGTAGTTATCGTGTAAACTATTGGCAACGAATAGAATTTGAATGGAAATTGAATGCGACATATATTTTTACTCCAAATGTAAATTGGTGTGAAATGAAATATTTAAAAAAACCATAGTCAAGTTGACAAAGCGATAGAAAAATTAAAGGTAAAATATTTCATTCAAAAAATGTTCGTATAAATTATTATGATAAAAATGTGAAAGGATTTTTCGTTCAATTCGTAAAGATAGATTTCATTTTGTACAATATTTTCTTTGAAATGTGTGGAACAATAATAATTTTTATTAAAAAACCATTTTTAAACATGAAAAAAAAAACATCTAAGCTCACCAATAATCAAGGCAATTTTAATGAAAAAAAAAAAACGAAAAAAAATTTCTTCTTTTCTATCACTTTTCTGCTGTACTGTGTGCGTTAAAGTATTTCAATTAGTCATTTGCCTTTTTTAAATGATCAAATATTTACAAATGTCAAAAATTCAGTAAGTTCGATGTGAGCGAAATGTGAATTTTCTGAAAATGAATAAAGAAAGAAGAAGAACAAGTCGCTTCGCTTTTTGGTCAAGTTGTTGTGTTGTCATGTTGTTTTGTTTTCATGATATGAATTTTATCAATTTTCGTTTTATGTGCTGAAATGTGCTTGGTTTGACGTCATAGTAACCATGTATTTTTACTTAAGAATATGTCATCATTATTATTGAATTTTTTGAAAGCTGTAGTTCTATGTCGTGTTAACACGACCAAGATGGACCAAAATGAAACATATTTTTGAAAATGCCTTTTAAAGACCTTTTCAATGATACCCATATCGACCATATTATTTGAATAGAAAAAGTTGTAAACCACCGTGTTAAATTAATAGACAATGATGGCCGCCCAAATTAAACGGATAATTCAACCTCAGAATAAGACCTTTCTATTGATATATAGGATTCCCATATTAAATATTCGGAAATAGAAGAAAAAGTTCCTGAAGTAAATTTGTCTGAAAAAAAAAACATTACTAAATTAATAGGCTCTACATTTCATGTAGTGCCTAAAAATTAAGCCAAATGCGTGAATCGAACCTTCAGATACCTTCAGCGTAAATAATTATAAGATTGGCTCGCTGCCTACTGTGCCAAAAAGGTTCTGGATTTTGATACATTATTAGCAATTGACATTTGTGTTGTTTCACATTTCTTTCTTTTCTTTTCTTTTATTCTTCTCATCTTTTTTTCAACCTTTTTTTTGTCTAATTTCTATTTGACCTAATGCACTTTTTTCTTTTCTGTTTACTAACATAAGTAATATCAATTATTTATTTGAGAACATGTCAGTATTTCATTATTCCAATCGTTTCAAAACAATTATTATCGTTCATACTTAATCCATGTTAGAGGAAAAAAATTGATAACCAAAATATACTAGATTTGATTTGATTTCTAGTTTACAATATTATTTTTTATCACAGAATATATTGTTATTATATATTATATCGTCGTTGTTTTTGTATGAAAATTATAATTCAAAAGTTCGATAACAAGGCTAGTGGCAAAGTAAATTTCAATGTAATATTTTTTTAATTTGAACTCAAGGTGATGAAACGAGGTGCACGTAGTGCCTACTACGCGACCGGATGTGCTTTCGGTAGCACAAATATGTGTTCTTCAGTGGTACAACGGACGCGTAGTAGTCACTAGGTGCACCTGGTTTCATCGCTATGTTTGAACTTCAGAAAGTTAAGTTTTCACCATAATTTCTCTTCATTCTATTACTTCATAAACATGGCTGAAGCTAGAATGCAAGCGTGAGTAAGCACAAAAAAGAAATTGCCTGGCCAGCCGAAAAAGTTCGTAGATGAAGAATTGGAGATATTGCTCAACGAAGATTCATGTCAAACGCAAGAAGAACTTGCAGAATCATTGGGAGTGACTCAACAAGCAATTTTCCAAACGATTGAAAGCATTGGGATTCATTCAAAAGGTAGGAAATTGGGTGCCATACGAATTGAAACCAAAAGACGTTTAAAGGCGATTTTGCATATCTGAAATGCTTCTAGAACACCACAAAAGAAAGTCATTTTTGCATCTTATTGTCACTGGAGATGAAAAATGGATCTATTACGATAATCCTAAACGAAAAAAATCATATGTCAAGCCCTCTGTATTTGGTGGAATCAGAAGGGAGTGCTCTACCATCAGCTGCTAAAACCTGGTGAAACCATCACAAGAGATGTTTACGGACGACAATTGATCAAATTGAATGTAGCCATCAAAGCCAAACGATCGGAATACGCGACCAGTCACGAGTCGATTTGATAATAATAATATTTCTCCTAATAATTTTATCATAATTTTTTGTTTTATATATTTATGTATATTTTTAATATTTAGTACACAAGTGTCGCCATCTAATGTGTATTGTCAAGATTTAGTACACGGGCGTTGCCATTTTATGGATAATTTTATTACATACATGAAATGTCAATTTTTCTTTAGTCAACACACAGCCTCTTTAAATAATTACTTTCTTGACAATTTACGTTTTGCTTTATGTAATGGAAAAATGGTTAAGGCGGAGATTATTACCGAATTACCTGTAAATGCTTTCAGCTCATAAATCATAATTAGACTTTTGACACTCAGATAAAAAAAATTTCGGAATTTTGGCAACACTGTGTTGCGATTGTCAAAATTACAACCACATTTAAGATATTTACAACAATGGTTGTAATAAAATAACATTGCTCTTATGGAGCAAAAACACAACCATTGTTGTAAATATCGCAAATTTGGTTGGAATTTTGACTTTCACAACCAAATGTTGCCAATATTCTGAAAAATTTTTTATCTGTGCATACTACTTGGCTATTGCCATAATTGAACTTTGTATGATACTATTACGTCGTTAACAGCGTAATTTCTGGTACTTATTCACATCATTTGACACTCATTTGTTGATTAATTGTAAAATAATCAGATTCTCAGATGTACACGATTTGAACGAATGATCTGCAACATGTATTATCGTGTGACTACTTTATCGTTATCTCATTGAAAATTAGGGCCAATTAAATTGCCGTTTTAATAAATGAATTATTTATTATATTCATTTGTTTATTTTAACATTGTCCAACCGGCATATGAAAATCGTTTGAAACACGTCGAATAACATTCCACAAACAAAAAAAAATCTTTGTGTATGCTTTTCTTCCAAAATATTTACCAAAATTTAGAAAGGTTGAGGAAAAATTCCACACATACATTTTATACTAAATTTCCATAAAAAGCTAAAACAGAAATACACATGATATGAATAGTTTTCTTTTGAAAAGTGGCATGATGTCCTTTGAATTTAAACGAAACTCCGGTATTACCCAAAAAATGCGCCATCCTAATATAGAAGTCGCTCACAAAGACCGGTCGTCGTATTGCTTCTCTATAACCATTTTTTTTGGAGAAAAAAAAAACATCTCAATATGGGCATATGAAGTGGAACTTTAAAACTATTGATGTCATAGACTTATTTTAACTGTACTAGGCTGTTCAAAATTGAAGGTACTTTTTGAATGAAAACACATTTTTTTGGCAAAATTCTATTTTATTCTTCAACATAATCTTCTTTCAGCTCGATACACCGAGTCCAACGATTCTCCAACTTTTTTATGCCTTCCAAATAATACGATTTGTCGAGCTGCTTTCCAATTCGACCTCTTCATTTAATCCAAAACGCTTACCAGACAGCCATCTTTTGAGGTTTGAAAACAGGAAATAGTCGCTAGGGGCCAGATCTGGAGAATATGGTGGGTGAGAAAGCGATTCGTATCCCAACAGTTCATCAAATGTGAGCATACGCGGCACCCATCTTGCACAAAGCTTTCTTGCTCCCCAATTTTTCATGCAAAATATTAAACACACACCCAGTTGAGATGTGTGTGGCCTCAGCTATCTCACGCACTTTCAGTTTCGGGTCGTCCAATATCATATCATGGATTTTTACAATTATTTCTGGTGTAGTCACCTCAATTGGCCAACCTGGACTTGGTATTGTTTCCGTGCTCGTACGACCACACTTGAATTGAGTAAACCACTTGTGAACAGTTCAGAGTCCGAATAATACTTTCTGAGAGCAGTTTCTTGCTTTTTCCAAAAAATACTGTTTAATCAACACACGGAATTCACTTTTTTCCATTTTAACAAAAATATTCGGAGGTTAGTTGCTTTCAACTAGGGGAATTTATCGAATAAATATCCGTAGAAATCTGCAAAAAATCTGCTCAAATTTTCTAGCACTAGAACATCAAATATTGAGTGTTGCCTACGAATATTTGCGGATTTTTAGCATATAGCGCGGATATTCACTCTATGATCACGAAGAATATCCGCTGCAAATCCAATCTATCTGCAATATCTGCAACACATCTGATTTGATAAATTCCCCTAGGCTTTCAAGCGCTGTAACTCGTAGACTACTGATTGGATTGCGCTCAAATTTTGACAGTAGTGGTTTGAAGGATTGTACTTTAAAAAATTATAATCGATCCTGATCAAAAGATGGCGCCTCTTACAAAAGAACCTTCATTTTTAAACAGCCTAGTACAGCTATCTAAATATAAATGTTAATGTTTTGCCTCCATTTCAGGAATGTTATTGGTGGTGATGAGTCTCTCATTTGCATGAGGGCTTTTTTTTTTAAATACAGTTAATTCTTTTGACAAGATGAAGCACTTTATTTAGTGTTGAATCAAACACAAAAACCAAATATTAGCTGAGTGGGGAATATTTTTTAAACATTTTGGCCATCTATTGATGCCTTTTTTTCCTTGCCAATCGGCAGTCGTATACATTTCAACGTATTTATGGTTTAAGGTTTCTGTTAATTACAGTTGGAATGTGTATATTCAGAGAGCGTACAATGAAAATTCAACAAAGAATGCCTAGTCATTGAAACTAAATTGAAGTTCGTTTCGATTTTATTGGTATTTTCCGTTTGGTTTTGACAAAAGAAAATCCAAAATTATTCTTAACAGTCAGCCAACTATATATTTTTTTTGCTTGTCATTTAAAGAAACAAATCATGAAGCAAAAAGACTCTGTCAAATATGCACAAAATAAAGGCAAAAGAAAAACAACATCATTTTTCAATCATTTTGGCGGAAAAGAACCATACGCAAAATGTTCTGGTCGGTTTTTTTTATTGAATCTTTCTCCATTTCCCTCTGTTTCTTTTTCCAATCAATCCCATTGGAGATTATTTTTGTGAATCAAATGATATTCGCGCCATCATTTCCAAGCACGAAATTTGTTGCAGAATGTCTTTGAAGTGTCGGCATTAATAGTGAAAAAGTAAATGTTTTTCAAAGTCAAAAAAATGGATGAAATATCCATAATTAATTCATTCATTAAAACAATGAATTTGTTCCATAAAATTTTTGTGGAGAAAATGTTCTTAATGTTTAGCTATAAAATAAATAGTATGAATTCTCAATGGATCAATATATGTGAGACTCAAGACAACTTAACAAGTTCTGTCGATGATCTCCCTTTTTTATTGCTTTGATTTGATCTTACATTTTTTGCTTATGCACGATTGCATACTGCATACAGTATAAAAATACATGGCATGACATTTCAGTTGTCAATAACATTACCGATTTAAGTTATCCATATCTTTTACTTTTGCTTGTGTGAAAGCCTGGCTCCATATGCAGAAAATGATGAACGTATTAAATTTGCTCTAATCCATCTATACATTTAGTTTCTAGTGCTTGCATTTGCATCTTATATATTTTCCCTCAAAGTTCTAACTAATGTCTTGCAGTTTGCAATGGATTTATAAGAAATACTCGCTCAAGGTTTTCTATACTCGCTTACGTTCATAGAATCTTTTATCATCGCACCGATTCTATCTTAATTCCATTTTCTTATAAAAATGTGCATTAAAGTGAGAGAGCGCGCATCAGAAATCCCATACATTGCATTAAATATAAGTAAAATATTTGCTATCTATCTGCTATAGAAATGTTTCGAAAAATTGATAAATTTAAATATATTCGCCATACATTCAAAATATAGCTAAAATGAATTTAAAGAAGATAATATTCAAGTGTTTTTTTTTTTTAATTAAAGCTCGTCAATAAATGTAGCTGGCAAAATTGACAATTAAAATGGTTAATATGAGTATTTTCAATGGAAAATAATGAGCGAGAGCCATAAATTTGTGTATGAACCTGTTGTTATATGCAATTGATTGGTCATGTAAAAAGTGAAAAGAAACACGCTTGCATATGCACACCTCATACGCAGATGTATAGTATTTTAATATTAAAAGAGGGATAGATAAAGAGAGAGAGAGAGAGAGAGAGAGAGAGAGAGAGAGAAATATAGATAGATATGTGTGAGTGTCGTTCACTCATCGAAATGAATAGCGATGCTCATTCTAATGGATAAGATGGTGTGATTGATTGTATGTGAATGTGGATGCTTTATCAAATTTTGTGTCGCTCCAAACGCATTTATGCCACATTTTTCGATAACTGATTGTGAACCATTTACAACTTTACATATCGGATGCATGTATCATGACGAATTCCACATCATACTCTTTCAATCGTATCCATCATTCGTTTCTCATGGGTTATTGACCAAATGTTTTACACATTGTGTGTCACAATTTATCTTGCTATTGTCAAACTGAATTTGATTAAAGCCTTTCGTAATTGATTTTTTTTTTCTTTGCTTTCTCGTTCCTTTTCACATTCTCTTTTGAACTTTTTCACTATCCATAAATTATTAATTTATTTATTTATTTTTATTATTATAATACAACAAAATGTCCATTGAAAGTAAAATCCAACGAATCAATCAAAAATAGATTAAATGTAGTAAACTGATTGGAAATGAACACTTGTATGCCAATATTTATTTCATTGATTCACACAATATCGATTATAAGGAATTTATACAAAATTCGAACAAATACATTTTCAAGTGAAAATGATTTTACATCACTACTAGAGAGTAGACACGATTCAAATACATTTGACTAATCTATCAGATGGATTTGACACTTCGTTGGTTGCATTGAATTTATTGCATTTATTCACAATGTAGCCAAAGTCAAAAATTGTAAATTCTATCAATGTGGCCTCAAATTTGACGTTGTCAAAAGCAAATTTCAGTTTTCATTATAAATTCCGATTTTTTCGATTCAAATATGTTTCTTAATTTGGACCGAAATTTATTGAAGCTTTTTAGCTATTTGTTAAGTTTTCTCTCACGTTTGTCATTTGTGTTTGCAGTTAACACTGTGATGTCAACCGCCAAACGGCTGGTTCTATCCCTCCGAGGACGGAAAGAATCACAAACAACAGCTGGAACATCATCAACGCGTCTAGTGTCAGCAACCAGTTTGTCACCAGGCCATGAGTTAGATGAGATAGCGGTGGTTTCAGGTAGTGGAGATTCATGTCATGTTCTGTCTTATGGAAGCTTAACACAACCAAATGGGCCATCTTATGCAGGTTTGTATTTCAATTTTTTTTTTTTTATTTTCTTCTTTCCAATACTGAATTTTGTTTTTCGCGCAATTCAACAAATAAACAAGCAAGAAAAAACAACACTAAAATCAACAATGAATACCACAAAAACAAACAACATACACTTGAAGTCAGTCATTTTGATAAATAAGAAGATAAAGAAGAAAAGATGATGATGAAAATGCTGCCCACGCCAAAACCAAACAAAAACTTCCAACAAATGAATGAAAAACTCACAGAAAAAAATGGCGTATAAAAATGACATACTTAATTCTACTCGAATATGGTTTGTCTCTCTATGCACTAGATCAAGATCAACAATTTTATGCGTGAATCGACGGTGGATTACTACATTTGTTGAAAGCTCCAAGGGAAAAGAAAGAAATTTCATTAAATTGTTCAAAACAGTGTGAAAAAAATCTGTTTCAAACAAAGAGAAAAACAGAAATAGAGATGAAAAGAGAGCGAGCGAGAGAGAGAGAGAGAGAGAGAGAGAGAGAGAGAGAGAGAAAGCACACACAAAAATCGGAAAGTGAAGAGATTTATGTTACAATGTGTGATGTATTTTCTTTTTTGTTTTCTTGCCATTCAAGTGGTCTTATGCACAACAGTATCCTCCCCATTTCTCATTTTAATTAATTTTGAGGGAATAAAAAATTCGCCCGTATTACGTTACCCCAAGCTAAACATCCATTCACCAAAAATTGTAAGCAAACGAGGAGAGCAAACTTGCCAACTTTCGAATAGATGGAATGAAAATGAATAATTGTAATCGAGAATTATAATGATAAAAATAAGAAACAAATAAACACACACACACACACACACACACACACACACACACATGCGCGCGTATGATAAGAATGGGATCGTCTTTAATATCGTAGTAAGAAAATGTATGAGAAAATTTTCTTAAGCGTTGATAAGAAATAGTGAAAATGTCATCAACAAATTTGAAAACATGAATTTAATTATTTATGAAAACAAATCGTTAAGTATTGAACAAAATATGTTTAACTAATATTTGTAGATCCCAAATCTAAGGCATAATATTTTTTTATTAATTAATTAATTTATATGCTCGAAGGGTTCACCGATCCAAATATTTTACACGCATACTTACACACAAACAAATGTTGATATGAACTCGGTGACATTCATTAGTTGTGAATGCTTTTAAATCCCCTTTACAACCTTTTACTATACATATATAAGATTGAACACAGTTGAAGTACATAAAGCAGCTTCATACTTAAGAATAAGGGCAATTCCACGAAACAGTATCACTGCAATCTATAATAAAATCACTTGAATTGTATTAATTCAATATAAATAATTAATTACTTCAGTTACATTGAGAATATTAGATACATGTGTGTATCTATTTAAAATTGTACGAATATCATATTGCATTTGAAACTTAACATAAATATGAGAAGTAGTAATATGATGAAACGACAAGAAGTAAAACGTCAATTAGGTTGATTTCTCTTTACGAACATTTACATTCAATTTTCATGTTTTCAAAGTATACTGTACTGTACTGTACTGTTGGATATAAATCCCATAAAATGATACAATACTCTTGTTGGCAGATGATGTGCGTGCCACAAGCTTCGTTAAACAGGCAGACAATTTCAACAGAAGCAATTCAAATTTGATACTAACCTGCCCGACTTTTTCATCACGTCAAATTTTGTGCTGCTTTTTTTTAATCAACACAAACGCGATCAGCTTCCAAGTTGAGTTTTAACAGCCGAATCCAATCGGCACTTAAAACACGCACTGAAAATTTCACGCAACGCTGCGAATAAACAATATTGTGATTGAGATTGAGATGACGATAAACAGTCAAAAATTTTGAACGGCTCGGTTTCCCTTGGAGATATTGAAATCTGTGCCTTGTTTTATTGTTGCTCCGTTCAGTGTTTTCATTTTTTTTTTTTCGTTTTTCAACTTGCGTCAAATCATACAGATAATGCCGTTTGTTCAGCAGGCGTTTATTCCTTTGGCAAATATTTCATATCACAAGCGAATAATTCATTACAGTTTCCATTCCATTTTAACCATTCTATTTTTCCGCACAGAGCGGCAAAAAGTTTTCACGATTTACAAATGAAAAACAAAATAAAAGAGAAAAAGAGAAAAAGAGAACAGGAGAGAGAGAGAGAGAGAGAGAGAGAGAGAGAGAGAGAGAGAGAGAGAGAGAGAGAAATCATCAGAGGCCATCTCATCATCAATATCGTGTGAATAGTCAAGTGTGCGACGCACCGCAGAATGATTTTTGCCTAAATTTTCCGGGCACGCATATGTAGTTACACTAAAGTACATAACAATACAGTATAGCAACGCACTTTTCATAGTATACATGATTTGAAGAGCAATACAAACAGCAAAAGTTAAACTTCACTCAATTTAAAATAATATTCTTCTTTTGACTGTGTATTTGAGGCCTGATACTGATTGTACAATGATTCAATGTCTAAATGCCATCACTTCAGTTCATTGGCTTGACTTTTTCATATACTTTCGCTTTATTGTATTCACGTTCATTCGACAACTTCCACAAAAATGCTTGAAAGTCACTGTTTTGTTGTTAAATGCGTAATGATATGCTAAAATAGCAAACGTGTGTACATCACATTAATCCATCCGAAGGCTTGTTTAAATCGCAGTACTTTTGGTACTTGATGTTTGTATTGCAAAACCGAAAATATGTTCCTTTACATATTCCTAATTGCTCTTTTGCTCATTCTTGTTTTTCTTATCGCAAACTTATATCGTCCTATTCCTTTTCCATTAATTCATTCATACTTACTTACTTTCTTTCGTTTCTTTTTTGTTTATTCACAGTGTTTTGTGTTGTTTTTCTGAATGTAACATTTTTTAATTCTTTTTACTGTAGTTTCTTTCTATGAGGACCAATATTTACAGTCCGTACAATGACAACTGCATACTGCTTTCTAACATCCTAATAAAAATTATAATATAGATCACTTATGTGAACGCTTACGGCGTACAGATATCGAAATTAACACCCCCATTTGGATAAATCCGAATTGAATAAAAAAAAAAAAAAAAAAAGAGAGAGAGAGAGAGAGAGAGAGAGAGAACTATTGTTCTTCAGATGCTTCAGCATCATTCGCCTCTTAGCAATTTTATTTTATTTTCTCGACATTCAAAAAAAGTGTCTTGCAATTGTGTTACAATTACGTCTGCAAGATATTTCTTTTCATCGGGGAAGCAAAAAGAACCAAAACAAGATGAAGGAAAAAAACATTTACACGGTATGTCGAAAAACGTATTGTGTGACAGTGTGTTTTTGTGTGCCAACATAAGTGGGCTTTAAAATGTAGCCGCACATAATCACGCTAACGCAGCGAATAGAAATGGATAGCAAAGCAAATAGACACAAGATTCTCTACATGACATTTTTGTTGATTTGGGTGATAAATGTTAACCGTCTTCAAATTTGCATAATTTACCTATTTTCCAGTTACATTTCTAACCACTAAGATGGATAAATCTGTATATTTTAGTGTGACATTCATTTTGGTTTTTTTCTTTCTGTCTACTTTATGAATTTTCTTAGAACGTTAGGCATTGTACATTTTCTCAGACATTTCATTTCAAATTTGTATAATATTATTCAAAGCCAATATTTAATCTAAATACTAATTTAATTCATTTCAATACAATTCCAATGGTTTTTTTAATTTCGAGCTCGGTGTATTCGAAATTGATCAGAAAAGCAGGAAAATTTTAATTTTTCTATGTAAAATTGTTTATATTATATATTCAGTTGTAATTATGCTTCGCTAAATGGATCGTACCTCGATAATATGGCCTCTCCCAGTTATATAAAATAAATTTCGAAAAAAAACGAGCAATAAAAGACCATCCTAAAAAATATGTTCTTGGGAGCGCATTGAAAACGTGTCGGAGACTTTTTCTTACAAAAAAAAGAGGAACATGTTCTTTTCAGCAACCCTATTTACAGCTAGGGATGTGGATATAACTCAAGGACACTTTAATCGAAATCGATGCTTCATTTCTCATTCTAAACTGGACTCTGATTTCAAAAACAGCTCGAAGATGGAAAAAAATAAAAACCAAAAGTTTCGACACACAATTCAATCCAGGTTATTTTTACAGATTGACCATTAAAAAAATTAAGTAAAATAAACTGTAGATTTTCTCAAGAATTGCATGAGAGGTACAGCTGAAATTTCTTCAATGAATTTTGTTTTTTTGATATAAATGTACCGAAAATCAATGTTCGTAAGCCGATTTGGTTTTTATTCAATACACGGCACTCCATGATTTGCTTAATTGCTACGTACATATTTGAGTGTGTACGTGTGCATTACAGAAAATTCATACGCTGCTATGTCAAATGTTGATGATGAACCGCCGGTTAAATAGCCGAAATAATAAACATTTTGACATGCATGGGGGGATTAATTTTAACTAAAACTGTTTTTGACAGTAAATAAATCCAAATCAAATTTGCAAAATTTATTTTCATTGACATAATGTAATTAATGCATTGAAAATCATTTCAGTGAAAATGTTATAACAATTTACGATTAAAGTAATAAATTATCTGGAATAAATCATGATTCAATTTGATGGCTATGATAGGTTTTCACAACTCTTTTCGTAAATTAAGTAAAAATTAAAAATGTCATTATGTCTGGTGCATGAGGCGTGATGGATTGTGTGTGTGTGTTTGTGAACACAAATAATTCAAATTTTCGGGGACAACACCAACCGTATACAAAAAAATTAAATGAAAGGCAATAAATCCAAAAAGAACAAACTCATTCAACAGCTATAAAAATAAAAGGTTTCAATTTTGTAAATAGTTAAATAGTAATGACCGAAACAAATTCGAGAAAATTTCTATTCGAACATACACACAAGGAAGAAGAAGAAGAAGAAGAGAGAGAGAGAGAGCTCTGGCTCTGGGTTACCGAACAACATAAATAACAACAACAACAATAAAAGAGATCCGATCCGTAGAAAATATAAATTCAAATTCAGTTACAAATACTAATTTATTACTTGGCATGGCATCGTATTTTCTCGATAAATTCTGTCCGAATAATAGATTCAATTTACCTAAAGGCTACTGGGCATTTCAGAAGTTCGAATAAAATTTTTGTTTCATTCTATAGGGCTATTTCATGGTAAAAAATAGCGAAAATGAAACATTCTTGTCAACTGATAGCTTAGCAGGCAGTACCTGCCAGGTATGCAGTCTGTTTTTTTTTAAATTACAGATGCCACACTTTTGAATCATATCCAGAGTACTGGATGGTGACGTATACGAAATCTCTTCTACTCACACATTTCAAGCGACATGGATTCGAGTTAAAACACAAAAAAATGGATTCATTATGTCATCGTCATTGCCATTGCCATCAACAATTCACATGACGAGTGCTACATGTCCATCCGCACAAAATAACAATTCATTCGCAGCTGAAACGTTAAATATAATTGAGATCGAGAAAATGCATACGACATATCATGGTCAAAGCCCACACACATACCAAAAATACATTCAAGCACGAAATTTGGACCAAGAACATGAAATCGGCACTGAATACATTTATCGCAGCACACCTATCGGAAAAAAAATAAAACTCTGTACAGTACAAAGCCATTTTCAGTTCTTGTCAACAAAATCATACCCAAATATAATGCTTATTCTACTTTCCACCAGATTTGTGACGATTTTTTTTGTCATTTGCTTATGTCTAAATACTTGTTATTGTTGTTGTTCATTTCATGGCCCTGATTTGGACCAATTCTTGTTAAACTAAATCGAATTAGATCTTCACATTGCTTGGCTGTAATTTCAATTTTTTTTTTTTTTTTTTTTTTGGAATATTCTTTCACCATTGATACTCAAGTGTTGGATTTTTCGGATGAAAAGCGAATTACCGAATTTTTTTCTTCGGTTGCTTGCTTAATACATAATTTGTATGGTGAGCATTCGTTATTGCTTACTAAAAACTCAGTGACCATACTGGGATGCAATGAACGAGAAGAAAAAAACATCATTTCAGTTCACTTTTTTTCATCAATCATACACACTATTGTGATTCGGTTGGTCTGTTGGCCACGAAACATTTTGTAAATACAACAATAGACTCCAACAAAATATTGGTTTGGAATTTTTTTCTTTTTTCGTACAATTCGAGTAAGAATATCTATCTTGATATTTTCCATTTACGCTTTAATATATCGATATATTCGAACTTTAGAATGCGCCTGCAAATGAACAAAACTAATAAAAACGTGCCAAAAAAGCCAACGAAGTGAAAGTTCAATCAAAAATTTAGTAGGTTTGAGCGATAAAGTGTTGGAATATATTTGTCAAATCACACTAAATTAAAAGAACAAGAGGGATTTGTGTTTGTCGATGAATCGAACAATTCTAAAATTGTAAAATTTCTAGTGACACATTATTATCAGATTTACAACACCATCTTTGTACCAAGTTTGTTTAATTTTAATACACATGGCATAAACTGCGTGTGTATGTACGGTAGAGGGTGCGTAGGATGTATGATATTGTCATAAATTCTATTATATAACAGAGATGTATCATATCGTAAAATACGTGATAGATTAATTAATGGCATACTTAACCTTAAGCTCTTCAATAAAAGTGCTCATTTTTGTTGAGTAGAATAAACAAAGGCGTCAACACTTGCGGCCACTAGACCTATATTGCTCTATGACAAAAGTGATATTCAGTATTTCTTTTCAAACGCTTTAGACCAGTTTGCCAACGTTGTTTTTTTTTGTCGAAATTATTGAGGATTAAATTCCCATTCAGTAAACCGGTACACACAAGCACATTCCATCAATTTGAAAATATCGTATAATCATTCTTAGATTTAATTGATCCACGTAAAACTAGTTATGTTTCTGAGAAACAAAAAAAAAAAAGATAGAAACTAAACATTGAAACAAAAAAGTTTAATTACAATTTGTTAACGAATTAGATTTAATAAATTAGCGTATTCTGTAATATTTTCTAATGCAATTATTGTGCTAGTTTCGTTGAAATTCTGGAATTCAGGTCAAATCCTGAAAATCCACGGATCAGCCAAAATTCCGCCGGATTTGTACATTGGGCCATCGAAGCTGATTGGTATTTTTGCGTTTTTTCCCAAGTGAGAAAAACCAATTGGTAATTTTCTCAAACCAATCCGATGCGACGTCTCCATTCACTGATGCGTCAAAATATTTAAAAATATTTTTATTTAAAACTAAATAAATATTAAAGTGTGCCAGCCGGCAAAAAGTTACAGGAAAGTACTATCGAGATGTTTTAAAACGTTCGATTCACAGAATTCATACTATTTTCTATTCCCAAAATTGCATTTAACAATGAAAGAAAAGCACCATTACTCAATTGAACGCATTTAAAAGGCTGTAACCGAAGAGCTATACTCGATTCCAACAAACGATATTTCCAACTGTTTTGAAAAATTGCTTGAGCGTTGTTAGAAGCGATACATACTAGAGGCGATACACACTCTTATATAGTTAGTTGAGAGTTAGCATCAAGAGAGAGAACATCAATAAATCAGATAATTATTATAACGAATATAAACACTGTATTTCATTTGATTCCATAAATATAGCACGCTACCGAACAAGCGTGCTTATAAGTGTATTACAGCGAATGGGGATTATATTGATTGAAAATTAAGTTTTTATTTCAAACTGTACACTGGTTGTATCTATTTGGAAAAAATTCAGTTATTTTTGGAATGGAGGGTGTACATCGCTTTCAATATTTTTCTTTTCATAAACGAATTTTCTCAACACTTAAAAAATAATGTGAAATAATTTACATCACGTATTCAAAATACGATATTTTAGATGAAATATGATTCCACCAAGAAATGTTACATGGTTTGAAATGTTGTATTCTAACTTTGTGATAAAAAATAAAATATTCGAAATATTTAAAATATTTTAAATATATGAAAAGAAAAAAAAGAAAAAAACAAAACGAAACAATAATAAATAATGCACACTTTATCGACAGAGATACATTTGTAATTTTCATGAATCAAAAGTTCACAAACATTGTCATTTGGTGTGCAAAGTTGGTCAACTATTGATTTTTCCAAAAGCTATTGTATTCCTTGAAAGATTTTTCAACTGCTTTTTATTGGTCAAAATGATGAATGCAATAACAATGTATAGTGACGTCATTTGAAATATTGAAACTCAGCATTGTCAGCAACCAGAGCCATTTAATCTTATCTACCTTCAATATCTAATATTGACCATCTAATAACATTGTTTGGACAATTGTATCGATCATGATAGTACGAAAGCGCTATACGAACAACAAACAAAAACATAGTACTCTTCGGTTGAGAGCAATTAAAATTGCTCGGTATATGAAAAAAGGATGAAGGGAGAAAGAGAGAGGGAGAGAGAGAGAGAGAGAGGCGAGTATTCAACTAAGAATACAAAAGCAACAAATATTATCTTTCTCTTTTTCTCTCTCTCTCTCTCTCTCTCTCTCTCTCTCTCTCTCTCTCTCTCTCTCTCTCTCTCTCTCTCTCTCTCTCTCTCTCTCTTTCTCTCTCTCTCTCTCTCTTTCTGGGGATGTTGAGCTCAAAAATCTCCAAACAGAAAACAATCACTGTCAATCTCATCGATTTGATGGATTTAAGTTAGCGATACCAAACTTGAAATATGTCGATGCTGTGCGTCGAGTGGTCAATCCGAGTGTTCGTTTATTAAACGAATTAATTTTGGGAAGTTGAACAAGCAACATTGTCATTGATATCATTAGTTACAGTTATATAAATTGTCTAAAAGCTCCAATTCTATCTTTTGTTTGTCTCACCGAATACCTCTGCAATTTCATTCAATTGTTTTTCTTTTCTGAACTATTGGAGAGCTTATTATGCACAGATTCGATGGTTTACATTTTGTATTGGTAATGTGAATTGAAACATGATCTTTTTTTGAAAAAATACAACTTTATTCCATGAAACTAATGAAATAACATAATTCTGTCAATTTATGAATTCCGTTCTAAAAGAACTTTGCCGGATTGACGACCAAGAACCGAGCAAGCCAATTTTTGCGTTCTTGAAAAGAATGAAAGTGTGTTAGAGAAATGCGTTCTTTGATTTAGAATGAGCAATGTCTAAAGATTACAGCTGGGGCAAAAGATTGCTTTTATCTAAATGTTCCCCAAAATTTTTAGCATGAACTATGCAAAAAGTCAAAAAAATTTCATAGCTCAAAAGTACCGAATTTGGTTTCTATCGATTGATTATTATTAGAAAGGAGTAATACGAACATTTTCATGAGATTCCACCACATTTTAGTGGTCCATGTCGACCATATCCCTAAAATAATGAGAAAATTCCATTTTTCAGGAGGATGATTGGTGCGCCCTCTATATTTCCAAAACGCCATAATTGAATTGATTTTATTTTTGCTCGTGATAATAGGGGAGGGTTCATTATTTATTATTAGTGCGCACTGGATGCAAATCATTGCTTATTTCATATTTCACATTTCAGGTCATGAAATACAACTGCCTCCGTGAATTACGTTTTTATGGGACGTACTTCGACATTTTCAATGCAACAAAAAAATTACTTCTTTTTTTAATGTTCACTATGACATATAAAATTTGATAGATTTTCTGACGCTCTTCAATATACAGTAGATTTTCAATGTCAAAAAAATGGCGTCTATAAAGTTAGCCACAAAAGGTCACGTTTCATTTCACACTACAAATACAATGCAAAGAGATTTCAAAGCCAATAACAAACCATGAAAAGACAATTAATTTGATTCATCAAATGAAATCGGCTTATCACTTAAAACGTATGTATTACACCAGCATAAATAATATTATTGCCGGAGGGTTACAGGTTTTGTCAGTGAATTCAGAATGTTTGTTCTGATGGAAAAGAAAAGGCTAGCTACTGAAGAAAAGAATGAAACCTTGAAAAAAACTATTTGGTAACAAGATCCTCTTCGTTCCAATGGATTCTGAAAATGTGACATGCAAAAGAAGTAAAAAGTAAAAAAAGAAACTGTATTTATGAACCCCTTTTCATATTGAAAACATTACGCTTGTTTGCACATCACTTCATTTAGTTCATAGAAGCACTGGTGCTTAGTACAATCAACACTATATCTAGCAATTTTAACTTGATGCTCAATAAATATGAAACACGTTCAATTTTAATTATTATCATCCCTCTAACATTTTGAGAAAATTGGTATACGATTTATGCATACTTTCTTATTAAGTTTGCCAAATATCTCCACTGTAATTTAATTAAATTATAGTGTGAATCCTTATTTCATGAATACTACTACTCATAAATATTTTCTTACAAAACTACCACGAATCTACAAACCATAGTTTGCAACTAAAATTAAATCACAATGAAACAATTTGGTCAAGCAAAATTTAATGTTTTCGATTTTGAACGATTTTTGTTTTTCAATTTAATTTTTGAAATTTTCATAGCCCAGGTCAAAGTGACGAGATTTATCATAGGTCAAAGTAAAGAGATATCTTTGAAAACATTTCCATAAATAGTTTTGCCAACATACAACATGAATAATCTTCAGTTGGTTATTTAATACCTATTAGCTGATTTTTTAAATTCCGACACCTAACTTGGGGAGGATGGCTACGGGAGGATGCTGCACATCTTAGCCGGCATTAGTGAAGTTTTTACATGTAGAATACAGTTTCTAAACAAATACTTTCATCTTATAAGTTCCAAGATTCATTTGATTTTAAATACACATTAAAAGATGGTTGAACACATATTATATTAAAAAAGAAAATCGAATGAACTAAATGTCCGTTTACTTTCATATGAGTGAAATGATCTTTTGATTTACAGAGTTTTTTTTCCCGCACACACGCATATGCAATGTTACATTGTTAAACATCATTATATAAGATAAGAACATAGAAAATTTTTCACATTTCAAAACTTATCTGTTCATTCTGTATGTGGTGTGTATGATTCATTGTCTCAAAAATGCAAATTTATCAGAAAATTATTCAAGTCATACATGGGCAAGGGGGAGGGTATTTGAGTTTTATCCCCTTTTCTCTCTGAAATTTTCCGAGAGAACATAACCCCCCCTTTCCCTCAAATTCTTGTATCAAATTGGTCTTTTTTTAGCTCTTCACTTTGATTGAATGGAAAATTATTTCAAATTGCTAGGGTTTTTCGAACGAAAATCTGAGAAACTTTTTTTTTGCTCTTCACTTTTCCAAATCGGAATTTACCACCCCGAGAGATTTTTCACCTTGCCCATATATGATTCAAGTTTTCAGCATAATCCAAAAGCTATAATATTTGCTAGTTTGCAAAAAATATAATATGAAGTAACCTTTCAATTAAGCGTTACGAAAAAGTATATACGACTTAGTTTTAC
The DNA here is from genome assembly GCA_029041755.1 of Resseliella maxima. Lineage (NCBI taxonomy): Eukaryota > Metazoa > Arthropoda > Insecta > Diptera > Cecidomyiidae > Resseliella > Resseliella maxima. The sequence continues at coordinate 825,604 of JAQOWM010000826.1, read as the reverse complement.
CAAACGCTTCATTATACGCTGTGCTCTTGAGTTTTGAGTAATAAACTTCAACATCGATGTCAGTTACAAGACAAGAACAAAATATAGCGAACCAGTAAACATACCAACATGTAAATTCATTGAATCGCGCATTTTAAGCTTTTGATTTCGACACCATTCAAAGTGTACTTTGGCTTGAAAAAAAAAAAAAAAAAAAAAAACAAATGATGAAATTGTGAAAAAACACGATTTTAAATTGAATTTTCTAGTTTTTTTAGTTGAACATGAGAAAACAAAAGTATTATGTTCCAAGAATCAAATTATGTTTTGGTATTTTTACTGGTAAGCGAAATAACATGTTCTGCATCTCTCTATCTATCTATCTCTCTCTCTCTCTCTCCCATTTTTCTCATTTCCATTCTCATTTGCTGAATCTTTTTCCTTTTGCTCGTTGCATGTGGTTCTAATTCTCTTCGTTGACTATCATTTGGATTTTTATGACTGATAATGTCGAATGGATTTTCATTTAACGCTCTGATTATAGGAATTTTATTGTTAAATACATCGTCAGCATTTTGTGTTCATCTGCTTAAGTACAAATTCTATACGCGTTCAATGAAAAACGATTGTTTTTTCGAAGGGACGCATGATGAGCATGATATGAAAACCTAAAAAGAAAGTGGGGAAAACAAGGACGAAAAAAATGAACAAGATTAAACTAATCGATACTGCTTAATGTTGAACTGGGTGTTTGAGCTTTCTTTGCTTGTAAACAACATTTTGTATTAAACATTGCGTATATTATTCTATATATAAAAAAAATTATAAGTTTCGTATTTTCATCATTTTTTTATTTTTTTTTTTTTTTTTTTGTGCATATCTTCATATACATTATTTGCTATAACATACGTTGAATGTATCTATATTTTTGCCAGTCACTGCATCATACAAATAGTGTGCACAGCATTTTAGTGAGTTCAATTTGATGAGATACTGAAGAAATTTTCTCGGAAAAATGTGCAAAAATATATATAAATATTTTTATTATGTAGTTGTTTTGAATAATATATTTGTATATTCATTGCATATCACGTCGTATAAACATGTCGATTCATTGCATTAGGGTTTTTGAAATAAACATGATTCAAGAAAAATTTTGAATTGATATGAATTAAATCTAGTTCGCGTGAAGTTACCTGTAAACACACTGAAGATAAATATTAGTTATACGACAATAGACTAATTATGCGTAGAATATACAAAAATCTCGTTCAATATTATGATTATTCGTAAAATGAACGAATGAATCACAAAGTTACAAATTTTTTCGTACTTTGTACGAATTGTTCGTTATTTTGCGCCACGAAAACCATTCGTACATTTTACAATTCATTCGTCCACATTCGTAATATTTACAATACACGAAAAGATTTGTACATTAAATTAATATTCGAATATACTGCAAATTATTCGTACATGTTACGAAATATTCGTGGCGCAAATTCACGAATGATTCGTAAGCGCAGTCGTTATATATACGCACAAATTATTTTCACTGCAGTACTATACAAATGCACAATACACTCGATTCGGATATGTTTTTTTCATTGGCTTTGAATGTGTTTGTAAAGCATTTGAGCACCGCACATACAGATATGGCGATATAGAAACGAACGTAAACAAAAAAAAAACGATATTTTGCGGCATCATTTATAGTGATCGATGCTTCAATGTTTGCTAGATATACTTATTGATACTTAGTGAAATGCATCAATACTATAGAGACGATATTATTCAAATCGACACTTAATTGGTCTAACTATGGTGATTTATATTGTGAATTATGCCATTTGCGTAAATTTTTATGCAAAACTAATAATGCCTACCATAAACAACCGTTTCAATCAAAAAAAAAAAAGTTATGAATGTGCAGAGTATATTCATATTCTAATTCAGTTTAAAAGTTTTTCTCAATTTGTTTGCCGATAATTTATTTGCAATATATGAGCCACATCGTTTGATAAACACTTGAGATTATTGATTAAATCATTGATCAAAATAAAACAAATAAATGAGAATATGTAGGAGAAAAAACTGTCAATTAAATTTATTACTTTTCACGAAAACCGATAATTTTCATTGAGAAAAAAGATGTTCGAACAGTTTGCTTTGAATTTTACAAAAATGATTTGATTATCATTTTCTCGAAGCATCAATTTTTTGTTGCGTATTTAAAAAATTGAATCGTCCATGTTATCAATTTATGAAGCGTTTACTGATTGAAGATCTTCAAATTGCTACTTTGATTTCCTTGTGTGTGTGTGTGTGTGTTTATTTGCGCCGTAAGTTTATGTGTATGTCATGATTTTATCGAATTGCCCACATCGATACGGACTGAAATATTTTCTCAAGTAGTTATCGACACTCCGTTGTTGCAAAAAAGAATGAAAGCACATTGTTTTCTATTTTAAGATCATTATCGTGAATACTTTAAGTTTTTTTGCACCACATTAAACTATGTGACGAAAAAAAGAGAAGCATAAGATTTTAAACTGGGTGAACTTTTCTTTTCTTGTCACTTGAAAAAGTAATTCAATTCTTTTATGTGTTAGAGAGTGCTTAGTTCGTAGTTCATTTTATTTGAACTCCGTGGAAAAAAAAGGCGTAATATTTCGTGTCAACTCAATTCAGTTCAAGGAGAGTGCATACTTTCATGCCAGACTGTATATTTGTTGTTTTTGTTTTTGTTTTTCTTCTTTCTTCTGATATTTTTATTCGTGTTCTCTTTATCATCGTCTCTTGTTGGCTTTAAGTAGTATCACATCGACATCCTATTGCTAATCTAACTATTGACATAATTGTGCGCTTAAAGTGAATAGTCAAAACAGCTTAACTGTATGCAAAAAAAAAAAAAAAAAAACAACAACGTTGAAAAGAAGGGAAAAAGTACATCGCCAACATGAAAAAAACGAAAAATGATCAGAGCGGATATCGAGAAACGTTGAAAAGCTATTATGTGATTTAATGAAGCGATATTTGAACAGCCATATACCATTAACGCTTTGCTCAACGTACCATATAAGCCTTTCAGACTAAACTGAATATAGTTTTAATGAATGAATGAATGAATGAATGAATGAATTTATTTATTTATTTATTTATTTATTACGAAACCTAAATTTATGTCAATATGTGTTCACTAGCAAGCTAGTAAACATGCTGGTCAAAGACCCAATGCGACATAAATTCCGCCCATGGTACGACTTTAGCAAAGAGAATACAATCAGGGGTGGGATGGCATTAAAGTGAAGCTTCAATACCAAGATTGGATCCGGAAAACCATGGTAAAACCGGCCTGCCTCTGGAGAGACAGGGGAAATACAATAATAAATTCACTTAAAATTAAATTACGTTAACAATGATGAATGAAGCAATAGAAATAACAAAAAATAAAAATAAAAATAAAGTGTAAAGAAGAGAAAGGATAGAAGAGAGAGAAATAGCTTAAAACTAATTGGAAAAGAAATTGCACGACATACCACCGAGTGAATGAAGATTAGATTATATTTTTATATTATTGCACGGACCGTAGATGATTTTTTAACGCGTTTTTAAATGAAGCTAACGAATCATTGTTTCTAATTTCAACCGGTAAACTGTTCCAAAAATTAATTGCAGAGTAACTGAATGCACGTGTATCAAATGCGGTACGCGGATTGAAATTAACGCGAAGGTTGTCTGGATAACGCGACGATTCACCGTTTCGAATAAACATGTGATTCAGATATTTAGGAGCCTTTTTTGACAACTGCTTGAATATTAAGACGGCCGACTGAAGCTTTGCTCTACTTTCAGGCGTCAAACCATTCAAACGCTCACGGTATTCAGTAACATGTTCACTACGCTTTAATCCGAAAACATATCTAATCTTATCGTTGTCAGCGATGAGATCACGATTGAGCTGATTTAGAGTGCTATGTGCACCCCAACCATAAGTTACTACATTCCCATAATCCATAATGGGGTCAATGAGCGCCGCAGCCATATCACGTTTGATATAATTGGGTATAAAATGCTTTGTGTGCCGAATGCGATTTAACACACCATACACTTTTTGCAATTTACACTTGTCATGTTCATTGAAAGAGAGATTTTCGTCAAAAATAACACCAAGGTTTTTAATTGACTTACAGAATTCAAGTTTTTCATCACCAATTTTCACATCATTGATCGCATCAAAATTTAACCGACTTGTGTGATATTTAGAACCGATGATCATTACTTTCGATTTAGAACCGTTTAATTTCATACCACGACGTTTAATAAAATCATTTAATTTTGCGAGATCCGAATTTACTAATTCAATACCGGTATTTATTTGATCAAACTCAACTTCAATAAGAGCTTGACAATCATCCGCGAATAAATGACCGGTCATATTTTCAAAAATGTTAAGCGTGTCATTAAAATAAAGCGAGAAAAATGTTTGACCGAAATTGCTACCTTGAAGAACACCGTTATTGATCGCGATAAAATCCGATTCTTGATTACCGACTTTAACTTTTTGCTGAATATTACTATAAATTGATTTGATTAATTTCGTAGCGTTGTTAGAAAAACCGTATGCTTCACAAACTTTTAAAAGAGCATCATGCGGAACGGACGGGAATGCACTTTTTATATCGAGCGAGAAAAATGAATGAACAAACGAACTGAATGAATGAATGAATGTATGAATGAAAGGTAATAGGAAAAACCAAAACACATGGAATTCAAGGAGCACAAAACACAACAATGGAATCAAAAATGTTGAATGCATCAAAACGACCATTGAAAACCTATAATAAAGAGAAAAACTATTAAACTTTTTATAGAAATTTCACTTTTAGTTTTGTTGTTTGAGTGAAGTTGTCAATAGTTTTTAATTTGTATGTGAATGTGAGCTTGAGAAAAAGTTTCAATCTTGTTTATTCACACCCGGTTTTTTTTTCTTTTTCTTTTTAAATCAAAGTTGTATAATGTTGATCACGTCATTGAACAATTAGCCAATACCGAGTACTGTGTTATTAAGTATATACGTGAATTCTTGAATGGCAAGGCCCAAACAGACAAATGGCAAAAAAGGCCAACAATTGCACTAAAGCAATGTAGTACAAAATTCTACTTTGGGTCGTAACACAATTCGTGCTCTCAATGCAACGCAATAGTCAAGAGCGGCAAGAGGCAAAAAGGCATTATTGACTCAAGAAAATGCGAAAAGTTCATTTTTAGTTTCCCATTTTTTTCCCCTTTCGTAACAATTTGAGCTCTCTCCCAATCTCTTCCTTTTTATCTTTCACTTTTTTCGCCTTTTTCTTTTCCTTTTCCTTTCACTTCATGTGTTCTTAGTTCCCTTTTGTGTCTTTTACGTTTTTACTTGTATAATAATTATCCCTCTTTCTAATTCTTTTACACTTTGTTCATTGCCGAAACCAAAATATTCAACCATTGTCTTTTGTCATCAAAACTAATTGAAAAAGTCAGAGTTCATTTTGTTCAACACGATAATCTTGAAAGTGGTGATGGTATTCGGTTAAAATTTGTTTCGATTATTGTTCTTTCTACATTCTCCAAAAATACTCATTTCAAACATTTAGAAAGAAGTGAGTGAAAGAGAAACAGAAACAGAGAAGAAGTCTCAAGTTTCTGTGGTATTTGATACATTTTTCTACTCTTGTGGTGTACTGTTGAAAATGTAGTCGTTTTAGTTTTCAATCATATATGATTTGAAATCGTCTATTATCATTCTCAGCTTTGAAATGAGAGAAAAAAAAAACGAAAAAGAAATTAAATGCGAAAAATAAAAAGAATTACATACATATTAAGCAAATGTTGCTTTCGTTCATATCGGACCGATTTTAAATGAGTGCGAATAAATTTTTAAGTAGGTCATGGAATAAAAAAACTCATCACACAAAATGTATGCATTGCTTAAGTTTGCTTTGCACAAGTATTAGTGGTTTAATAAAAGGTGGCCGTTTTTATTAATATGATTGTAAAAACATTCAAGCAGGAAAAACAAAATCCTTCGATCTACAGTGCTCCAAAATTGCATTTGATTATTTGCTTTGGAATTTCTATACTGTGCACCATTGATTTGAAACTATTTCATGAATTTTTTAGGTGGTTTTCGTCAGTACGGCTTCTTATGTCTTTTTCAGTAATTTTTGTTTCACATGCTTATGTTTTCATTGTATACTTCGACCTACAGACACCTTATTACCTTTTACAATTTATGTTATTATCAATGGAAAACTTGAATTGTTGATGTCATTTACAATGCTAACAACAATATGATGATGCGGTGCACCATTATGCATATATGCGCATATATTTCATTTGTGTATGTGTGTGTGTGTTTCATATGGCAAGCAGTTAATAGCAATAAAAATGAGTTGGACGTGTATAAAATTACTGATGATGTTGTGACGCGTAATAGATAGATGATGTCACACTTCAAAGATTATAAACTTATGGTTATGATTTTCTCTTTCTCATTTTTTCCTCATTTTTTCATTTTATGGTTTTTATAATATTTTTATGTTGATAATTTTTTTATCATTTGCCCTTGTTTCTTCAATTCACTCCCTTTTCCTTCATTTGCTCTTGCTCTCGTTAGTTTATTTTTCGTTAATTTGATTATTTCCCTTTTCCGGTGTTGATATCATTGAACATTAACCGACTGATGGAATCTAATCAAAAACCATTTTTCAAGATTTATTCTGTCACTATACGCATTTTGATTAGATTTGCTTGTGAATGTTTTCATTTGTTCATTCATTGAATTCGTTTACACATTACATCATTTTATCGACTTGTAATCATTTTTTCCTCAATGTTCTCATTCTAAATATTCTCTTTAGTTCTTATTCATAGCTAAAATGTTTTAACGATTTGAGTGATGATTCTTGGTTTTGACTTGTGACATTTATATCCGCCCTACAATCGCAAAGTTGGTATTATATTTTCCTACAGAATTGTATACGTATTCGAATCTCGATACTTTTCGGATGCTTCATATATATTGTTTAAACTCATTTATATTGCGACATATTATCTTCCGCCATTGCAATATTTCATCTTTGGAATCATTTTTTTTCCCTAAAATCCTAAAACAAATCTCACAATTGCATTCATGTGTTCTGATAACATAATATTGTTTCTTAAAAGACAAATATCTATGTAAAACAAAATCTTCCAGTTATTCCATTTGAATAAATTGAATTTGTAAAAGGAAGTTCATTTACACAAATGGGGCTGTCAAATTAGTGCTTATCATATTGCAATATATTGTCAATTGTCATAACATTGATAAATTGTGGACGAGCTTTTTCAGAAAATTTATAGAAAATTTTCTATATTTTAAATTTCGATAGAATATTTTTTGCACCAGATTATTCGATGGTATCTTGGGTATCTGTTGATTGATGTGTTGATTATCGGTTAGGCGTCACCAAATTTTCTCAACTTATTTATTCAATAAATAAATAAATAATCACAAATAAATGCACACATTTGACTGTTTACAATAAATTCAAATCATTAGCATCGCCGACAACTGAATTATCAACATCAATAGATTACAGTTTTGGTTTAAGTTCAATATCAACAGCAATGCCATCGTCTCGGTTATCATTAAATGGCAGTGCATTGGTATCGGTTTTGCCATTAAAGGTCAATTCACAAACGATGTCACATTCATTGCATCCATCAAATTCAAATGATGCAATATATTCGCATGATTTAGCAACAATTACATCGAATCGAGCCTTACAACATTTTAACATTGATGAATATTATGTTACCAACGATGATGGTAATAATGTTCTGGGTAAGCGAACGAAAAACCATCCCCTGACACATTCAAAATAATAAAACAAAAGAAAAAAAAACAAAACAAAACATTCAACACACACATTCACTTATTAGATATACATTTACATTTAGCCAATTACACTGTAATCCTATAAACCGAACACCATAAAAGAAACTGACATGAACCCAAACTGAGATATGATTTAGAATTATTAGTAAATGATTTAATAATGAGTCTGCTCTAGTTATTTATACATTATAAATATAAATATATGCGTGTTAATAACCCAATGCCCCATTTTCATTACTTGCATAACAAACAAACAATCCACATCCATAAATGAGTATGAGTATTGAGTAGCGATGGCCACTTATTCAGAAAATATCATTCATTCAAAGTGTTAATTTGTTGTTATTATAATTGTTGTTGTTGTTGTTGTTGTTGTTGTTTTTTTTATTGTAAATGTTACTTGCGCATTTACTGTTTTCATATTGCATAGATTGAATTGCCCATTCAGAGAATAACCATAGAAACATGACAGCACTACATATCCTCATTTGTATATTAAAGATGTGTTCCCATCGTGTGATTCATTGTCATTCATTTTAAGTTCTTGCTCTGAATATGTTTAGTGTTTCATTATCGTAAATTTTGAAAAACATTTTGTTCATTTTGAAAATTAACCCAAATTATCTTTTTGCCGTGTATACTGTATTATAGGAACTGATTATTGACATGATAATATATGAATTTACCCTCAAAACCATAATATTTAATAAGCCCCACACTAATTTATTCTTTGAACATTTTTTTCTATAACATTTTTGCGCATAGGTATGGCTAATAAATCAACGATGAACCGACCACAATTTACTCAGAGTATTTCTCAGCAAGGATTCTTTTCAACGTCACGCGATAGCATATCACCGCAATGCGCAACACGTACGTCACACACACATGTATCTGCAACCGCATCGGAAATGGATTTGTCACGAAAAAATCGCCGAAAAGAACGTGGCCGATTAAAAGCTGGTGAGCAACCGTTACTGGACTCATGGAATCGAACTGGTGCACGTGGATCAACAGCAAATACACTGGGTACAAATGCATCAAGTAATCACTTGGGTAGTACAGGTCCACCACCTGGTGGTTGCAACGGAACCGATCGGTACATATTTAAATGCTTTTTTTTTCTAATAATGAACAACATGAAAATTAAAATCATAAATCATGTGCATTTGCATTTGAATTTGCAGATTTGGTAGACGATCGGGATGTTCAACGACAGCATCAACGTCAACACGACAAAGGCATTCAACCAAATTTGTGTTTGATCCAGCCGGCCGTTTATGCTATTACTGGTCAATGGTTGTATCATTGGCATTTTTATACAATTTCTGGGTGATAATCTATCGGTTTGCATTCCAAGAGATAAATACACAGACAATTATCGTGTGGTTTTGCTTGGACTATTTTTCGGATTTTCTATATTTAGTGGATATTTTATTTCATTTTCGTACCGGTTACTTAGAGGACGGTGTTTTACAAACTGACTCCACAAAATTACGACAACATTATATGAATTCAACGACATTTTATATCGATTGTTTATGTCTGTTGCCATTAGACTTTTTATATTTATCAATCGGTTTTAATTCCATATTGCGATCATTTCGTTTAGTGAAAATTTATCGATTTTGGGCATTTATGGATCGCACCGAACGACATACAAATTATCCAAATTTATTTCGATCAGTCGCTCTAATACATTATCTATTGGTTATATTCCATTGGAATGCATGCTTATATCATATAATTTATAAAAATAATGGATTCGGATCGAAAAATTGGGTTTTCCATGATTCTGAATCGGCCGATGTAGTGAAACAATATTTGCAAAGTTATTATTGGTGCACATTAGCATTGACAACGATCGGTGATTTACCACGACCACGTTCGAAAGGTGAATACGTGTTTGTCATTGCTCAGCTATTGTTTGGTTTAATGCTATTCGCAACGGTTTTGGGACACGTGGCAAACATTGTGACATCGGTTAGTGCTGCTCGAAAGGAATTTCAAGGTAAGAACCACATAAATAATCAGACAAATTTCTATAATTCTATACATACATCCATATATCCATATATCCATACATCCATCCATCCATCCATCCATCCATTCATCCAATCGTCCAATCCATTTATTCATCTTACATTTGAGCAAAGAGTTTCCTTTTTTCATTGCATTTTCATTCGAGTTCTGGCTTTGTCAACATTGTTGCACGTGGATTACCCATGCGGTAAACTGCAGTAAAAGTAATAAAACAAAAGCCACAACTTCATTTTGAACTTTGCTTAAATGTCTAAGAATCAAGATTTAAGTAGATGCGTTTAAACTACATTGTAGGCACTGGCTTGGGAAAATGCACTAGCATGGCATCAAATGAAAGCGGAAACGCGAATAAAACAGGGAAACACTTTTTCTCATCTGGCATGTTTTTGAAAATGAATGAAAGGTGCAGCCAAATATTTGCATCTTCTCATCAATTGTCAATAATAAAATACACAATTTTCACTCTCTCCCATCTTTTTCAATTCCCCTTTTCATTACTGATGGTCAAATAATTATCTAATGCGCTTCAGTCGAATGGAAAATAAAACGAAATCATATTGATCGCTTCTATTTGCAGTATGTTACTTGGTTTTTATTTTGTTTTTGTTTTTGTTTTTGTTTTTGTTTTTGTTTTTGTTTTTGTTTTTGTTTTTGTTTTTGTTTTTGTTTTTGTTTTTGTTTTTGTTTTTGTTTTTGTTTTTGTTTTTGTTTTTGTTTTTGTTTTTGTTTTTGTTTTTGTTTTTGTTTTTGTTTTTGTTTTTGTTTTTGTTTTTGTTTTTGTTTTTGTTTTTGTTTTTGTTTTTGTTTTTGTTTTTGTTTTTGTTTTTGTTTTTGTTTTTGTTTTTGTTTTTGTTTTTGTTTTTGTTTTTGTTTTTGTTTTTGTTTTTGTTTTTGTTTTTGTTTTTGTTTTTGTTTTTGTTTTTGTTTTTGTTTTTGTTTTTGTTTTTGTTTTTGTTTTTGTTTTTGTTTTTGTTTTTGTTTTTGTTTTTGTTTTTGTTTTTGTTTTTGTTTTTGTTTTTGTTTTTGTTTTTGTTTTTGTTTTTGTTTTTGTTTTTGTTTTTGTTTTTGTTTTTGTTTTTGTTTTTGTTTTTGTTTTTGTTTTTGTTTTTGTTTTTGTTTTTGTTTTTGTTTTTGTTTTTGTTTTTGTTTGACATAGTTAGAAAGTAGGAGTGCATCACAAATGCGTCCTTCATAAGTATTAACTCCACATGCAGAGTTTGAGAAATGAAGATGAAATAAATGAAAGCGATGTGTGAGAAATAGCAAATAAAAAGAAAACTACAAAAAAACATAATTATTTTCATCCAACTCATTTGAATTTCTATTTTTAGACAAATTTCAAAATAAACTTACAAGTACTGTTTAAAACGAATTGAATCGTCTTACACAGATGAATAAAGTGGAGAAATGTTGTCTTGGTATTGGTTAATATGACAATACAACCGATTTTGCGACAAATTTTATCCCAAAAACAGCTAACTTCATTGTATATAATATGAAGTAACTAAAAACTTGATCTAATACAATTTAATTTAATGTTTGTGGTTATGTCAATCTGTCATGTTTGCTTCATACTGTTCGCAGTGTTTGAGCCGAAAAATGGTTTTTATTTGTTTTAGTTTCATAAGTCGAATGTTAATGGACCCATGAAACCAAAATAAAAAATTTACATCACAATAATTTGAATAATATTTTGATAATATTAGTTTGATAGTTTGAACGCTTTCAATTATCAGATAAAAACTTTGCGACATTCACTGTCAAAATCAAAGTGAAAATTGAAAATGCGCGTCGAAAAAGGGTACCCGGGGGAACAATTATGTACACTCGTATGGAAAGCAGTAAGATTCACACACGTGAAAGAAGAAATATTTTTTAAGCAATAAATCACAAGAAATTCGCTTTTAATAAATACGTATCTGTGTAAAAAAAAAAAAAAACTACGGGGTGCATTTGTTTGGAATTGGTATACCAAGCAATGTGTAACGACCTAATAAATAAAAAATAAAAATTAATTCAATGAAAACAAAATCAATAAAAAAATTTAAATAAAATATTCATACCTTTGTACAAAATCAGCTTAGCTGCTGATATGTCTCAATGCCAAATTGTTTTGAGCACTTTAAATGGTTGCGCAGCTTCTTCTGTTTCAGCATTTGCATCAACATTTGGTCGCCATGTTTTCAAGAAATGTTGCTTCTTTGACACCAAACGTTTTGCATTCTCTGGAACGAAAAGAGCTGCTAAAGCATCCCCTTGCTCTTTCATTTCTACCCATATTCGCTTGATTGTTCGTTGCATTTGTAACACTCGTTTGCTCACGTCCGTATAAATAACTGTTGGCAGGCTAACACTTGCATCTGGATGGCAGTTGTTACACATCTTGAAACGTTTGGGCTTCGTCCATATCGAAAATCAAGTGAAGCATCGGGCACAATGTTGTGATGTCATCCATTCATCAACCATGCGAATAACGCAATGACCTGATTCCACAACACCATCTGATGTTATTGAATGCCCGAATTCCAGCTTATTTTTCACCATTTTGATGATTTTGGGCATATCGTAAAACAAACTCCATCTTCCTGTCATATTCGAATAAAATTCATTGCATGTGATGTTCCGTGTTCTCATTCTGCCTTTTTTTGTCGGTATACTAATTTTTTTTGGAGCTATTTTTATTGCACACAACACATTATACAAGGTTTCGGTGTCGACTTTGATATAACGGCGCTGAAATGTACATATCGGAACTGCCGTAAAATTGGTGATTTTCGATGGCTCAGGCATTTCAGGCTCCTTGTTATGGGTTCTTTTTTCTCTCTAATTCTTACCGATTCATTACTTACGCGTTCACGATTTTTATTCTTCTATGCTTATGACAAAATTACAATAATCTGAACTTTCTATTTTCACTTAATTTTATTTTCTCAATTACTCTTCTCTTCTTTCTTAATTTAAGTCGAATTGGCCAAAACGAATTACAATCAAAACTTACAATTGTATTTATTTCAATTGATTCTTTCTCCGGTTCCCAATCCGATGCATTTCTCGAGGTTACTCTGGTATATTCCCAATTTTTGGTTAAGCCGACGATCCTGTCGATGATATCTAACGTTCTCTTGAAAATATCCTTTTATCCGACGATCCCGACGATGAATTTTCTCTTTGAGAGATAACGGGCAATTTATCAATGTTTTACTCGAGTCAAAAAAAAATCACAATTTTTTAGATAACGAATTGCTTATTAAACGGATACTTATAGTGCTACCCACAATGAGTACAATTTATCAATGTTTTACTCGAGTCACAAAAAATCACATTTAATTTAAATGTTACAATCGTTTTATCTTATTGGTATATAAATCGTCTTAATGCATTCACTGTCCGAGTAAGAGAGAGCGTTTCTCTCTTACAAGAGTGTCGATATAGCGCACACTCCATTTTCTATCTGTTTCACATTCCGTATCTCTTTACATTGCGCGCCCTCCTTTGAATTATACATATTTGACATTTTTGAGCAAATTGACATTCAGTGTCAATTGTTTCCATTTCAAATAGATTTTTTCATCTTTTAACTTAGTTTAATTTTCTATTTACAATTTCTAATCCCTACATCTACCAAAACCAGAACATCCTGAACATACAATGGATGCTTTCGAAATAAATACCAACTTTGGGTTAGCATGGTAAAATTGACATGATATTCAGCAATAGCGCGTTGTATATATACAAATATTCATAACGTTCTGAACCAATCGTTTTTCACAAATTCTGGAATGTTGTATGGATCTTCCAGTATGAATGGTACCCCAAAACGATATAGCTCATACAATAACCAATTCAATTTTCGAATGGCTTCTCGATTGCCTCTAGTCGTATCTCTTCGACCATATGTATATTTGATGGCATTTTTTATGTCGCTGTCATCGAAAAGTTCTTCCATTGGAAAATTTTCAGATAGACATTCATGGTTCAATTCGAAGACTCGCATTTTGAAGAACTTCAACAGCCGTTTTTCGCAATGTGTTTTTAAATTTGTTTTGACATTCACAGTAATTTCATTGTTCATATAAATACTTGAAAGAATTGCCGATCAATTTGTTACTTGGCCATTGCAAATTTCGACCGAGAGTATTGTAAACCATTTGTTCGAAATTCGATATCATAGAGATTCTGTTCTGCTCAAGTACACCATAAAAGCATTGATTTTTTCATCTCCATTGCCATAAAAAAAAGCGTTGATGAAATTTTCGACTGCTTCATTCACCTAACAATGGATTTTTTTGTTGTTACATTTTATCGTTCGACTGATGAATTCAAAAAAAAATAATAATTATGAAAAATAAACTTACCTTGTATAGAAAAAACAATGAAGCCAATAGTGCAATATGGGTAGCAGCAATGCTCATCTCACTAATTATCGGAATAATAGCCAAACGGTATGGCTCTCTAATGATGGTGCCGAGAGCCAATTTCACTGTTGTGTATTTCCTACTCTCACTATCATTACTTCCTCTATTTCCACACGCCCCACGAGCCATTGCAAACTGTCAGAAAATGACAAAAAATATATTAGAAAAATGTCCAATTCCAGTTTACACATTGAACAATTGGATATAATGATTTTATTAAAACTCACTTCGAATGTAATTCGATTATTAATTTGTAAATGTCCAATGAAAGTCAAGCCAATGCAAAATGACACGCTTAGTATTCAATTCACTTCTATATGTTTGAATCTAATGACTTCTCATTTATTTGAACGAAGACAAATCGTTACATCAAAATTTAAAAGATGAACTTGCCTCGATGAATTCAGCGAACCGAATAATTTCTTGAAAACCGTTTTCACGAAACACAAATGTATGGTTGAGAGTAAAAATGTTCTTTTGAGTCTCACCAATGGCACGTGCCGCAAGTATGAACAAAGTCACCTCTCATGAGGTGAGATGCAAAAGAACACTTTCAATCTCAACCATACAAATATGAGCAACTCAAATACATTTCATTTCGTTTATACAAACACTGTTCTGAGGAAGTCATTGTTCAAAAATAAAACTTACAATATCTTTTGCTTGAAGTGTGATGAAATTTTAAAATAATTAAGGGATAAAATTCTTCTTTGTTTTTGTCAACTTTCCGACAAATCCATTGTAAAACAAATGACCACAATAACATCTTTTATAAAAACGAACAAAAAATCTAAATATTGAAGTGTTAAAATGAATTATCAAAATTTGTTAGAATTGCATCTCAAACCGATTTTGAACTGATTGTTAAAAAGCTGATTCACAAAATATAAGAAATACATTATTTATTTTGACTTGGGATTCATCCTGTCACATAACAATGAAAACACAAACACACACTACACTCTTTCAAATCATACATTTTAAATATTTAAATATAATTTAAAATCGAAATCGTAGTTTTGCTTGGTTGTGGTTCACAAAGAATATTTTTTGTTTACACTCTATCCTTTTGAGAAAGCAATGATGAAATTGGATTTTGAGATAAATGAACTGAATCATAAAATTCATACTTTAAATGATATTATTTTCCAATAGAAACTGAGAGAACACAACCTAAGAGATGTGAATGTTTGTACCACTTGAATTGGTCACTGTTTGATTTTTTTTTAAATGTCAAAACTCAATTCAAGTGTTTTCTTTATTATTTTCATTTTCATATCATTACCAGTGGGGTGCGTGCACACCGTAGGTGAAATTTCCATCTCTGCATAACGCCAATTGAATTCAATTCATAAATTGTGCACAACCATTTATAACGAACATTTCAAATTTGAAAAATATCGTTAAAATATTTTAGTATGCAAATATTCTAGTACTTTTGAACTTTGTTTTAGTAATATGGTACTAATCTGCCGTTTAATCCCAAATGTCAGCGTCTATAGTACGGAATGGTTTACAGTGTGAGGTTCGGTATTCTATCATAAATGCTGTGCTCTCGGCGTAGAAGCTAACAAAGCAATATTATATCATATTTTTTTCTCTAAAATATCTTTTTAACGAAATTATTTTCAATTCATTTCTTTGATCGTTTTCGTTTGAAATCTTGACACCCTTGTACAATTATTATGTGTTCGGAACATGTTTTCAGTGGAGTAGAGGAAATTAAATTAAAAATTTAACACGTACTCATGCAGAGTTTGAATTTGTTTCTTTTCCATTACCACAAAAATTTAGCCTTTTATACATGTAATTTTGAAGGAATTGCTCATTCAATCGTAAATTGTGATAAAAATTTGGCTTGACACTTTAATTGAATCCGAGGAAATTCATCAAAAATTTCGAAAAAGTTTGCCACAAACAACTGAAAATGCGATTAATTCATGTTCTATTTGAACTATGAACTATTCGATGGAATACAAATATTATGATGGACTTTTAAAGCATTTGATTCTGCTATATTTACTATACAAATGGAAGAAGAAATATGTATCCATATGAAAGAAAACACAACATTTGGCATCATCACTGATTGACACAGGGGGAGCACGGAGCAACCAACACTTGTCATTTCCTCTTTTGTTTTGTTTATTACATTCGGGTTATTGGTCCATATTTGTTTAATTGCATCTATCTATTTATATGTTTAGTAATGTTTTCTATTTGATTTGTATAGTTTTATTCACATTTGTAATTTTTTTTCAATACGATTTGTCCTATTGTTACTTAATGAGCTAATAATAATTCGTATATCGCTTTGATGCTAAATTAACCACTATGGCCTGTACCTATTGCATTTTCTACTCATTGCCTTGCATTCAGCTTTTCGGCTTTGCACTTACATTCGAAAAAAAGAAGACAAATAAAAGAAAAAAAAAACAATTCTGTGCGGATTCATTCCTTTTTTGTTCAACTTTAATTTTCACACTTACCAACAACAACAGCAATAATGGCAACAACAAAAAAACCATCGCCACGCACTTGCCAAGTACACGGAAAGGGAGTAAACAATCAAATGAATAAAGAAAGCAAAGCAAAACAAAACAAAACACAATGAATAGTGAAGAGAAAACGAAACATTCAATTTGATGTATTGTTGTGTGCTTCTTCACCGGAGTGTTAAATACGCTCGAAATAATGAAGAAAAAAAGAAGGTGGCCGATTCAATGGAATTGAAACAACAAGAACATAACGAAGGAACCAAGAAAAAAATGGAATGAACATGAACGTGTTCAGCAATAAGACAAGAATATAGAAAAAGGAAGACATATAGACAGACATCTATATCCAGAAATGAAGAGAGAAAGAAAAAAAATGAGATAGAGCGAGTGAGTGGTAGAAAGCAAAAAATCCCTAATGATGTTTACATTGTTATGTTTTTTCCCATGTGTTGTAATTTTTGCATCATCTCTTCAGCACATTGCACATGATGTATGCGTTCGAGCACTCCATTTTACACTTTTTGTGCCTTATGGCTGTGACAACAACAACGACGACGACAACGATAACAACAACAAAGATAAAATAAATTCACCAGAAGAACGATATGTGTGCACATGAGATAAAGATAAAGATAAAGATAAAGATAAACATGTTCTGTTGAATAGAAAATTCACGCCACACGTCATTCGTCCTCACTTCACCTTACATGTGGTCCCATATACATTTGTTTTGCGTATAATCTTTGCATTATTTCGAATTTTTGTACTCAACGGTGATTTTTCGTTCGATTCCATTGCGTTTATATCTTGTAAATATAAATACTTTAACTGGTTATCCTCACATCTGAATTCGATCCATATGCTCAATATTTTCACTCAATATATATATATATATATATATATATATATATATTTGTATTAGGTGTGAATATCAGTGTTTTATGAATGTATTTGTAACTGATGGATGTGTGTGTGTGTGTGTGTGTGTGTGTGTGTGTGTGTGTTGATGTAACACCAAGTAAATTTATTTTATTCAAAGACCTGCAGAATTGTTTGCAAGCATGAATAGTCGATTTTCAATTATTTATTCCGTTGTTTGTTATAGCAACACCGCAAAGCGAACGGTATACATTTTCGATCGTTTTTTTTGCATCTTTTTATAAATGAATATGGATCGCGAAAAATCGTCCATTTATTGCTATATCGTTCTGGTTTTTCTGGCCCGCATTCCAGCCAACAAATACAAATTATTCAAACGTGAATAGACGCTATTATTTACTGTCCGCAAACTTTTCCAACACAAAATGGAATAAATATAGCTTGAATGGAATTTATAACTCTAAAGTTCTTACAACAAAATGTTCACTTTTGCGTATCTAATTAAACGGTCTTTGCCGCGACAACGATCAATCTGGATTTCTAGGATGCTAATTTCTGCCAAAATCTTCTTACATTGGGAAACTTTCTTATTACGGATTTTATCCTATTTAGAAGAAACACAAATTATATCACGACACCATTAAAATGTGATTTACCGTCCACATTTTTCCACCTTTTGTATCAATATTAACCAGGGACTGTTGCTCTGAGGAGCAAATCTATTGAGGAGGCAATTGAGGAGGAGGAGAAGGCTGAGGAGCAGTACTCCTCCTCACTGAGGAGTAGACATTTCTTTCAAAATTATATGAACATTTGAATTTGAGGCCCATGAAATAAAAACTGCATATCAAATGAGAAAAATATTTACCGATCGATTTTTCACGCTTTTCCGATCGGAAAATGGAAAAAATAAATGAATTTTTGACTATAGGTAACACAAATTCGGGACCTATTGACTAGAGGTGTCACTTGCCCACGCTGATCCATGGATTCTCAAAATTGGGCCTGAATTCCAGAGCTTTCTATATGGAATTTCATGAAAAATTGGTGTGTTTAATTTTATATTCACCAGTCATCTCATTCGCCTCTCCTCTTAGCTGCGTGCTCTTTCGTATCTCCTACAAATAGGCGCTCTTTCCGACTATAGAGCAGAGCTGCTATTTGCGTATGTATACATAAAAAATAAATCAATTTCCAATTGATTTTTCTTAGTTATCCGGTAGGAAAAAGGCAAAAATAAATTAGTTTTTGACTATAGTAAAAAAAATTTCAAGACCTATCAACTAGAGGTGTCAGTTACCCAGGCTGATCCATGGATTCCCAGGATTTGGCCTGCATTCCAAGGCTTCCTGTTTGGAATTTCATGAAAAATTGGTGTAGATAAATTTATATATATTTTTATATGAAATTCTAAATAGGAAGCCTTGGAATGCAGGCCAAATCCTGAGAATCCATGGATCAGCCTGGACAAAAGACACCTCTAGTTGATAGGTCTTGAAATTTTTTTTACTATAGTCAAAAATTAATTTATTTTTGCGTTTTTCCTACCGGATAACTAAGAAAAATCAATTGGAAATTGATTTATTTTTTATGTATACATACGCAAATAGCAGCTCTGCTCTATAGTCAAAAAGAGCGCCTATTTGTAGGAGATACGAAAGAGCACGCAGCTAAGAGGAGAGGCGAATGAGATGACTGATTTTCACTTTTATATGAAATTTCGAATAGGAAATGTTGATATAATTTTGAAAGAAATGTCTACTCCTCAGTGAGGAGGAGTACTACTCCTCAGCCTTCTCCTCCTCCTCAATTGCCTCCTCAATAGATTTGCTCCTCAGAGCAACAGTCCCTGATATTAACACTGCAAACAAAAAAAAAAAAAGAAAAAAAACAATAGCGCATCTGAATTGCTTACATATTGTTATTAAAATTATAAATCGATAACAAGTGAAAATAATGATGATATTAAGTTTTAATTGTATTTTGCTCGCGGACGAATGAATTTAATTATAAATTTCGTTTGGCCATCGAATAAACCGCATATTTAATTAAGTTCACATGTGAAAACTGTGCCATTTTTCGGACACGAACAACAACGAATATATGTTATATATATAGATTTATATATTGAATAAACTTGTTCGCATGACTACACAGCAAGACGAAAATTAATCAGACTGAATATAGAG
Source organism: Resseliella maxima (assembly GCA_029041755.1). Taxonomy (NCBI): domain Eukaryota; kingdom Metazoa; phylum Arthropoda; class Insecta; order Diptera; family Cecidomyiidae; genus Resseliella; species Resseliella maxima. The sequence goes on along the minus strand of JAQOWM010000826.1, from coordinate 805,677 downwards.
AGGCTTTTTGCAATTTTATTTCGCTCGTATTTGTATTTATATTTTAGTTGTGTGTGTGTGTGTGTGTGTGTGTGTGTGTGTGTGTACGAGTCTACATGTATAAGCAAGCACGCAGCCGTGCATTTTGGTTAATTAATAATAATTAGATTAAAAAGATCTCCTCATTTTACGAACAGCATTCAAAATTAATTTAAATTCCATTTTTCATTAAGTTCATGTAAATTATTTTGCGATGATAAATGTGGGTGTGTGCCAGAATTTTCGTTAATTGGAACTCGTTTTTGATTATCGTATGATTTACTGAAATAAATTGGCAAATGGAGTTACTATCACTGTCATCGGTTCACTTTTTTTTCAATACATTCAATGTGATTTCAAACGTATTAGCACTCTCTGCTACTATAGCATAGTTATTGATTCTCTTCCTTTCACCTACTTGTGTTTTCGTTTCCCTTTTCTCATTTGCTCTTTTTTCACTCTATCTTTCAAATGAATCTTTAAGCATCAATAACAAACCACTTGACACGTGTCAATTTCACAGAATATATTATTAAGCATGAGATTTATGGGAAAGCTTTTGAATGCCTTCCGATTGAAAAATACCATTCGAAAATATTAATTTCATCGAGAAAATTATATTAATATTTACACTATACCCATGTATTGACACTCCATTTTGAAATGATATGATGCGATGAAAATGTATACGAAAAGTCCAATCATAAAGCTTGATAAAACCACAATTTATATTTATTTTAAATTTAAATCCCATCTATTATCAAAATCACTCAAATCAAGAGTCTTGAATCTTAAAGAACTGAACACAGCCAGCGCCATCTTTCAGGCGGCAAAATGAAGATTTTTTTTTTTGACAATTGCAGTGTGCAATTACTATTAAAGCGCACTCTAATAGGCGGCAAATCGTTTTTGTTGTTTTGCTTGTTAATTTGTGACATTCGAAAGTCTTGACACAAATGCAAAACTACTTAAACTAACAATAAAAGAATAAAGTAAATTTGAATTTAATTACGTGCATAATAATATCAAATGAATGCCAGATTGACATTTCGAAATGGGTACATTTAATAAATTTTCTTTATTATTACATATTCAACTTGATAAAATGGTTAATGAGCTCTACTCAAAACATGCTCATCTCGTCTCAAGCTTCAATATTGAAATTTTTAAATGAGAAATCTCTTAATTGGCAATGTATTAAATTGTTCTATTCACGCTGATTATTTATTGATGGCAATAAAAAGAAACACAAAGTCGCACAACTACAATTAAATCATATTAAAATATTGATATCAATGACGTATAAATCATATTATAAACGCTCTTGCATATACAATATTACGCATAACTTTCAGCTGCATTCATCGTTTACGTTTTTCATTGGATTGAAAGAGAAAGTGAACATACGTTGGTAATAAATATTTCGACGATTTCACGATTTCACGAATCCATCAAGGATTTAAGTACATTGGTGGTGATGAAAATTGTCGCTTACGCCATACCATTTTGACACCCCCAAAACCGAAATTGTGTCTTTTATTGAAGTGTATCGAAAGTATTCAACAAAAATTGCTGAAATATAAATAAAAATACTTGATTTAACGAAGAATGAATTGGAGCTATGGATTTGATTGTTCGTTTCACTCATTGTTGATAAGATGCTTATTATAAAAATAATGCGTATCGAATACACTAAAATGTGTCTGATATGTTCGTTCGTTTGTTTATTCATTCAATAGCAATGGCATGAGTATTACATTTTGCCAGAGCGTGTGAGAGAGGGAGAGAGAGAAAGAGAGAGAGAGAGAGAGAGAGAGAGAGAGAGTAGGAAAGAAACAATCTCTGTTCACCCTCCGTTTTATCACTGTTGAAAATGCTTGCAGCAATATGCGACTTTTTGCCGCAATTGCACATTGTGTGTAACACAGCAGCAAACAGTACATGGTTTAAGCGTACAATGTGGTATGATTTTTATACATTTGCCGCATACATCCATATTATATATAAATTATAGAGATGACTGTGTAGCGCATACGTATAGACAATATCTAAATAAGAAGCGAACGAGTATAGACTTGAAATAATTCCAGTACCAAAGTGTAACCCAATTTTCTCCAGTTTCTAAAAATAGAAATCTTTTGTATAGTTGTCGCATATAGACGGTTCGTATCTTTTTATATATTCAAAGCTATTTTTAGCTCTTATGTACGTACATATATGTGAAAAGTTCCTCGCTATCCCTTCGAATGTTTTAGCAATTGCATGATCCTGCGTATGCGTATATAAATGTATATATATAGGGAAATAACGTCATAACTAAAAATCAGTTCGTTGGAATTTTTATTGTGCAGCACCAGTAGCAGCAACATGACATTGGTAAATGCCACATCCGAAGGGCGAAGGAAGACACAGCAACAACAACAATAACAACAACAACAAAAACATTGAGCTCATCATTTTTTTTCTTTTTTTTTTGCAATCATATGTTACAGCATTTGCTACATACGCCAATTGAAAGTTTGACCTTAACAGTCAGCATTAGTTTCTACAACAAAAATGGATATTTGCGTGCGTAATGCTTTTTATTTATCGAAGAAAACGAATAAAAGCATAAAGGAAAATGCTCAAGAATACAAATGAGAAGAGTGGAATAGAGAAGTTGAGAATGCGATTGAAAGGAAGAGGGGAGAGAGAGAGAGAGAATGTTTGAGTGAAAGTTATGGTAGCGATTAAATAAATGTGAATCAATGGGTAAAAAACATTCCCGATGATCAATAAGATAGGAAAAGAGTATAGTTTAGATATGCACTGAACATATTAAATTCCATGTTTGTGATACTAAATATACAGTACAAGTAATAGTACATTATAATAAGGAAACACTGTACTGTTAAACACAGTCTGTACCCTAATTAGGCTAAGCAATATGTATCAGAAATGACATAAAAAACATTACCATTTGGTATCATATACTATTTTGTTTAAGTACAATTGAATGGTCGTTGACATCGAAAAATGAAAATGTAACAAATATTACAGTAGAACGGACATTGGTTGAAAAATTAACAGTAATCGTGATTAAAATTTATAATTTTCATATTTACATATTGCAATTTTCAAATAACAATTAAGTGAAATCAAAAGAGTTGAATATATATTTATAAAATGAATTTTTTTTTTTTTTATTCCTAATTATTATATACACTTGATGGGTACTTATTTGATAATCCTTTGCTACGCGTTTATATTTCATAATTGTATTATGCGTTTTGGTGGCTGATATACGAATGGTTGATTTGACAAAGAAGGGTGTTGAGAGTTTTTAAGAAATTAACGCTTCAGTTCATGGTTTACTGGCTGTTGTTCTATTCGCATCTCTCATACTTCTAATCGAGCTGGAAGAAAAATGTCCATGAAGAATGCTTCATCTCTTTTTGTTTTCGTTTTTTTTTTTTTTTTTTTTTTTTTTTTTTGAAATGTATTTAATGAGAATTTATATTCCAAACGTAATTTGGAATAATGCGAAATATGAGAATAAATTTAATTTATCAACCAGTCATTATACTTGTGCTATGGATATAGCTGCTGCTATTTGATAGGAACTGTTTCACAGTTGCTTTTTAACTGTGTATGTGTGTTTCAACAGCATACTTCGATTCCCCTCTCACACTCATTGCATCTTCATTATTGCCGCAAAAATGACTGTTTTTAACAATTTTTTTTTTAAATATTTAGGTGTGCGCGAAGACATTTTTATTCGAATTTCTTTTGTACTCGTATTTCATACTTTCACTTTGTTCATTTATGGTTTGGTCATTAGTTTTCGTTAGCCATTTCAACGGCTAATTGCTACGGCTTCATTTGTTTGATATAAGTAAATTTCCAAATCCAAATAATGTTGATTGATGTTTTGAACTAAATAACACATAATATCGATTTGAGCTTTTGAATGCAATTTGAAAATAATGAATAAAATACTCACAAAGAGCGAAAAAATGACATTTTCAAATTTAAATGAGATATTTTATTAAATTAAAATCATTCTACTAGGATTTATATTATTAATTTCTAATTTCCGTATTATATCCAAACAGGCAGGTCCTGATACCATAAATCGGAAATTAAGCTCTGTTTGTTAATATACATGTATGATGATATCAAATCAATACAATCAAAAAAAAAAAAAAAAAAAAAAAAAATCAAATTCAAAACATTTGAATACTTAACCAGAAGTGTTAGTGTTTACATAGTTTCAATTTATGACTTTAGCCCAATTGAATATATTACATGAAACGCTCTAACGTCTATGTTATACAACGTGAGTTGACAGTCACAAAATTTGCCGTCAAGTTGCATACACGTAAAAAGTAGCGACGCTCGTGTCCTTTTTTCATAATCACAATTGTTATTTTTTCGTGGATATTATAATTGCCAAAATATTGAAAAAAAAAAAAAAAATAATGTCGATAATATGACGATTGGTGATAAAATATGTATATGAATTAATAATATAAAAGAATTCATACACAAAAATCGTAATTTTTTAAAATAATTGAATTACATCAAAAAATGTACTTGAAAGTCATAAATTTCAAGGTAAAATGCGAGAAAATGAACCAAATTTGTAGCAGATTATTTTCGAAATTGCTTAAATCATGAAGAAAATGACAATTAATGACATTTTTAACATAAAAACATCAACAGCAATAATGTTTGTAATGACAACAAGTATTCAAACGACCTGATATTTTCTCAGAATGGCCAATTGGGTTTGGTTGGCTGTTCATGTAAGCAAAATATATAATTGATGAATCTGAGAGTTCAATTCAATCACGTCTAGGCGATGAATTTTTTAGGTTTACATTTCTCACATATTTTTGTTGTGGACTTTGTAGATTGCCAATTCGGCTAACAAGAAAAGTTGACTAAACGCCACCTATGTGAACAATTTATCTCTAATTTGATAAATACATGTTAAATGAATAGACAAATCCACTACCTGATTCAACATTCGCACTATATATATATATATATATATATAGTCACAAATAGGCACACAGCCAGTTCCTGATGATAACGTCACGTAAATATTTGCATTTCCGGTTTGCTTTTTTGACAGAAACGGTTCGGTTCGAAAAGCCAATTTCCAATCCATTCTAAAGCCGAAACAACAACATCCAACCAAAGTGTGCAAAGCGGTAGTTGGAAAATGAATTTCCCAATGTTCAATAGGTTGTCACTAATAATAAAAATGGCTATCCCGATGTATATTAATGAATATAGCCGCCGTGCATAATTTTCAACGATTTTGCGTGGCAAAGCACTGAGCATTACCAATTTTGGCAGATGGAAATTTTAAGAAATATAAAATAAAACAAAAAATATAGTTTTTCATATATTCAGCTATGCTTTTGTCGTTGTTGGTTGCTTTTAGTAGTTCAAAACTACGGATTTCTTATTTCAAAATAAAACATTTTCATTATATAATCTGACATGCAATTCAATGTGGTGAACTTATTATAACTTTTATTGCGGCATACGTCTGTCCATACAATATGAGAACGTAAATATATGTCGTTGATATTCGCTTGTGATGAAATAATGTAATTATTACAAATAATGCAGTAAGCATGGCTCGCATGAATATCTGTGTATTCTTAATGAACCAGTTGAATCTCAGTACACAATATTTCCCACAAATTTCAATGAGATTTTGGGTGACTGATTAATTATCTTTTTCTCTCTTATTCCCTTCAATGCCAGTCATCTCCCTACTTTCTTTCTTAAACTCCTTACCATTGTGATTTAATTATACCATTTGGCATACACACTTTAATTGAATATGTAAACTTTTGTCTTATCGTAAATCACCTGATGCTAGAAGTATTGGCCCACATTTCCAGAGTTAGTATTTAAAATATGACCATAAAGTGAATCCCACAAAAGCGCCATTGAAAAATTATGCTCCCTTCACATCACAACATACAAAACCAACAAATGAATTTAACCCCGCAATCGTAGTGTGCAGAATAATACAACGAAAGAAAAACATATAGATAAATGACAATCGAAATGGAAATGGGAAAGGCAAAAATGGAAAGAAAACGATTTTATCTCTACATATAAAAGCTAGATGTGTGGTGTAAAAGAAAATATGACATCCGAATATCAAATAAAATAAATCAAATCACGTTCTCGTGAGTAATCAAGCTCAAAGTTGAAACTACTTTTGCCGCGTTGTGTTGTTGTCGGCATATTCAATTATTGTTTTATTGTGGATATTTTCTTTTTATTGAATTCACATTAAACACATTGACGAATATAAATATACAGTCGAATTAAACATCAGCAAACAAATGTATTCAAAGTTATTAAATACCTGTTTTTGAAATGCATCACTATATTTGATAAAACAATAAAATCATTTTATATTATTCATTTCGTATATTTGTTTATATCATCAAATAATATTATTTTGATTAACATTAATGATTGAAAAAGCTCTTCACATTCTACCAATTTACGAAAAAATGTTGAATGTTTCGAATATTGGAAAAATTGGAAAAAAATGAAAATATAAACATGTATTGACGCACATTTTCCTATAACAATCATGTCTTTAAATCTAATTATAGCATTTATAACGATTTATAATGATCAGCTATCAATTTAGAATCGAAAATGTTTATTTATGGATACATATGTGTTAGTGATACCACACATGATTGCTTGCTACAAAGTGATGCGATGAAACGCAGAACAAAAACACATATTCTGCCGTCGATTAAAACCCCATGCGCATATTTGTGTGCGTGTGTGTGTGTGTGTGTGTGTGTGTGTGTGTGTGTGTTTGTATGTGTGCTTATTTGGCGCTCCTATGATCTCATACGATACTATTTTTATAATTGTGGTTATGAAAAACGGTGAAATAAACTATTCAGGTGAATACAACATTAGGTAATAACAGTCATCGAAAATGGTTATCTTCAGTATTGATAAATATCCAAATTTATCATCCCGAATGAACAGCTCGCACTAATTGACTTTATCTCCTTCTCCTCTCCCTCTCTCTCTCTCTCACTCTCTCTCTCTCTTTCTCTCTCTCTATCTGTCTGCCTTTCAGTTTCTATTCTCTTGGAATATTTAACTCATTATTCGCATGAATTGCAGGCAATTTATATTTGTCAATTAATAGAAATCAAGTGGTAATTGCATTTAAAAACTAATTCCAATTTCTGTTCCGCATTATACATCATCGTTTGTGTGTGCCAGTATGAATATTCAACCAATCGCATATCTCAATTGCAGTCATATTAGATGACCGCAATAAATAGGCAAGTGGCATAAAAGCGGAAATCATTCCCCGTTTTTCCCCTCTCTCTCTCTCTCTCTCTCTCTCTCTCTCTCTCTCTCTCCCTCTATGCATAGCCTAGAGATTATTGTTACAACGTATGGTCGCCTCCATATACAATACAATATCGCATGCGTTGTATTATAAATGAGGGTAGTGGTACTGTCGAATACCGCAATGTTATTATAATTAACATCCAACGGTAAGATGAGAGAGAAAATTTTTTTTATTATGGCTTAAAGCTATGAAAACAATTTTGTTTAAATACAAATTTGGCATATTCTTTATTTTATTTTGTATTATGTCGCTGCTTTATGGTTTCACATCAGTTGCAAACCAAAACACTTACCTTACTATTATTTTTTATGGATGGAAAACTTCATATCGCCCGCCGGAAATTTGATTCTGATTTTGTGACATTTCTACGGGATATTTTGACGCTCTATCGATCTGCATCATTACTTTTTGTCCCTGACCACCCCCGGGCTTTTTCTCCCCAAAATCAATACCGACGCCGATTTGAATGATAAAAAGTGGTAAATCCACCACTACATATATAATAAAACTTGTTCATTACGAAATTCTCTATCGACTGCTATTATTGGTTTTTCCCCCTAACCCCCCTCCCCTTACTCCCCTAAGGGAGAATTTTGCCCGCACGTATTCAAACCTCGATTTAAGGTCACTTCGGTGGCAATCCATAAAAAATAACACATACCCCCCCCCCCCCCCCAAGCGCTTGTCTTTATCTCATTTCAACTTATTTAAGGAAAACAACTTAAAGTGTACATTGCTCAATTACATGATGAAAGTTAACTTGAGCATCAACTCCATTTGTCATTGAAAACAGAAGACAAAAAAGCAAAAAAAAAAACACGGCAAAGCCTTTTGATATTCTGGTGCATACAGTCTTTTCTGTATTATGTACTTTATGCTTTATTCTCTATTCAATTTACAAGTTTATACTTTTTTTAAGCATAAAAGTGTGAAAAAAAGACAAAGATAAATACAATTCAATTATCACGCAAAATTAGTTTCATGCAATTGATGGTAATTGGCTTTTCTTCCTCTTTCTTTCACGCTACCAAAAAGAAGGAGTCAACAAGCAGATCATCACAAATGATTTTTTTTAACAACAAAAACAACAATAAACATCACCGACATCAAGCCAATTGTGTCACATTTGTAAAAATGACCATTTCAATGACGCAATGACGTAGATTGAATCATAATGTTGAACATTCTAAAGGAGTAGCAACAATTATAAAATATGAAAACGAGTAAAATAATCGAATAGAAGCGCATGCTTGCCGAGAAATTGCCGACAATACTTATCCGTTTGGCTATAAAAAGAGCATTAAATTAATCGATTTGTTCAGATTCCAGTTATGATTTTCATTAGTATGAACTATCGATGGGGCAAACTTTACATCGTAAATCGAGCAATTTTAATAATTTATTTGCCATTGTACAAAGAGCTTTTTTAGTGCATTCAGAGAGATAAAAATTGAGAGAAAATATGGGAAAAAGACACTTGTGAGTGAGAGAATATGAGAGTAAAAGTGAGAGAGAGAGAGAGAAAACGAATCATTTAATAATCTGTTGAACGTAATTCAATAAAAAACAAAATACTCATCTAAACTGTGAAAAGTTTTGTAAATCGTATTTTTGCTTTTGATGCACTCGTCACAGATGAATCGTTTAAGTTCAACTTACGATGTTGGATTAATTTGAAGTGTTTGAAAAAGCGACGGATGATCGAGATGTGAATTTTATGTTTATATATAGATTATATATGCTTGATTCGTGTGCATTGCATTAAATTGCATTGCATGGTTTTAAAGTGTGAACTGAACACTCAACTACACACTAAATTTAATTGACACGATTTGAAATTATGCATATTTCTGATAAACAAATTTCACTTAAATGCTTACATTCATTCAAAACGAATGTGTTTGATTGTTTGGACTTTAGGAGAGAGCGAGAGCGAGAGCGAGAGAGAGAGAGAGAGGGGAGATTGTGGGAAATGGTTACAAATTTCAATGTTCAAAGTATTGTCCATCGGAAGCAATTTATGGATTCCGTCCCAAAAAGCTGGGCGGCCAAGAACGAACTAATTCATTTTTTCCCTTCATTCAGTCATTTTTTCCCTTCTTTAAAGACATACAAATGCTTCGCAGCCAAGACATGCGTTTGGTCACTGAAGGTTATTAGGATTTAGAAGGAGCAATGTCTAGAGATTACACGCAAACAATTCCATTCATAAAACAATTCCAAACGTTAGTGCTATAGGCACGTTTACACATGAAATTCTATTTATTACACCCATAGTGTGAATGGGTATTAGTGTACTAATTATAATTTCAAGTGTGAATGGTCCATTTACACTCGTATTCGTATTTCATGTGTTAATGTGCCTATAGCACTAATGTTTAGTGTAATGTACATTACACGTATTCATTAAATTTTTTGTGTGTACAGCGGGGGCAGAAGAATGTTTTTGTCTAAATGCTCCTCGAAATTTTTAACACGACCTCTGCAAAAAGTCAAGAAAATTTTATAGCCCAGAAGAACCACCTTTCTGGATTTTTGTAAATTCTGGCAATATTGTTGTCCGAATTTGGTTGATATCAATTGGTTATTATTAGAAAAGAATAAGACGAACATTTTTATGAGTTTTCACCACATTTTAATGGTCCATGTCGATCCCATCCCTGATAATATGGGAAAATCCTATTTTTCAGAAGGACGATAGGTGCGCCACCTATATTTTCAAAACGCCATCATCAAATTAAGTTTATTTTTGTCATGGCAATAGGGGAGTGTTCATTCTTCATTATCAGTGCTCACTGAATGTAAAATTATTGATTTCTTCATGTTTCTTGTCATGAAATACGACTGCCCACGCAAATGCTGTTTTTTCTCCAATTTTCAAAATTTTCCATCGTTGAAAAAAAATATGATGCGCACAACTATTGTTTTTTCGATTTTCTACAAGATGGCGTAACTAGTACTATAAGCACATCTGCAACCAACTTCATGTTGTAGTGTCATCAATATGCTTCACATTTCAGTACATGTCAGTTTGTCGAAGTGTAAACAACCTTTTTTTTTTTTCTTTGAATATGTCATTTTTCCAACCAACGAAACGTAATTTGCGGGAAGCTATGCTTTTCTGTTTTCATCTGAAGAAAAAAGCTGCTGATTTTCATCGTTTGCTGCAAGAAACTTACGGGGACAATGCTCCAATTGATAAAACTGTTGAGAATTGGTTTCAACGATTTAGAAGTGGTGATTTTGATGTGGAAGACAAATAGCGCACTGGTCAGCCACAAAAATTTGAAGATGAATAATTGGAGGTATTACTCGATGAAGATTCGTGCCAAACGCAAGAAGAACTTGCACAATCATTAGGAGTTGATAGAACAACTATTTCGAAACGATTAAAAGCATTGGGAATGATTCAAAAGCAAGGACATTGGGTGCCACACGAATTGAAGCCGAGAGACGTAGAAAGACAACGCATGTCGGAAATGCTGCTTGCTCGCTACAAAAAGCAATCATTTCTGCTTCGGATTGTCACTGGCGATGAAAGGTGGATTCATTACGATAATTCCAAGCGTAGAAAGTCGTATTGCAAGCGCGGGTGGGATCAGAAGGGTGTATTGTACTAAGAGCTGCTAAAACCGAATAAAACCATTAATGGAGAACGCTACCGACAAGAATTCATCAAATAGAATGCAGCAATGAAGCAAAAACGGCCAGAATGGGAGACCAGACATAAGTCATTAATTTTCCATGATGACAATGCTCGGCCACATCGCGCTCAAGGGCCCAAAAACTATGTGGAAAATGTCGGATGGGAAAATCTGCAATTGAATTTTTTCAACTTCGTTGGACAGCTATTGAATAGACCTTTAAAATGACATATGTGTCATCAAGATCGTACAGCGCGTTTGACCGTGGCGACATCTCTTATCAAAATCCGGTTTTTAAGTTACATACCCAATATATGAGCTGATTCAAGGATTTTACTCCTTGAGGAGCTTACTTACTCCAATTGTAATTCACGTTTTAACTTCAAACCATCTTTAATTCAGATAGGAATATATATTTGATAAAAAAGTTGATTTAATTATAGCACAATTTTGTTAGATATTCGAATGAGAATCATTGATTTTCAATATATATTTCAATGAAAATGATCGTTGTTTCGTATAAACCATTTTATAAATTGTGTATTTGCGTAACAACACGAAATATAATGAATATTTACTTAAATAGACATTCGATGATTCAATTTTATGCCATAAATCTATGTGATAAAAAGCAATTCGGTATATCATCGCTTACATTCACGTGGATTTATATTGCATAACGAGGAATTGAATTAAATACATTTAAAACCATCAACATTCAAGTCATTCTCTTCGTCATCGTCGTTGTCATCGCCATCATCATCACCACCATAAGCCAATGGGGAGGCAGTAATAATAACATATTTTACGAAGTCATATTTATGCCAGTTTTTCATGAAAATACATGTTCATGATCACGAAACCGAACAGATATTAAATTCAATTCAATTCACTTTTCGTAACATTATTGCAATTTATATTGTAATTTAATTACTGTCGTCATTCGACCATGTATATACAGTATGCGTGCATAGAGCGAAAGAGAGAGAGAGAGAGAGAGAGAGAGAGAGGGGGAGAGTGAAAATTGTGCCGCTTTCACCTGAACAATTATCGAGCTGATGCTAGAATGGTGAACAAAAGAAAAAGGAATATATTTAATACTACAACTAAAGCTCATTCATACTGTGCAAATGAATGAATGCCTCAATCAATTTAAAAACTGTTTTTATTTTAAATTTTATTCTTCTGAAAATTCATTTCAATTTGAATACTCATCCATTTTTTTACGTCGTCCATTCTATCTGTCTACAGTGCTAGCTAGTATATAAAATAATTTGTATGAAACTCGTATGAAAACGGAAATTAATTTCTCGTCTTATTATTATTATTTTTTTTTTTTTTTTGCAGCTAAACTGGATGGCGTGAAAACATACATGCGAATGAGACGTGTGCCTAATCATCTACAAGTGAAAGTAATAAAATGGTTTGACTATCTATGGCTGTCACAGAAATGTTCGGACGAGGAGCGAGCTGTATCGTGTCTTCCTGATAAATTAAAGGTATATAAATCGTTACAAATGCAATATGAACATTGCTCAAGGAATCATTCGTTCGTATTTCATAAGAAAAATAACAAAATACGAAAAATTTCAACTAACATATGTAGCACATAGAATCAATGTACGATGTAATACATTCAACAATTACATTAAACGATTGAAATAGACATGCGTTGGCATACACTTGAAGCAAAAAATTGAAAATGAAACGTTTGGAACGAGGTGAAATATAGATAAAATGATAAAATCACGTAATCGGAAGAGTTGACATTTAATAAGAATTTTGCTCAATGAATAAACGATAACCGATCAGAAAAAGAAAAATAATATACCCACTAAAAACGAAAAAGGACAACATGAAAACTAGATGGAGAGAGGATGATAGCTAAGCATAGCGATTCGGTAGCTCAGCAATTTTCTTCAATCATCTTTATAATATGAAATTGTTTCACTAAAAAAAAAAAAAAATGAGTTCGTCGCATATAGCGATATTCCATACGTACATAGCGATGTTCCATACGTACTAAAATGTGAAGCGGAAATCGTCTCTTGACTATCTGTAACAATTTCATTATACAATATATTAGGTATACGGTGTTTGAAAGCGAAAATTGTAATTCCATTATGCTTCAGAAGATTTTCAAAAATAATATGATCGAATCGCTTGAATTGATACTAACTATACAGGTGCACAAGTACAAACAATATTTTTGCAATTTACCAAAATTTCGTTTTCATGTCAGTTTCAGAAAATATTGTTTCTGTATCTGTAAAAAAAAGAAATTATTATGTCCATTCGACAACTGGAGCGAAAAAAAAAGAAATGGATTTTGTACAACGTCATTTTCCTTATCATTTTCATTTTCATTCTCTGTCTTATTTTCATTGCTGATTGTATATTGAGCAAGCAATGAACAAATAACATTCGATCAAAACCAATCTTTAATTAAATTTTATCATTGGTGATTCTTATATTATTATCACATTGACTGTGTATAATAGAATAAAATTCAAAAATTTTATAGAAGCTTTTGTTTTATTTCAATTCAAAGAAATCAAATCTCTTTTAATTAATTATTTCATTTTTATCGTTGAAAAATAATTTATTTCGGATTTGATGCACAGACGACACTTGTAATTTGCTCAAAGTTAAAAAAAATAAGAAATTGTCACCGGTTACTGGTGACCGGTAAATACAAATATAATCCAACAGGTGATTACGTTCATAATTCATAAATTATATTTATTTCCGATCGAAAAATTGTGATTATCGATATTTTCTTTCTGAATTCTCAATTTATTATGTTCGATAATGTTGAATTTCCGATATAAATGTCTAAACAATTCAGATAAATTACAGGTAGTGTTTTCAAATGTTTCAGGAATCACGTAACATTAATTCATAAAATTGCTGAATATTTGCTCAAAATGTTGAATGGTAAAAGGCATTTAGCATCGTGATTGAATATGGTTCGCTGAGTGTATTGAAACAAGTTTTGGTGGCACGTGTTGAAATCGGTTGGACATAACATTCTTGTTATATTTGTATTTCGAATAATAAAATGGAACACGCATTGAAAACAATACAAGAGAATGAAAAGAGTGATTATGAGTGTTTTTTTGTTTATCGAGTGATTATGAACTTTTGCATAAATATATGCGTCAGATTCTTTTTTTTTTATCTCAACTTCATGCCTTTCTTAGACAATAAATCGTAGATCGTAGGTTTTTTTATTTATTCAAAAATTAAACCACCTTCACAAATCATCATCCTTACATATATAAGATATTTTAAACTTACATTTTGAATCATCTTTTTTTTTATTCATAACTTCAAATTTATGAGAGTGATACGAGTGCAATACAAATTCCTTTCACCCATTTTGCTTTGATGATTTTTCAATTTGTTTCACTTTCTATGTGTGCATGTATCATTTATCAAAAATCTAGGCTGAAATAGCAATAAACGTCCACTTAGATACTTTGAAACGTGTAGAAATATTTCAAAATACTGAAGCTGGCTTCCTTTGTGAACTAGTGTTGCGATTACGACCGGTCGTTTTTTCACCTGGCGATTTTATTTGCAGAAAAGGTAACGTATATATATATTTTACACATTGGACTATTTTGTTAGCCATCTGTCAAAAAAAAAAATTCTCACACAAACTAAAGCGGAATAATAATATTTAACTGAGTCACTTTTGACTTTGGCATGTTCTTAAATAAAACATGTTCCATTCATTGTTTGTGATGCTTACAGCTTCTAGAAAATGTCTCTTTTGATGACAACATTTATTCATGCTTTTATTTCCTTTTCTTTTACGTTTACGTTTCGTTTGCTACAAATGTAAATCTCACACTAAATTTTGTAATTTCTCAACCTTTTACCGATTTGAATGAAGTGAGCACAATAACAATTGTAAAAGCGAAACAATATTACAACAACATATTCGTATATGTACTGTTTCTACTTTCCATTTTATGTTTTCCATTTCTATACATTTTTCTTCTATTTTCTCTCTTTATCAACGTTTTCTATTTAATATCCGTATGTTTGGCAAACCTTGTCATGCTGCTTGGTTCAAATACAACAATATCGACACGGATATGGATTTCTCGGACTATGGGATACGGAAAATAAACAACGGAATACAGGTGAAGTTGGCAAGGAAATGTATATAGTAAATCGTGGTCGATTACAAGTTGTGGCTGATAATGGTAAAACTGTGATGGCATCGCTGAAGGCAGGTTGTTATTTCGGTGAAATAAGCATATTAAATATGGGAACTGCGAAAGGTATAGACCTTGGTAAATATCGAAAGCGCCCAGGCCAAGTATATAAAATAACTTTCATTCTCGTATTGAATATGACTTTGTCAAACAGCTACAATGCCTGATGATTCAAAACCAAAATTATAATTTTTTTTTTTTTTAATTTACTTCTATTTCTATTACCATTAACATTTTTCTTTTTTTTTTCTTTTTAATCTTAACATTTTTTTGTTTGATTAGCTCTTTTTTAGTTTATTCATTTTCAGTAATCGCATCAATAAACATTTTTTTTCTTTTAATATGTGTGAGTCCAAGAATTTAAAAAAAAAAAGTATAAATAATAACTGTAACTGCATAGCAAGTCTTTACAAAATTATCTATTCACTATATTTATTAATATTTCAAGCTTTTTTCTGCATTTTTCCAAACCAATATGTCTATTTTACTGTAAACCTTGTGCATTTGCTAAGTTTCATCTTATTATCTTGCATTTATCACAATTGTTCTACCCTATTTCCTCTTTTATATAGTCAAATCAAGGTCTTATTTGCTTTGAACTTTATACTGATTTATGAATAATTACCAATCGTTTGAAATGCTACTAAAGATATTCAAACCTTTATGTTTCATGAACGATTTATTTTATCTCTTCCACTTTCTCTCTCTCTCTCTCTCTCTCTCTCTCTCTCTCTGCTCTCTCTCTATTTTATTATTATTATTATTATTATTATTATTATTATTATTATGTATTTGTATTTGAGTCACACACGCTGAGATTGTTACTGTTGTTCTTGCATTATTGTGATCGAGTGATGTGATTCGTTTACATATACAGAATTCGTACTTGTTGAACAAATAACTATTGTATGAATCCAATTGGAAAATATGTTGCGATCGTATATCTCTCATTTCAATTTCCTTTGTCATTGGGTAATTCTTGTGAAGGAATAAAATTCCTTTTTTTTGTACTTTTTTACCAAGTGATTACTTTATTTCGTAATAATCAGCAGTTATAGACCGAAAACTATCATTATTATTTGACCGGGACTTGATACAAGCAATTTCTTAAATTTTGTGAGAATATGCCATGCGTAAATCAAATGAATAAACTACACACAAAAAACATTTGGGGTATGTTCATGATATTCATTGGTGACAATATATGTTTACCACAGTTGTATCTGATTCTACCACATGCAAGTTTTTATAAATATGTGCGCATGTCGAACAGACTCATTGTGAAAAAGTATTGCTGTCAAACTAATACTAT
This sequence comes from Resseliella maxima, assembly GCA_029041755.1. Classification (NCBI taxonomy): domain Eukaryota; kingdom Metazoa; phylum Arthropoda; class Insecta; order Diptera; family Cecidomyiidae; genus Resseliella; species Resseliella maxima. The sequence goes on along the minus strand of JAQOWM010000826.1, from coordinate 789,066 downwards.
GTCACATTTATTACGTTGCATGTGGTAGAGTCAAATACAACTGTGGTAAACATGTATTGTTACCAATGAATATCATGAACATACCCCAAACGTTTTTTGTGTGTACTTACAACTTTAATACACATACATTCTAGCTCAATATTTCTAATATAAATAAATGCGCAAATAAATTTGTATAGCAAAAGCAACTAGATAAATGATTGAATTCAATTCTAGCCATTGTTAAATTGAACATATGCAGGTCATTTAATTAAAATTGCTATTCGATGTTATCAACTTCATGCAATCATAATTAACTTAATGTATGTTGAAGCATTTGACACAAAATCAATTTTTTCGCCCAATCAAATGGAAAAATTCCGCAGGAAATACTCATAAACACATAATTCAAAATTTCAAATGATTTTCTAAAAACGTTCACTTGACATTTTTTATTTTTTACCATAAAATGTTAACAAATGTTTCGGACAATTCTTATTACTTCTTACTTGTTAATATTATAATTTTGACATTCTAACATTTTCAACACCTCTCTTAACTTTCACACTCCCTATTTTTTCAATTTATTCTATTCGCTTGCATGCAAATATTCACAATCTTGCATATTTCATAGAATATAATTGACAAGCTCATATATATACGTTTTATTGTCTACCTTATAACAAGCCGACATTGATAAATACATTTTCTAAATTGCTCCATCACATTAACAAAATATTATCCGATTCAAAATCACTATGGCAAATAAATAAATAAATAAGCAAATACATTTCATTTCCTATCACAGAATATAAGTCAAATGATTTTCACAAATTTAGTCAAATAATAATCAATTCAACATACCGAAAGTAACATTACACAAGTTATTAGAGCAATGCTGTGAATTGGCAAATCTTCTTCTAATTACGTCAAAATGAGCAATGGTAAAATTAAAATTTAAAAAATAAAACTGAAATACATAAATAAATATCAGGTATCATGAATCGTGTTAAACTTTATTTCAAAACTTTGTAAAACACATATCTCAATCTATACGCAAAATAAAATAAAGTGAATAATAAAATACAATATCCCAATAAATAAACGTTTTTCTTAAATGTAAATCTCACATTTTTAAATCTGCTTTCAAACCTATGTGAACTGATCTATTCGCAAATAACCTCATTCGCTTATAATGAAATCTAAATTTTATTTATATGAACCATTCACAAAATATTCGCACAATTTGTTAAAATTCGATTCAATATGGCGGCCTAATATTCTCATAGTATCAAGTGTTGCAAATGACTCATGGTTTTTGTAAAAAGCTTCGTTTTCTGCGAATATTCTGCGAATATTCTGCGAATATATTCGGCCGCCATTTGCAATTTTCTCCGCCATATGCAAATACATTTGCAAAAAAATTCGCAGATTATTTACATATTCGGATCTATTTGAATGACATCCAAACCCCTAGGTTCAAACTAATATTTTAAGATGAAGAGAATGAAAAAAACTCACAAAGCATCACTATGAGGTTAATGGAAAACGGTCAACTCATTTGACTAAAAATAGCAGCGCTATTTAGCCCAGTACAATGAAAATAGCAACATAAAAAATCACACGGCAAAGTTGTATCCTCAATGTTAAAGTAAAACAACGTAAACTCAGAAGAATCATAAAGAATTTGTTTGAATTTCATATGTTTCAACGTGTGAGGTCACATCTTTACCATGTGATTTTTTATATTGCTATTTTCATTTAAATCGATAGATATTTTGAAGAAAGTCAAAAGTGGCCTATAAAAAACAATGATTTTCATTGATATTTGTTACAAAAATGTTGTAAAAATGTTGTGTTTTTTAGGTTGTTACAAAATTCCGATCATTATGATTCCAGTAATAATTGACTGATTCGATTCATGTTATTAATGGAAAACTAAAGTAGACCGAAAAATTCGGAAAAATGTGAATGCATTATATAAATAAGAAATGAACATATATTGTGTCGTATGGCATTTGATATGAAGAATATTATAGTAAATTTAGAAGGCTCCACGAAACAATTTATTCCGAAATAAAATATTCGAAGTAATTTATTGGTATTTTGTATGAAAATAAATTGTTTCGTAATTCGCAAGTTTTCGAATATCAGGTAATAAAATCCATTATATAACCAAAGAGTATTTAAAAAAAAATTGTCACAACGACAAATAGGAAAAGTCTTATGTGAACTTCAAATAGGAATTCACCCATGATTCTAAAAATGGAATATAGAATCGAATGAAGTATCATCATTATAATATGTACGGAATTTCTTATTATAGAGTCTTTGTACTGTGGGCTACCACATTTGAGGGTGCACAGTGCATACTGTGCACACCATTTATATATGCACATTCAAAATCGGGTTGCTTATGGGTGCACTTGCACATTTTTCATTCCATTTCGCCGCATTTCCATGTAATAATTATTTTTCCGTTTTCCTTCATTTTCTACATTTTAATTGCATCAAGTTTTGTTGCATGCTGTTGTTACGGTTTTTTATTTTCATTTATCAGAATTTCAATATTGTCACCCTCCCTCATTTTATTTCCCATTTCATGGCCTTAGCCTTTTATCCAAAGCTACTTTGCTAATTACTGCAACTGTGCAACGACTCTTTGTCTTATAACAAGTACCAATTAGACGTTACATACCAATTGTTGAATGCCTATCGAGCGAATAGAGAAACTAGTTAATATTGCGAAAAAGAATATATGAAACAGATCAAAGCGTACCAATAATGACCCTTTTTCCGTAATTGTGCAATAATGATTCGTGGCTACATGTATTCGGGAAGGAATTAAAAACATTTGCTCTCCATTCATTTTTATAACATAGAATATTTATTTTTTTTAGATCACTGATGACAAGTATTTGCCATGAATTGTTTCAATTTTGCCAATTTATTATATGCCTCGATTAAATTAGTAAACTAATTAAATTTTATATCAAATGCAAGAAACAAAATCTATCATAGCTAATTTTCAAAATTATTTAATTACTGAAGTGATTTATAAAAAAATTAATTTCACATAAATCCATTGATGGTTGAACATTAAAATGTATTATTAATAGTTGATGATTTTGTGTTGATGATGTTGCAATTATTAATAAAAATTACTGGAATTTTTCTAATTTTTCATTGAATCACTTGCTGATGGTCTTATCAATATACAATTCAATGATAACAAGTTCAAAATATTTCTCTTTGTGAATATTCAAATATATTCCAATATTGGGAGTTACAATTTACTAAATTGTCGTTTTCAACATTGAAAAATGCTTATTTACAATGAAAAAGAAGAGAATGCTCTATTTCGTGTGTTGTGCTCATGTTTTCAAATAAATACATTTAAGAAATAAAATATTTGAAATGTGGCATTTGTTTCATTTAATGGAACCACAATGTTTCTAATTCTATGAAACGGAATCAAGTTGCTCAGATATGCTATTTTCTGAAAAGACTTTCAACAATTTCGGATAAAATTCATTAATTTAGATGAGAAAATAATGTGTCATCGGGTGAATTGAACCAACATCTAAACCATTTTAAATGATGAAACTTTTGTTTTTAGCAAATAATTCGTATTGGTTGATTTTGGTTAGTGCTCTTTTTTCTACCTATTTTAGTTTAATTTCATCTTATTTTATGATTTATTTTCTCGTTCATGTTTTTTTTTTCATTTCTAGACAAAATTCTGAATCGAAGCTATCAAAAACACATTAACACATATATACACCCAACTATTCATTCTATCATTTCAATATGTATTTTCCCTCTATATTTTCCACTTTTTTTCAAAGTTTTAGCATTTTCCCCGGCTCTGGTTTTATAACCATTTTTCTGTATGTTATAAAACATTTTCGCCTACCATTTGGTAGTTAATTGAAAATGATTTACACAATTTACATAGAGTAGCGTAATTTTTAATTCTCTCAACTCCACCATTTTATATTGCTTTGCCTGGTGCCGTATCTTTATTTACCGTCTTTCCATTAATTATCACGTATTTAAAACTATTTCTATGAACCAATTATATTAACATATTTTAAATATCTATATTTATATATTGTGATGTTTGATTTTAATCAGTTGAAATAATTTCTAATGGTACAATGGCATCCATACAGAGCAAGGAATACAGCCAGAAGCTTCTTTTGCTTATTTGTTCTGCATCGATGCCAATTGACTGTATTGATGGTTAATTAGTTTTTGAAAATACGCTGAATTATTTTATTTTATAAAAAAAAACCTATTCAACTGAATCCAAAGAGCTACTTTATTACATACAGCTATTTCTGAAAACCAATTTACTCATCTTTTGAACACAATTTTTGGGTTTCAAATGCTTTTGTTGCATATTCCACATTTACATTTGGTTTTATTTAATTTTTCTGAAATGTTTCTCCAACAGTAAATAGCATCGTCGAGAATTTGTAAAGAATTACAATTTTTCAGTATTATTTCTTCGGTCTATATAAAATTTGTTAAAAAAAATATCAGCAAAAAATTTGCGTGGTGTTACTATTTTAAGCTTAAACATAAACCAATAAAATGCCGATTGTATTTACTATGGATTCCATTTAAAATTGAAAGCGATTTATTACTTTCAATCAAATGGCAAACACTTAAAGCACTACAAATAAACTACTCTGCTTAGCGCATTCTTTCTCAACAGTCAATCGTTGTTCCACATTTATTTCAAAAATAGATTGCATTTGTTTTTCCCTTAAATTGCATTTCCCTTTGCAATGCAGTAATTTTTTCAGATATCACGATTGAATGTTTAGAACAGCGCTAAACAGTTATGTTCAATATAGAAATTTTAAAACAATTGAGCGAACATATAAAAGTGCAATTTTTACCATTTGATCAAATAATATGCATTGATTTATTAGCGTAAATTTGTTTTCTTCTTTGTCGATAGAAACCAATTTAATTAATCGAACGTATTTTTTTCTATCTTCTTCTTTCTCTCTCTTTTTTTCTCCATTTCTTTTTCTTTATACTTTACTTTACCTAAATATTATGACTGCTTGTGGCATTTAACAAAAAAAAAAAACAAACGGAAATAAAATCAAACCATCGCAAATGAACTGAACCAAACAAAACCGACACGAATTCCAACGTTTTTTCATCTTAGGAAATAGACGAACGGCCAGTGTTCGATCAGTTGGATATAGTGATTTATTTGTGCTGAGTAAAAAGGATATGTGGGATGTTCTAAAAGAATATCCAGCGGCTAGAGTTCGATTAGAGGCAATTGCTGTCAAACGTCTGGAAAAATATAAAAAAGCTCCGCTGGAAAAAGGTTCGTTATATGCATTCGTATCGTTTCTTTTTATCCCAAATTTTTCTATTTTATTTTTCTTTTGATCTTGGAATTTATACATACACACACACATACATATATTTTTATTCTCATTTATAATATATATATATATATATATATATTGTGTGTGTGTGTGTGTGTGTGTGTGTGTGTGTGTGTGTGTGTGTGTGTGTGTGTGTGTGTGTCGTGTGTTAAGTCACTTTAAAAATAGCTTCCTAAATATTGAACGAAGCCGAAACACTGGAAATGTATTTTGTCAAATTGAGAAAGAAAAAAAAATAGTGTGAACAGCTACCTAACACAGTATTTTTGTAACCTAGGGGGTAGACACACGAGAATCAATTCACGTTTTGAAGATTGATTTGCATGATTCTTATAGATTCTCGGATTCGTAATGATTCGCAGATTCGTACGAATTCATGATTTGCAAGCCTTTACACAGAGACAACGTATACTAGATTGACTAGTGTATGAGCGCCAAATAGGTCCGTTACGTAAACTACAAATACAAGTATATATAGTACATTTTACAGTGAAGAGTGAATTGTTGTATATACAAAATACTCACACAGAGATGTTCGATTATTGTTTTTGATTATCTTTTGTTATCTTCTCGCATAACAGCGTACGCCTGTGTTCATGTGATCCGTAAGATTCACAAGATTTGTAAGATTCAAATTTCACATTGAAATTTTTATTTTATAGTGGAATTACATGTGATTTGTGCAATTCATTAGATTCTTAATTTTGTAATGGATTGTTTATTTATGACCGGTGTCTACCCCCTAGTTTGTAACTAGTACGAAATGGCTCGACTTGAATTTATACCAATGTTCACAATCGGTGCCCGACTCGAATTCCGACCGATTCCCGACATTTTCGGATTCGGTTTCAGTTTCCATCTTTTCGGTCAGTACAATTTTTTTCGATACCCCGACTACCGAAAAACTCGAAAAACCCGAATAAAGGTTCGAAACAAAAGGAAAACAAAGGGATTTTCAATGATTGTTTTTGCAAGAAAAACAACAGCAATTATAACCACAGTTAACAACCACACAATGCTGCAAATATCACTTTGGAATTTTTGAGGTTTTTGAACTTCTGCATTTCGGTATCGGGTATCTAAACTTCGACCCGACCGTCTAGTCCCGAACCGACCCGACCCGAAAATTCTTGGGTTCGGTCGGATTTGGACGAACTCAAAGATTTTCGGTCGGATTCGGGTAAATTTGAACAATTTCGATCGAGGTTGGGGTCAGAATTTCGCCCCGATTGCGACCATTGCTTTATACTCTTTTTTTGTCTATATAACTTGTTTGTTATTGTGAATTTGTAACGAAAATAGGAAAAAATACGGTTGCTGCGTGTAGTTGTGCAAATTTTTAATTCGATTATTTTTATTGTTAGTCTTTCTCAACTTATAACATTCTATAAACCTTGCTGACACACATGTGTACATTGTGAACTCACACATATATACACACACAGACACACACAGACACACACATGCAAAATAAATATTACAGAAAAATCACATCCAATTGCATCCATACCCATAATGTTATTGAATGTGTAACTGCATGGTTGTTCGTCATAACTCATAAGCTTTCGTTCATTTGTGGTGAATTTTTCACTTAACTATTTATTCAATTTAATGTTCCTCGGGCAAGCAAATAGCGTGAATACGTGATGAATTTTCTTTTGTTTTATTTTTTTATCAATATTCTATATTACACATAACATATATATTTATATATATGTGTGTGTGAGGGAGTTTTTTTTTGCCTTTTTCATGAGATTTTAATTTTGCCATGATTACCATTACAATTAACAATCTCACATTCATCATATCTTACCTTAACGTATCTTTCTATATTCCTTCATCGAACTTTTTCCTGTAAATTTTTACAATTACAGTGCCATTTACGAAAGATAGAAAGAAATCATTCATAATTAGTTGAATGCATTATATTATTTAAAATAACCTAACGTAAATAATCTAACGTGAAATGTTCGTGTTTTTGTTTGATTGTCTCTGTATGATCACAGTTGCAATGGGACGTTGTCAATCAACACCTGGACTCGTTGAAACCAAAGGTCGAATATCTATTGAAGATATGTGGCTACATTCAGGTCCTCAGCCAACAATCTACAATCAACAGTCTTTGATTAGGTATTTGATTTGATCTAAATATAGTTTTATTCATATGCAGAAATAGCTAAATCTAACCTCATCAATATTGTCCTCGAATTAGTTTGTAATCGTTTGCCCCTAGTTACAATTTTTTTTTCATTTACTGCCTCTGTCTCTGTTTCTGCCACTCTCACTCTCTATTTCATTCTACCGTTCAATGCAATAATTGTCTAAATCCATTTGAATTTTACAGTCGTGCTCCAAGTCCTCGCTCAACAAAAGGCGATCTCAATTCGGAGCGCCCCAATAAAGTTATCGATTCACCTGGTTCAATTAGCCCTAGTGTGCATAGTTCTGACGAACGACCGCGCAGTCGTGCAGCATCACATCAGTTTCGACCACAATCTCAACCATGTCGATCAGGTTCAAAAGAAAAAAAAACATCTCATATTTTCTCAATCTTGATTTGTAATTTATGCTTAATAATCGTAATATATCACATTGTTTGTTTGATTTTTTTTTTTTCTTTTTGTTTTTTATTTTCTTTTTTTTGTATTTTGTCTCCATTACATTCCGCTTATTTAAAATAATGTATATTTATCTTTTATGTACATTTACAGGTCATACATGTGAATCATTAACACATTTAGAGTCATCTGGAGCGACACCGTTACTCGGTTCACATGAAGCCTTGGAAGATGAAATTAAACGTTTACGCGAACGTTTGCGAACTGTTGAAAATGAAAATGTTGCCCTTAATTCGAAATTGTCGCAACAACAATGGGACTTGGAAAATCGTTTAGCTGACATTGAAATGCAATTGTGTGGTGCATCATCGGCATCAAGTATCGATCATGATCATGTTCACGTTCATAATCATGATCCCGAAGAAATTGATGTTTCCGATCATGAACGAAATTGTGAAAGTATCATTTAACAAAAGCTGCCTAAACTCAATCGGTCATCCGATTCATTTTCATCATTCTCATTATGTTCGTTAATAATCTCATTTCTATCTAGTTTATTATTCCCAAATTTTATTCAATTTATAATTTCTATAGAAATATCATAGACATTTTTTATTCATTTTCTCATGCATCGCTACCTCGAATTATTCCAAAAGTGATCGGTTTTAACATTTCAACATACAAATCTTTTATGTCAAAAAGGAACAGCAACAGTTGAATTATTATTAAATTATATATTGTATTGTGTTGTATTGTGTTGTATTCTACTGATGCCAAATATGATGAGTAATTGACAACACACATTTTTTGAATTATAATACAAATATTCAGATTCAATTGGCGCTTTTTCATAATTCAAATCAAAATCAGTAATCTTGATACATAAACGCTTATGTCTGTATTAGAGTGACGCTGACTAGATTTAAAAATTTTTGGAATATCGCCGTCATGATGCTATGTTCTTGGGTGGTCAGGCATGAAAATGAATCCCTTAATATTTCAGGTTATTTGGAATTAATAAAGAAATGTTTGGAATTAAAATTCTAATTTTGGGAATCATGAAAATTCGTGTGGATTAAATCAAAGCCGGTTTTTTTGCGAATAAAAAAAAGTCAATACTTATGACAATATCATTTTCGAATATCCTTGAAAATTTCAATTTCCAAATCAATAAAACCAATAAGATTTTATGTGGGGAAACATAACCAATCTTATGGATGGTCGGACCAAATTCGGAAGCAAAAGAAGCCAATATGTTCGAAATTCGAAAAATTCTACATTTATTTCTTATTTCCACTTTTAGCCTGCACTGTATAAGTATTTCATTTTCTATATAAATTGAAATAATATGGCAACTTTACATGGAAAACAAATAAAATCGGAATGGCATCCAGTATTTATATAATTAAATCAAATATTTGCCTTAAATGAAGTCATACACAAATGTATCATATAAAAACCTCATTTTAATGCCTAACCACCTTTGAAGCGGAACGACCATTTTAGTTTCAACACCCCTGTAAAAATTGTCTTGAAGTCTCAATGTAAAACAAATACAGAATAAGTGGAGACGCCCAATGGTGTTAAATTTTATGGGAGACTTAAACCCTTCTTTGGAGCAAGTGCTGATTAAAATTCGAAAAAAAAAATCTAAATGAGCGTTGCATTAATATATGTAAAAAAAAACACATAATTTGTCATAGTAGTAGTGGTGCCGTCTTGGTACGTGTCCTACAAAATTACGACTTATCAAGATGATTTATCATTGGTAAATAAAAAAAAACAAAACAAAACAAAACAAAAAAAAATTCAAACATAGAAATCGCTCTATTTGAATGGGAATAATGAAATTTTTCATATCAGAATGTTTTTCGACGGAAACAATTTCTATTCAAACTTGAAATAATTGACCTGATATCATCATACTATTCCCAAATTGTTAAATATCAAACAATGAACGGAAGAACATTCCTCAAGACGAAATCAAAAATACAGAGTGACAAAACTGAATTTTCTGATATACTTAATCTATTGTTTGTGCGCAAAATTCTTAGGGCAGTGAAGTTATTGTATTAATAAAAAAAAAACAAAGAGAATTCTGTGAATCAGAAATTTCTGTTTTGTCAATATCCAATGATGCAAAGACATATTTTGTTTGATTTACAAAACGGCACTAGTGCTTTATGACATGTGATGTAAATACAAATGCAAATCATCAAATGACATATTTCAGCACGGAAAATAAAATAAAATAAAACGAAAAGCATACAACAATTGAACAATCGAATCAAAAGCAAAAATAGTAGATAGCTAATGTCAATGATTCGATCAAAATGATTCATAGCATTTATTGAGCAAATGAAGGACAAAAACTAAACACTTTATTTAATGTATACACATGATTTCTTTAAAGCCAATGTTTTCAAATGTTGGCTTGATAGCGGAACAAAAACTGAATATTGAAGTGAAAAACAAATCATGTAGAAGGAGGATGCATGCACATTGCAGAGAAGAAAATAATTCATAAAGTAAACAGAGCTGTGAATCTAAAATTAAATTAAACAAAATTAATGCATTTTAAACTATACATCATAAAATTCAATGGAAATCGAATGAAAACTATAATGTTTACAGGCATCAAATGATTGAAATCTAACGAAATTATCCGAATGTACACAAGTAATCTGTAATTTTTACATAAATTTGAACATCTTCTATTATTAGTTCACCGGATAAATTACCACAATAAAAAAAAGAAAAAAAATACGTTGGAAAAAAACAACTAATCGATTAAATGCATTTTACTGCCAAAAAATGATATGAGTCTTACACAAATAAATTACCAGAATCATTGAAACTAACGAAAATCTTTTCAAGTTATGTACGATAATTGATCGCCTTTTCTCATAATCGTATAACGAAATGAACCAAACAAAATGCCATACAATGCACTACATGCATTAATTCCTTTCCATGATGAAACATAACACAACGGTAAATTGCAAAACCACAAAATGGATAATGCAATTAGTTGAGAAAATGATAACAGCTTTAACATTTTTATTTTTAACATTACATTTATAAAACCTTTGTAATTAACCAAGTCAAGGTTTTTGTCCATCATTTTACCGCATAGAGAGATTATATGCACGATTGCGTATATAATACGCTATTACGATGATTGCAATGTGGATTGAAAAAGATATTTGAAACAAAGAAGATAATATCGAATATAACAAATGACATAAACATTATGATCATTATTATATAAAAAAAAAAATGGGAGGCGAGAAGTTGATAAAGAAGAAGAAGAAAAGATGAAGCAGAAATGAATAAATTCCATTGATAAATATAAAATTAATGAAACAAAAAATCACCAAATTGGATCTCATTCAATCGTTCTTCTTTCATTTATAGGCAGACGAAAATATTTATTAAAAATCATACCTAGAAATATATTTATCTAGTTTTAGATAGAACGAATTTTCTAAAGAAACTTGTGAAACGAACCGAACATAATAATTAATACATATATGCAAATTTGACCTTTACTTAGAAACTAGAATAAACAACATTTTCGTAAAATGTGTTTTTCCACAAGAAAAAGAGAAAAAAAAATTATTTAATTGAATTTTTAGGAACGTTTTCTTTCAACTCTTTTGCTCAAATCATAATAATCTTTTCCAGTAGTGATTGAAAATGATTATATTTCCAAACAAAATACAAATCAAACATTCTTATTTTTGTTTTTTGTTTTTTTTTTTTTTTTTTTTGTTTTTTTTTTTATTAATAAACACACATACATCGTGTTTTAATCATATACAAAAAAATTCATAGAACGAAGAAAAAAAAAGCATTTTGATCATCTTTTTTAATAGTTTAAGTAGTTATTACTAAAGATACAGAAATTTTTTGATAAATGTAACATTGGACTATGTGACCACAGTCCAGCACCAATAAAGCTACATTTGTATTTAGACACATTTGAATGCTTTGGTTTTCAAAGAAAACAAATAACGTTTCTCAATTGTGAATTCGATTTATTTTCGTTGTAATTTTGAAAAGCCATAGTTTTGCATACCATATAAATACTTGCGTGAAAATTTAAAATTGACAACATTTTAAAAACTATATCTACAACAAATCACTTGTAGTAGATAATTGTAGTACAAATGAGTATGCTAACTAGGTTTCAATTTTTAATATTTGATAGTTCGAAAAGGGGTCAATTAACCCGGAGCCTTTCATCAAATTATAGTCCACATTTTGAGAACAAAAATGATTCAATATCGTCAGTTGTTTAAAGGGAAAGGGTTTCAGTACAATAGAATGTTTCCGAAAGTACGAAAACAATAAGTGATACGATCCATTTAAAGAATATACATTTCTATATCAATTGATGGCATACAAACAAATTGTAATTCGTATTCGCAAATATCGAATCGAAAAAGTTACGGTTTTTAAAGTGTAGAATAACCAGGAGGTGTACTAAACAATGAATGATTATTGTACGACGAAATTACCTCTCGAGTACTTCATTTGAGTTCGAATTTTCAAATTGCAAAACTGATTTCCAGGTTGTTGATGTGTCTATTCATTTAACATGTATTTATCATATTAGAGATAAATTATTCATCTAGGTGGACTATAGGCAACTTTTCTTGTTAGCCGAATAGATTGCCAAAGTTCACAACAAAAACAAGTGAAAAATGTAAAGACTGCGCTACTGACCAATAGATGGCGACGTAGTAAATCTAAAAAATTCATCGCCTAGACCTATTATTTCAAAGACAAGCATCAACAACTCATCATTAGTTATTAAACTGAATTAACATACTTTGGAATGGATGGTTTTTGATGCGAGTATTGTTCAAAGAATTTTGTTCCTTTAGAAATGTCTGTATTCGAATATTTTAAATTTAATGATTTATTTATTTAATACTTTTTTTTGCTGACTAAATGTATTGTATGTTCCTATGAGAATGTTAAAGATATTCCCCTTTTTTTTGTTGCTTTTAGAGAAAATTTTAGTTAGCTCCTCACTGAGGAGGACTAGTGCTTCTCAACCAACTTCCAACCTCCGCAGTTTGCTCCTCAATAGAGTTTCTACTGAGAGAAACAATTCCTGCTTTTATTGCAAAGAAGAAATACGCTCAAATACGAAGACAAGAGGCATTAACATTTTTGTATTTGAATATATGTTTGTATTTATTTTTTTGATTGAATGCAATTGAATTCAATCGCTATCATTTCGAACGTTACACTGAAAGGTCAAATGATAGAATTCAGTTTTCAGATAAAAACAGCAATAAAAAACACATTCGATTCGATTTAAATTTGATATTTCAAAATGAGTTGAATAAAAAATACAATACAGATATGCACACAAATAAAAAAAATGTATTCTATTGCTTCATGCTATCGGTAACACCGTCATTCTATTTTCATCGGTTGTTTTTAGCGACTTCAAATTTACATTGGCATAACGCATTTATGAATTTATTGATTCGGAAATATAGAATATGAATTGCAATACTCTAGAAAAATGATTTGAAACAAAGAAATTTATGCAGCCGTCATGAATAATGCTCATTTGTTCACTTTTTATTTTCATATTTTCGAAAACACCTTCCAATACATTCTTCCGATTTTTGGCTGAAGTCACAAACGAATAATTTTGGTTTCGAAATACGATAAACTAACGACAACAATTTTTCAAAGTCAAAAAAAAAAAAACATTCATCATAAAAAATGAAAATGTATTTTATTATAATGAAATTGCGATGAAATTTCTTCTAAATCTCATGTAGCCGGCCACCTTATTGTCAAAAAAAGCGTATCTGGATAACCAAACCAAACATAACAGAATGAAAACACATTCTTATACATACACACTTTAATAAATAAAAACGAAATGGAATAAATACGCAATTTCAAAGAGTAAAAGACACATACACCCAGAATATTTTTATTTTTCTTAGGTGATTATTAAATTTATTAATGGAAAACTCTAAATATCATTTAAGTAAGGTATATTAATACCTAAATAGAATTGAATTAAATGAACGCAAGAGGAAATGAATGTGCACGATTTGTGTAAAATAAATGATGATATGTTTCGTTCAACTTGAAAAAAAAAACTACAAAAGCTTTGCAAAACTAAACTCATAGAACACAGAAAACCAAACATTTTCAATGAAAAAATTTATAAGTAAAAATTTTTCAAATTTACTCATTTCATGCCATTACAATTGATGGGTATCTCATTAATATTCATATTCAAAAAAAAAACAAAAAAAAGTAACAACATGTAAATAGTAAATACCCAATCGAATAAAAAGAAAAAACAAGTGCTGAATAATTGTTTGTGAGATTTTATTTCATTCTACATTTTATATGTTCTCTGCGGAAGATATAACATTTTACAATTTTTTCATTTTTTTTCTTTCAATTTTTGTTAGTGTCTCCAAAAAAATTCATTTTTTTGTTGTCTATTTTCTCATATTTCACAACAATAAATCAACTAGTATTTAATCCATTTAATAATTACACTTTGAAGACAATTTAAAATATTAGATTGTGCATAGAAAAATATTCTAAATAAAAAAAAGCAATCCCAAACTGAATGGTAATCCGTTCACTAGCCGTTGTATAGCTTTTATGTGTTTTTTGCGACAAAACTATTTCAATAAATAATGAAAGTAATTCATCTATAGAGATTAATTTGCAAGTGAAATAAAAGACGAAAACAAAAAACAAATACTGCGAATGAAATTGGGTTCGTTTTTTCATTATTTGATTTAAAACTCATGTCTGTTTTTTTTTCTGAAATATTCAATCGTAATAATGGTATATAATATTCAATCAAAACAACTTATTTTAATACAAGAAAAATTCATCAAAAGCAAATTAAAAGCTCAAAATTAAGACAGATTTCATTTGCGTAATTTTTTTTATTTTTTAGTCTAACATCATTTCCAAATTTTGTTTACTTATGAAAAGAGAGATAGAGATAGAGAGATAGAGATAGAGAGATAGAGATAGAGAGATAGAGAGAGAGAGAGAGAGCGAGAGAGAGAGAGAGAGAGAGAGAGAGAGAGAGAGAGAGAGAGAGAGAGAGAGAGAGAGAGAATAAAACAATGCAACACATTTTTTAATAAAAATTTAAAATTTTCTGTTACTTTTTTGTTAATGTGAGCTTACCCATTCGAGAATGTTGTAAAAATATTGGAACTCTTAAACATCGTTGCCAATTTATTTACATTTGAAAATGCGATAAAATACTTCAAACTTTGCATTGAAATGAAAACGAAAATTTGCATAAATGTGTTGTTGCATTGTACAATAAAAAAAAATAAAATGGGTCAGCATAGATCAATCCACTGGGACCAAAATGATGATAAATAATCAAACCGAAGAAACGATATGGAACAAATATGAAGAAAATAGTAATTTAACTGCAGTTATTGAAACACCAACGTAATTATTGATGAGAAAAATTGAAAAAAAAATCAACATCGAACTTCATAATAAAAGATCCTTAAATCGTATTAATTAAAAACCAAGTTATTATTTCTCAACAAACTAGTATAAAATGTATGAAGATAATGAACTCTCCCTATCTGATGAACACACTTATAAGTTTCTCATTTTCCCTCTCTATTCTATCTGTCTTTTTCTCTATTTATCTATCAAGTACATTTTGTTTTCTTTATGAATAGTGCATATTTACTTATGGAAATGACAGGAAAATAAGTATTTTTTTTTCTTTGCCTACAAAAAAAAAAAAAAAAAAAAAAAAAAACACACACACACACATGCCCAAAGCTCAAAACATATTTGAATGTTAGAAAGGATAAATTGTGCACAAAAACTTATAGCTAATAAGTAAAAACTATTAATTGAATTGTGCTAAACCAATTCACTCATACATTCATACTAAATAAATGAATAGAAAATTCATTTTTTAGAATTCTGTAAATGATAACATTGATACTGGCATTTTGTGATTAATTCAAACATTTTCTATTGCATTGGGGCACATATTTTTTCTGTAATACGAACATTATCTATAACTTTTATACAGTAAAACCTCTACTTAACGGAATCCCACGGGACCGAAGAGATTGTCCGCTATCTCGAGTTTTCCGCTATTTAGAATTTCCGCTAAAAGGGATAAAATGGCTTAACAAAATCAAAATTTCCGCTATTTAGAGGTTTTTTCTTTATTTTTAACATTTTATTTAACATTTTCAGGCAATAAATAGCTAATGATTATATAGATCACAGAAACATCAAATTCATGCTATTTGCAATAAGTATAGTTATTATTCTTTTGTGAAAAAATCAACAATCGATGTTTGTTTTAATTGTTTTGAAGAATAGGCGTCTTGAACCATATTTGAACATTCATTAAGTTTGTAAAAAGCAAAACAAACAACAGAGAACGGTCCAAAAATGTATAGTCAGCAAAATGATTTCACATGCATTTTTGTTATCCATCTCTGGCAAATATGCACTGAAATGAATAATGTGAGTTTGGAATAAATGAATGAGTGATTGTGAGCATCTTAGAATTTTTAAATTTTTAATTTTGACCGAAATATGGAGAAATTTTTTTTGCATGAAATGGCCATTTTTCCGCTATCTAAAGGTTTTTTTTCCGCTTTTGAGAGGTGATTTTGGAGGAAAACTTCAATGGCGGAAATTTTTTTCCTCTAACTGCAGGTTTTCCACTAAATAGAGTTTCCGTTAAGTAGAGGTTTTACTGTAGTTCAATTGCAAATATGGCTTGATCACCATTTAAATATATACTCCACTTTAGCGTGACGAATAAAATGGATCCTAAGCTTCAAATTTGACCGTTCACTTTGGAACATAGTGGAGAATAGGCGTTAAATCAAATTTAAATCGTTTTGTTAAAATGTCAGTTTCATCAATAAGAGTCAGTTTCCAGTGTTAATTTTGAAATGAATAAAAATAATTTTTTTTTTTGCAGTACGGGCGAGTCCATTCTGGCTCCTCGATAAGAATCAAAATAATTAACATTAACACCAATTATTTCAACGAACTCAGCCAATAGCCAAAGAAATCTATAGGCAAAAAAGAAGCTTATATACACTGACAAAAATTTGAATCAAAACTAAGACGAAAAAAATCTTATATTTGTGCCTCATGGGGTAAATCCAGCAACGCTTGAACAGCGAATGTATTAGAAAGAGAGAACTCGATTGCAATCACGATTTGTGTGATCTGTCAAATGTACTGATGAAATTTCATAAGAAAACGATTTTTTTCTTAAGTTTCATCATTTAAAAATTATACAACAAAGTGTATCAAATGCACTGAGACTTTAAAAATAAGACAATAAATCGTCTTATTCCGTATATGAAAATTTTTTCGTCTTACTTTTAGTTCAAATTTTTGTCAGTGCATATATAAAATTCATTGGCAGTTACATATTGTAAATACTTGTACATCTTATTGAAATCAATGTATACATTTTACACACATTTGTCAAACGAAATATAGTTGCCAGTGCGATCATCTTTTATAATATAAACATAGTACAATATTGATTGCATTCATAGAATATGCTTAAGATTGGCAAAAATATTCATTGATTAAACCAATTGAAAAATGTAACACCAAACATTAAATACCAATTAATTGTGTGAGGTTCATCAAAAAGAGAAAACTCACTTATTAAATACTGGATAATGCGGACATATGAATCGTGTCGTTAATTCAACTGATGAGAACAGCTAAAAGTATTTGTTTTGAATGATCAGATGTCATGAATGAGCTAACTGTTTGCATCATCGTGTTATTTCATTCATTCAAGTTCTACAATAATACGATATTATTATTATTATTTTTTTATATTGCACTGTATTGTAAATATGTCTGTCTGTTTGTCTGTCTGTTTGTCTGTCTGTTGTGACAACATTTTCACTGCCCCATGAATAAAAACATACTATTCTAAAATGAAAAGTATTTATTAACATGACATTGTTCATGTTAGTGCAAATGATAGTGTTTGGTACCCAACTAACAATTGGTGACCAAAATACGTTCAATTCCGAGCGCACAGTAATGGTTGAGTTTGACCGTTTTTTTCGTTGAAAATGGGCAAAATTCAGGGCCAAAACATGTAATGAAGAGAGAAGAAATGGAGCAAAATTAATATCAGTATAGATTATTTTGCAAAGAGAAAATCATTTGGACCAATTATACTTACTTAGGATACTTTTGCAGAGGCACTAAAGCAGCACTCAGCGGAATAACTTAACGTTATATGAATTATTATTAAAATCAAAAAATCAAACAATCAAAACTAAGAATATGCTGCATGTTGCTATGTTTCAACCGCATATATATTGAATCCATCGAAGTGTATCTCGATTCCAGCATTTCGTCGAAATTGAACGGGAGTGTATCCATTGAACAGCTCAAACCGACAATTGTGTTAACACATATGAAAAAAAAACAATTTCATGTGTAAATCAAAACAAACATTTGTATAAAATGCATTTTGCAGCCGATATATCTCGATGCCAAACTGTTTTCAGTATATTTGGTCCAATTCGAGCAGATCGTTGAAAATCGGTTTGTGCAGACCGTTCCAAATAATCTTACGATTCTTCATAAGTCATATGGGTTAGATCCAATATATAAACATTTTCTTGACGATTTCATCATTTGGTTCATAGATTGGTCGCCAGTTTTTCGTATTACACAATTACCTTGCTTCTTGATCGCTACACTCAACTTCCGATTGCCGGGACATCGTATGTGCTTCTTAATTTTGAATGGTGAATTGGGAGAAATCTCAACTGCACCCATGTAAAATATCGTTGGCTTCCCATTGGTCAATCGTTTGGCGACATTATCGATTGTTCGATTTGATTCAATGTATTTGTCCATGCGAAGCTGAGCATACTTTGGATTGGCGTACGCAGCCATACCTCTTGTTGGCATCCGTAAACGATGTCGAACATAATCTCTCCACCGTTCGCCCCGTGGTGATGGCATTGCATTTGCAGAGAGATCTGCTTTCTCAAGATTGGTGTAATCTAATGTCAAGCTGATGCCCTTTTCTGCGTAACATACATACTGCTTTGCATCGAAATGATAACGCTTCGAACTGATTTTGATGTTTTCCTAATAGTGAAAATGAGAGAAAACAAAAAGTAAAAATTAATTGACACATTGCTCTGTAACAAAATACATTCAAATGATTCAAGCATATAAGTAAAAATGTTAAACGATTTACTTCTTTTCCAGTCAAAATTGTCCGTTGAACACTAGCGTTCCATGCGTTCATTCCAGGATCCATTCCGATTTCATAGAAAAACGTTGGATACATTCCTATAACATCTGGTGATAACTCTCTCTGTTTTCGTTGTGGTTTATCGAAGAAAACCGATGCAGACATGCCATCTGTGACAATACGTTGACGAAATCGATATTTATTTTTCACCATTCTGTTGATTTTGATGATATCAAAAAATAGAGCCCAATACCGATCGCGATCGCCATATATTACATTTTGGGTCAATTTTGCGCCATCACCTTTGGCATTCAATTCAAGTTTATTGTGAATTGACAATAACACTTTGGTATCAATTTGTATATGTTTCAGTTGGAATGAATTTACTGGCGCTACAGTAAAATTTCGAACTTTTGGTCGACGAATTGCACTCGGTTCACATCATGCGGTCCATTTGATGTGCCTTCCATTGCGCTTTCAGGTCGGCGTTTTCGATTAAAAATTGTTCAACAACACATTGGATGCGGCAAAACATAAACAAAGATTTAAACCAATTGAAATTGTATATGTCATCATCAGCTGAACCACCAATTTCCTGCAAGCGACGAAGAAATTCTTCATACATTAAACGTTTGCAGGTAGTGTGTGGATTAAGTGGTCGCTTGTAAAACAGATATTTGAGCAGCGCTGTGATGTCAGCATTGGTTATCAATGTTCGGTATTCGGGCTCGAATTCATTCAATTCAAAGTCGTTTCGATCATATGCTTAAATTTCAAAGAACCATTTTATGCGCTTCCACCGATGGGTTTTAATGTTGTTTTTGACATTAGTAGTGTATAATTCATAAGCGCTATTGAAAATGTTTCCTAGTCCAGCGCTATCAGGCCAAACAAAGTTGTGTTGGTTTTCTTCCTGAAGCATTGCTTCAAAATCGACAGACACCGTAGGCCTGTGTGATCTGTGTGGTGTCCTTCCTACTGGCTTTGAAACAGCGTTTTATGAAGTCTTCCCCATTTTGGTTAAAAAAATGTGTTTCTCCACCTACGATGATAGAGTCCGTTTCGTCGTTGATCTGATGGAGGAACAACAACGATGCCAAGTTTGTTATTGATGTTGCTTTTTGGCATAAATATAATATTTCATTCATGATAGCTTCTTTTGTCATATTATCAATGTATGGATTGTTTAAAGTGTGCACTTTCTCGCCATTACATCAAAACCCTCATCTGGATTATCATCGAGAAATGCTGACATTTCCCTTGACATCAATCAATGCTGATAAAAAAAAAAGATTTTGAAAGAAAAGTTAAATTAAAAAAATTAAGAAAGAAAAATGTCTCTGAAAATTAGAAAATTACTATCGAAATCGATGTTTCTCACTTTTCCAATATGAAAATAAAAAAATGAGTGAAACAAATGTTGAAAAATAAGTGTACGTGATTTTATATGCATTTACAATGAAATGTTTCCTTCACATTTTTGTAAACTGGATTCCATCGAAATATGATCACTTACAAAGCAAAAATAAAATGCAACATTTCAGTTCACATTGAAATGGCGAAATAAGAAATTCATTTGCTCTCTTATGAAGAGCTAAGTTTTATGACACCGAATACAATGTTGAGCATTCTTTTTGTGCGCTCCCAACAAAATCAACGAATATCAATATAAACACAAACAGCATCATAAAATGAAACACCGACTCGAATTGTTCGTTTTGGAAACAAAATATAAATATTCGACATGAAGCACAAACGAAATGATTCACTCTGACGATATTTACTTTGGCCGATTCAAGTTATGTGTACCGAAAAAAATTGCACAAAAAAAAGGGGAAAAACTCATATAAAAATCGAAATTTACGTCTAAATGTTTTTGAATTATTCCGACACAAATTTAGTCAGAAGAGGGAATATTAAAATTATGCGTACACGATCTGCACACTTTTCCAATGAAAAAAAAAAAAAAAAAAAAAAACAAGATTTTTCATGAAAATTCGAATATCTGTGCGAATTGGAATTTTCATGAACACTGAATTTTCAATAAAAATTAAACAGAAGACAATTTTAATTTCGGATTCGCTTCGAAAAACTGTTTTCACTTACCCAAAAGTTGGTGGTTTCCGAAGAGTAGCTTCCAATAAATTATGTTGCAAGTCAATTTTTTGCGATAATTTTGGTTTTTACACAATTAATTAATTTGAAAAATCATGCGATATTTTTTGTTCAACCGATCAATTAAATCAAAGGTCCCAATTCAAATGTTTTCAATTGGCTAGGATTTTTAAATAATTTTTTTTTGAACTTTGTACGATAAACACGTCTTGCATGTTTGAAACTCTAATGCAAAGTGATGCCGGATTTTTAATAGCTGAAACGGTGCTGTTTCATGAACAGAGATGATTTGTATTGTGGCGGTATCGAATTGCATTTTTATTTGTAGATCGGCCATTGTTAAACAAATACACAATGAAATGGGATTAAAAACAGAAACGATTTCAATTTTTGTTGACATGTATTGGTATGAATCGATACCACAACAAGTGTCCGTATGACGATGTGTAAATTCAAACGAATGTGTCGCACAAAAATTGTTTCGTAAACAGCTTTACTGTAAAGTTAATATGTTTTGACTATATTCGTATAACTTCAATATGTATGCCATTGCATTCAATGCAATGAATTTCATCATATTTTTTTTTTCTCTTCTTTTCTACAATTTGATTGTATTGGCTATAGCCCATTGATATTATCTGATTTGAATCCTGTTTCGACGGTAGAAATGGGTGAAAATACGGTCAAATTATCCACAGAAATAACTAAAAGCGTTACGTATCTTAACACTGAATTTAACTAAAAATCGTTACCTGAATGTTTGCTGGGTAGACGGAAGAAAAATGTGCTTTTGATTTGCTATAATACAAACAATTCATGTGACACCGATGATAATTGTGACTTGTGTTTTCTTCAACGAAATAATATCATAACGAAACAAAGCATTTTATTTTATTTTATTTCTATTTGTAAACATTTCTTTCCTATACCCGATCATTTTCGCTTTTCTAAACAATTTATCATAACATTTTAGAATTACATTGTTATAGTTCTAAAAACAAATGGTTATCAATGCCAATCTCATAATACGAATTCGAAAATTTAAAAAACTAATAATTGAACATGATTTCTATAGTGAGATGAATAAACATTATGTGTTACTAAAATTATCTCAATTAGTTTTTAGAAAATAATTTCAAATCTATATTTTAAGTGCAAACCAATGAACACACACACACACACATACACTGTAAAACTGATAGATGAATTTACATGATTATAGAAAATGGAACAAGTGCGTAAAGCGTAATCAAATTTACATCAAATTACGTTCAATCAATTGATCGATATTAACAATTCAAGGATTGAAAAAAGAAAAACACCATCAAAATCGCAATTTCAAAATGTGTGTTGCTGTTCCCGTTTTGCACTTCTTCCTCGTATTCCATTGAACTCAAATTGAAAATTTTCAGTCGTAAACGATAAATGGAATGCTTTTGTATATATTTACTAAAATTAATTTAAAAAAAAATTATATTTATATGTTAAAAAGTATATATATTTAATGAAATTCAAAATCATCACCAAACAAGAATATATATATATATATATATATATATATATATATAAGAAAAATGAAAGTGAATAAGAAAAACACAGTAACATCCGAAAACAAAATTCAATAAAAGGATCTTTGTTAAAATTGAATTTCCAAAATCATATTATTGTAATTTCTATGAAATATACAAATATGGGTAAATACACAAGAAAAAAAAGTTATTTTATTAATTCACTAGCGATAGTACATTAGTATTATTCATTGGTAAGTAATTATTCATTGATCACTACTACACATTTTACATTTATGATTTTCAACTCATAATTGAATATACAGTTTTATTT
Organism: Resseliella maxima; assembly: GCA_029041755.1. Taxonomy (NCBI): domain Eukaryota; kingdom Metazoa; phylum Arthropoda; class Insecta; order Diptera; family Cecidomyiidae; genus Resseliella; species Resseliella maxima. Next base: position 765,880 of record JAQOWM010000826.1, on the reverse strand, counting down.
AATTGTAATTTTCACCATGTTTTGAATGTTAATAATGAATGCATATTTGTCATTTGTCTAATCAATTGAAAATGTCATTCTCTGTGATAAAACAGTTTACATATAATGAACCAGGAACTCCAAACAAAACATCATTATTTGAGAATTTAATTTCATGCGGACATTTCTTTTTTTTTGTAATTTTGCATTATTTCAGTCGTGAGAAAATATCACACAGGAATGATAAAGCATAAAATGTATTTCAACTCTGTAACATTCAATCAAATATAAATTTTGCTGACATACAAAAATGGGGAAAAAAATGTGAAGAAGCAAATTATCACTTTGTCAATGCAGTTCGATGAAAATGTAATCAAAGTCAATTGATCGTGACAATCGTTTCATTTTCGATCGAGAACGAAAAAAACAGCAAAAACTACAGAACCCAATTGAATGAATTCAAAATTCTAATTATTATTATTCATGTTGCTATTTGTTTTGTCAGAAACAAGCTGATTCAGCTTTACTAATGTAATGCAAAGAACGGTGTCAATTTATCCCCCCTCCATAATGCTTTTACTGTCATATACAAATAAACAATTGTACAGAAATACTAATTTTTTTTTTCTCAAGCATTCAGTCGACTGTATAAATGATCATTTGTCAACTTCCTAGAATTTCTTACGATAAATTTTGAAGGAGTAAATTAATATGGAAAAGGTAATATTTATTCCGAAAATAATGTTGTTAAAGTACTTTTATTTCAGATTGAATTCATGCTATAATTTAATAGTCTGGAATTGAAAAGAATTTTTAAAATTCGTTTATCTTTTCTTTTCTTTTTTGGTTACGAGTTGGAAATACGGTCACAGATGTGTACAATATACACATCTTATTACGTCATATCGTTCACAATCACCTATATTCCAAATATCGAATAAAATACACAAGTGCTTTTAAAATTCACTTTTTTTTCATTCCATCCTCTCGATTCTTCAATGTAAACTCGAAACATTTATATATATATATATATATGTTATACTGTCATCGATAATGTTCCATAGATGAAAGCGTACACACTCATATTTTCTATGCTTGTTGCAAAATTTCTCACATATTTTATATCTATAAAAATGCCGATGCTCAGTTATTTTACTCGCAACGCAAAGAGATGATAAATACACATACTAATACAACAGATACAATCCATACAGTGTTTATAACTAAATAGCAAACAATTAAATCAACGAAATACAAAGAAAAACAACTTCCAATTTCATTACTGGCTGCACGTTGTTGTTTTGAAATAAGCGCACACAAATATAAACAACTACATGCAGAGAACTCGTTTTGCGGCCTCTCAATTGCGAGCGTGTTTGCTGTATATACTTGTACACTTTGCTTTGTTTTTTTTTAACATGAGCATGCGTTCTCTCTTTCTCTGTGTATATCATCATTCGCGCGCGCGTTTCACGAATTTTCATTCTGCGTTGTTATTATTATTGTGTAGCTTTTCATGTATTGCACATCAATTTATTGCGCATATGTACCTGTATTATTTTTCATACATTCATAACACGCGAGCCACCAACACTCGCACTCACTCAACACACACACACACACATACTTAAATAGATGCATACACAGGTAAATATATTACGATTCCAATCAGCCAGTTGGTTTATTATTCTAGTTTATTGTTTGTCTTTTTTTTTCTTGTTGTCGCCCTTTCAGTTACCTTTCGTCGATCATACAGGTGAGATTCAGATAGGCAATTCATGGCAATTGCTCATCACAGTTGAAAAAGATTCAAGAAAAACAAATATGTTAATCTACGTAGATTGTGTGATGGTTGAAAATATTATAGAATTTACATTTAAAAATATACATTAACAAAAATATAATCAATTCTTGATACAATTGAAAAGTTTCATTTCAATGTTCAAAAAAGAGCATCGATTTCAATAGACAATAGTTTATTTGTTAGTTTTTTTCTGATTTTTTTTAATTTTTGGGTTTTTTTTATTTAATTTGAAATTGTGTCTTGAGTTTCAAAAAGTGATTGTGATTGATTAGGAAACATATCATTTAGAAAAGAAAAGAAAAGCAAAGAAAAGAAAAAAAGATCAAGATTTTAAAAATATCCATTCACTGTTTATGCATGGCTAACAAGTGAATAGTCGTTTGGTGCGTGGATGAGCGATGTATTTACCTTTATTGTTTTGAGTTGATGATGAACTTTGTACACATTTTCTGGATAGCTTGACCACGAGTCATTCTCATCATCATCATCATCATCATATCATCATCATCATCGTCGTCGTCATCATCATCATTGCCATCATCATCAACATTGGCAACAACACTAATAAAGGCAATTTAAATAATTTAGCAAATCTCATAAAAAAAAACACACACACAACAGCTGAAATCACATATAGAAAGAAAATTGTCAAGAAAATAGTAGTCACAACGACACAAAATAATCTTAAACAAAAGTAATTTATCTAAGCATGTGAATTGTGTCATGTTGCGCAGGCAAATATATTCACTGGAATCTCTAACTTTGTCGTCTCATTGTACACTTTAAATTGTTGAAAAATGGCTTGAATGAGATTCCTTGAGTCAAAGTAACGAGAGATTCGTTAATTTAAACGCTTATTTCGGTTGTTATTCGTTGGTGATATGGTTTGTTTCTTGTTGTTGTTATTGTGTTTATTTTGCATTAAAATATGGCTATTACTGATAGATTAATTTTACCGTAAAATGTACTTTTTTCAAACAATTTAATGAACAAAATTGTATGCGAATGTTTATTCGATTGCAAATACCATTTCACTGTACTAAAATTGAGAAAGAAAGGAATGAAGAGTGTAAAAAAACAGAAATACAGAAATAATCTAGCAATTAACCAATTTCACTTTGTAATTTCATGCACATAGAGTATCGTTGATTTTCATTTAATTATCATTTCGCAGCGATAAATGCCAAAAAGAGTTTTTTTCAAATTAATCGCCATTTCCGTAAATTGCATCGAATTAGCTTGTGGTTAAAAATATCAAACCGTGTACACTTACATAATGTGTAATCTGCATAAAAACAGCAAACCCGATATTCGCTTCAGAGCTCATGCACTTCAATAACTTTTCAATATATGTTTAGTGTTTTGAAGGTAAAAAGAAATGTGAAATTGGAAAAAAAGATCAATCGATAGCGAATATTTATATGATTCACAAATCATGTTCCATTGGATCGCTGAATATCATCGCATAATGGTGTGCTCGGTAGTAATCGTGTGCGTGAATTTTTGTTTTTTTTTTTTTATTAACATTATATCTATATATAAAAGTTGGCATCGAGAAAATATAAGCCCAAGTGGAAATTATATAGTGATCCATTCCAGCATACGCGTGTGGCATCCAGTAGGCCACGCGACTTCTTTTGCGCGGAATGTCGGTGTGCACGTTTTCAAAAGAACTGGGTGTGATCGATTGCAAGTAGTAAGCGTGAAACCCAATATTACATTACCATGCGCAAAATTCAATGTTTCGTAATCCTGAATGATACATGCAAATTTTTGCAACAACAACAATCAGATGTGTTTTTTTTTTTCATTTTCAATTTTATTGATCAATACTCTGACGTTTTAAATGAACAAACTGTATGGAAAATGTAATTCAGCTTATTTTCTTGTTCATTTTTATCATCAGAACTGACTAAATAAAAAAAATAATATAAAATGACGACATCGTCTCATACTACCGTAATGTGAGTAGCAAAATATATTGGATAAACACCTGCATATGTGTGGATGGATTATTAGGGCATTGCTAATTTAAATATTCGTCAAATATACTTTCATTAATTGATACACACACACACAAACTCTGTATATGTTTGACAGTGTCAAATTGACACCGTACACACATTTTTTTTTTTTTTTTCAAAAGACACGAATATTTGAATTCAAATTGAATATTTGAATTTGCGTTGGGTATATTTGATTTTATATTATTAATATGACATTCTTTGCAAAGCCATTAGCAAGAACTAGCCAATTTTATTCGTTTCCACTTCGTTTTGGTTCGAAATGCGAGGGCGCATTTTTTTTCATCGATGTGTTTATTCAAAAGAAAAGAGAAAAGAGAAAAAAAAATACATGAGAAGTGTAGAAAAAAAAGTGAATAACACGTTTTAGCCCATTCACAATAATTGAATAGTGTTCGTATACAAAATCCGAGACGAAATCGATAGTGAAACCAATAATATGGCCATATTTAGTCATCTGTGGGTCATTCAAAAAAAAAAAAAAAAAAAAAAATATATTCTCCCTCTATAGACTGTTGAAGGATAATTCCGTCATCGAAAAATGTTTACAGCAAATAATAGACGGTCATCACAATGAAATTACAAGAAACATTCAATGTATGTTTTCATTGACACGACCGCAAAATTATATACATTGAAATAAATGAATCACTGACGCTCAAAAGAATCTCGGCAATTTAATAAAATCGAAAAATGAATTTTGCGTCGCAAATTGATTGGGCAACCAATCGAATGATGAAAAACAAAAGGGCTAGTGTTAAGCTCTAATATCGAACATAAATTCCATTCTGTTTTGTGAGTTTAGCCCACATAATGGTCGAAGCAAAGGGTAAGATGAATTAACATATAATATATCTTCACATAAAATAAATGTGGCTATATTTCGCTAGCATTCATGATCGCAAATGTGTTGTCGCTGCTGACTTGGTGCAAATATTGTGCAACATTCTTTATCTTTTTACCATACTGAACAACAACAGCAGCAGCAGCAGCAGCAGCAGCAACAGCGCCATTAAAAAAAATATTTATGGTACAACATTGAAAGTAGAACTTTAAGCAGTGTTGAAGCGAAATTAAAATATTAAAAAAAAGGCCAGTAGGAAAGAATTCAAACTCAAAAGAAAACAAAAACCAACTGCGAACTATGTGTAATGTTTTTTTTTTTTTGTTCATTCAAAGATCTTTTGTCTTTGATATTTTTACGGTCAAACAAAATGGATTGTGTTCGCCACTGATCTACACAATGCCAACATGTATAGTGCAATTGTAGCGAATATGCAATGAAAAATACAAAGTATGACATCATTTGATTGGAATGATTGTAGTTGCCTATCAAGAAAATATTTGACGACAGCACTCTCGCAACAATAACAAAATTGTGATATTATGAATTTTGCTTAAAGTACAATGAGCTTTATGGCTGGCATGATGAGTACCAAACGAGATACGTGCTTGAATATTTCGCATTATATGAAATGCAAGGCAATGATCGTATGTAGATTTTGGCGTGTTTTGTGTGAGTATACGAAAGAGTTAGAGAACAAGTAAATGACTAAGTGTGTACGTTTGAGCTGAATTGTTGTGCATGTTGTTTTTTTTAAATCGTTATGTTTGCAAGAGATTTTTGTTATTGTTTTTTTTTTTTGCCTATTTCAAAGCGTTTTTCGTCGTCCACTTTTCATATGTTGAATGATTTATTATTCAGTCGGTGTATTTTCGATGATGATTATTTTCATTCGTATGTTAGTGTTTTTTTTTTTTTTTTTTTGTTATTTTCTTATAAATTCCGTTCATGTTTTTATATAAAACTATGATTATAATCATATTATAATTTTATTGTTGATTCATTGACGGAGGAAATAAATCTATAAAGCTAAATTTTGTCCAGAAATAATAGCGCATGCAAGCTGAATATTTTTTCAATTTGTCATTCAGGATTGCCGTTCATTTCTTTTCGTTTTTTTTTTTTCTTTCTTCTCAAATGTAAACATCAAACCTGACAGTCGGTCATGTCGTATCAATGCTTGAAAGTCATGCATACAATCAAGCTACATAACATTAACATCTTATTATCAGATGATATCAAATGATTAAACATTGCGAATGTAATGACGAGTTGACTTTTTAAAGTTGAATTTTGTTGAATGTCGATGAATCGTTAAATATTATTATTAACATACATATGTATATATTAATTGTCTCAAGTGATGGATGAATCATCACACGTTTCGCATGTATCTACATGTGAATATTTACGTGATATTTGATTTTATATCAATATAATAGCCGCATCGTAACAAGAAATTACACTTAAATTGTGACGTTGACATATGTTTTTTTTTTCCAACACGATGAACATAAAATTATTCTATTATTATCAAACAGTCGATTCAAACACGTTTGAAACCCCATACACGAGATATAAATACAAATTGCATACTTTAAAAATAGCAAAAAAAAAAAAAAAATTCAATTGAGTAGATAATAGCTAAAATATTGAGAAATAATTACACTATCGTTTGTATTTTTGACAGAGTGAATGGTCTAACAATGGTCCCGTTGCAATCGATGTCAATTGAAGGAGAAAATGGAAGTTGTCAAATTGGCGAATAAATAAAAAACAATGATTAACATCTCATTTTAATTGAATTTCACTTTGTCAAGTGAAATACCGTCAATGCTTCAGAATGACATAGTTATTGTGTGTGTCTCTCTCTTTTTCTTGCATCACAATGCATGATCATTTGTTTTCATCGTTGAGTCAAAGAAAAAAAAAGACAAATTTTGCTAAAATTGACATCATTCTTCACCTCATTCAATTTATATATTTTCATTTGCTATTGTAGTATACATGCACTTGCCAAACGCGCTTCACTTACATGCCATTCTTTTGTCGTTTTCTTTCCATTTGCTTATTCTATACGCTTCATTTCAAAAACTTTATGTTAATTTATTGTTTTTTTTTCTCCTCTTCTTTGGCGAAGGTGTGGTTGCTGTTTTTTTTAAATATTCATTGTAATATATCAACATGTTCGAATGCTTCAAGTTAAATTTAAACACAACTTTCAATCTTTGAGTTTTGAAACTTCCAGAAATGTCTATTTTCAATGTCTTCAATGAAAAAAACTACTGTTTCGTTACAATTTTCAGCACTCTAATTAGCTTTCAAACACCAAATTATGGTGAGAAAAATGATTCCAAAGTGAAAAAAAAAAAAAAATAAAAAGTGTTTTTTTTAGTAAACACTAACGATAGCAGCAAACACATAAACGTTTCATAAATAATGAATGAAATTTATACTATTTGCGATCACAATCAAATGGTCAACGAAATTTTTTTTGAAATTTGATTTGTTTTCCTTCTTTACAATGAATCGATTCTAAAAAAATGCAAGTATCTCATACTCAATTGTTTTTTATTTGTGCACCATTTTGCTTTTTTTTCGTAAATTTACTCTGAAATTATGTAAAGAATATCAACATTGTTTTGTGAAATCGCCTAAAAACATCGAATTATATAAAATATATGACACAGATTCTGAATGGTATTTAACTCAATTTATCGTGATGATATGCATCTGTTTTAATTAATTTTGTTTCACCTTGTTTGATGCGCGCACCAAACGTTGCTGATAAACGTTTAAAAATTCCACACTAAATATTACCAAATAACTATTTCAATAGATTTATACAACACAATGTGCTCCACAATTTTGCTGTATTTTTCGTTTGATGCGTATGCATACTCACTGTATGATGCGGCGAATGCCATTACCTTATCATCAATTGTTTTTTGTTTTTTTTTTCTCAATTTTACTTACTTTTCATATATACCGAAATCGGTTTTGAAATGAAAATTCCCCCGTTGCAACTACCTGTAACAGAATTATACGGCTTGTTGACATGATGATAAATTATATTCGAAATATTCGCTTTGGAAAGCTAAAAAAATTTTTATTGTAACTTTACGGTGCGATTGTGATAGTGATTATGAATAGGAAATTTTCACTGTTCTACATTAACATGCAATTCAATTCACATTAATGAACTTGATTGCAAAACAGACAGAAAAATAAAACGATAAGTATTGTGATCAACAACAGCATATCTCACATTCTGTGTGTGAAAATAAAACCTATATCGATCATTGCAATTGATTATTGTAGAACATTTTCATTTGCTTTCTATGTGATTTTTGATTCAAAATCATTTCAAATTTACAATATTTACACATTTATGTGGATCCGTTTTATCCTTTATTATAGAAAATCTTTGGTTAAATGATATGCGTGTCAATTTTGAAGCAAGAATCAATGTCTAAGGTAATAGCTCCCAAAAACAAATTGAATGAAATTGAAACAAATGTCATGCTGCTGGTAATGCCACCGCCGCCGCCATCGCAGCCGCCTCTTCCCACTTGTTGTTCATATTTGGTAATGTCAATTTTGTCATTCATCGACCGAATGTGTTAATCTGGTTCAATTTGATTACGTGTAGGCATTTTAGCGACCACATACACTTTCGACCATATCGATTTCGTTTGGACATCTTAAATGAAAAATAAACATGACTAAGTGACAATTTGCATTAAAGTACTTTACAAAGTTTTTCATGTTGAAATGCAACGATTAATTAAATAAGAGTTACCATTTTGATGATGTTTTGTTTTTTTCTCTTTCTTCAAAACTGTCTTAGGCATATTTCGTTTTTACTTATTTACGCATTTACGATGTATTGGTATTCAATCATAAATGTAATTTAACTCACATGGAATTATTACGTTGGATTATGTCATAATATGTTGATCATATGGTGGTTGTGATGATAAAATTACTAAATTTATTTTACCATTTCCGAACAGATGTGATGGTGATTTGATCGATACATGTACAAATTCTTTCAGTGGATTCTTTTGGTTTTGTTTCGTCATCAGTTTTGCTTGTGTGATGGCCAAATTGAGAATAAACATTATTTTTTAAAATATCCATCAAATGCCCACTATGTATTGCAATTTTTGCAATCTGTATGCAAATTATAGAGCCAAATATAATAAAACATACATTTTCCATTGTGGAATAACAATAAAATATCACAAAAATCATGTTCATTTTCATTATATATAGTTGAATTGAAATTAGTGACAGCTGCTGTCAAGTCGATTCACATTGATGTGTAAATTAAACGTATTGTACAAATAAATTAAAATCGTATGGTTCTTGCGTTTTCCATATATTACAAACGTTGCACATGCACGCGCCAAATTTGATAAAAAAAAGATGTAAACGTTAATATTAAATTAATATAATGTACTGTTTTTATTTAAAAAAAATGGAGCTTTCTTTTACTACTAATGATTTTGAAGAAATCATGTTTTACAATTTAATGCATTTTTATCCAGTCAATTTCAGTTTGATTTCAATTGAATACAAGACTTATGCGTGATAACTATCTAAATGTTTGTTTTTGATAAAATATAATTTATATAATATATGGTACTTATCTTACGCGCAAAAAAAATGTGTGATCCAAATTGAGTTCGGTTGTCGTAACATTACAGTATTTGATCAAATTGAATAAGATAGAATATAAATGTGTTAATTTGAACAAACTTATGGTAAATGGAATAGTACTAATTACAGTAAAAACAACGTATCAGTTCAATCAAAGCAATCACTCGTAAATATCGATAAAACAGTCGGATTGGCAATTTATTAGTTCCTTGTTTCATTTCAACCATACACACACACACACACACACACACACACACACACACACACAAAACAATGTGATTTGCCTATGAATTTGTTCGAAAAAAAAGTATTTATTGTTCTGATCGGAAGATCAATCAAGGCGTTATCTTTATATCTTCTTTTATTTTCATCTGAATAGTTGATTTTTTTCTTTTTCAGATAAAACGATTTAAAAAATTCATTGAAGTAGATAGAAGAAATTATTAAATATGCTCGCATTGAGGTGTTGCTAATCAAACAATGGATTTACGTGATATAAAGGATGCTAAAATAACCCATACAGGGTTATTGCAGCATAACGCAGATGGTACAACTGATCTGCAAAAGATCACACATGCTGGCTTGGTTGCGCGTAGCCCCGAAGGAACGGCTGCCAAGGGTATGAACATTCGGGGCAATGAAGATTTATGGGTTGAAATTCAGGCGAATACATTCCGAAATTGGGTTAATGAACATCTAAAAGATTCAGACATGCAGGTATTGTATATAATTTTTTTTTTATTAAATAATCATTCATTTGATCAATATGTAAATTTTTGTATATTTTTTTTTTTTTTTTGTATTTTTTTTTTCTAGGTTTCCGATTGGACCACTGATTTCTGTGACGGAACACATTTATGTACATTAGTTGAGAATCTTCAAAAGCGTCCACTGAAAGGATGGAATCGTCGTCCAGCCAATCAACATCATTATTTGGAGAATGCATCAGTAGCGCTCAAAGCAATCGAAGAAGATGGCATCAAACTTGTTAATATTGGTATGAGAAAATTCAATTTTTTTTTTTACCAAAGTGATAAATTAATCATTTGTTGTTGTTGTTGTTTTTTTTTTAATTAAAGGAAATGTTGATATTGTCAAAGGAAATGTAAAATTAATATTGGGATTGATTTGGTCATTGATTGTACGCTATCAAATTGGCCGGAGTAAATTTCCACCACGTAAACTTATGTTGGCTTGGTTGCAAGCTGCATTGCCAAAATGTAAAATTAACAATCTTACAACTGATTGGAATAACGGTGTTAATTTATCCGCATTGCTTGATTATTGTGAACCCGGTTTATTTCCTCATTGGAATACATTGGATCCAAATCAAAGTGTACGCAATTGTACAAATGCTATGAATATTGCTCAACGTGAGTTTGGTATACCGAAAGTGCTTGAACCAGAATATTTAGCATCCCCTTGGCTTGATGAACTGTCCGGTATGACATATTTATCGTATTTTATGAAACCTGGCGGACCAGGCTACAGTGCTACTATGAGGTGGGCAAATAGTAAACTGAAGCACCAAGTTAACAACTTTACAGTTAGTATTGATATTTTTTTTCGTCTTAAATACGAACGGAAATGAAATTTTTTTATAAAATCATTTACAGACCGACTGGAATGATGGCCGTGCATTTAGCGAAATAATTAAAGGGCTTGGAGGCTCAGTGCCAGCACCAGAATCTTTGAATACACATCATTCGCATTGGGAAAACAACATCAAGAAAGCTGTTGATGCTGGAAAACGTTTGGGTGTTCAGCCAGTTTTATCGCCTAAAGATATGACCAATCCAGATGTTGAGCATTTAGGTATTATGGCATATACAGCTAATTTGCAATGGGTTACACCAAGACCGCCACTTTCAAATTCGATTGCTGTTCATTTAGAAAGTACATCCGGACGCGTTGGGGAACCTGTAAGCTTATTTACATATAAATTGAAATGCAATGAACGAAACAAAACTTTTTTCTACAAACATTTTTTCATAAATTGATTCTATTCCAGGCTAATTTTCGAGTTGAGATTCTAAATCATGAAATTGATATATCGTCCGTTCGAGCATATGTTACTCCACCAAATGGAATCCAGCAATCAGTCAAACTGAATCCCAATGGTCAGGGAAGCTATGTTCCAGATAAATATGGAATGCATGAAATCCAAATTGAAGTCAATGAAGACAAGTAAATGTTCATAATTGAATCGATAAAGAAGGGACTGACAAAGCTCGAAAAAAATGACAATGTGGCACCTCCATTCATATTTCTTATTTTTTCCATTGAGACTTGGTTGAAAAATCATGTCATTTTGAGACTTGAGGCTTGATTTAGAATTCATGACGTTTTGAGACTTGATATTCTATTGAAATTTGACGCGTCTCCAAACAATATTGTTTTTTTAATTTTTTTTTGTTTGATTTTCATAAAGGCGCTAAAAATTAATTTCAATTATTTTTTTAAATTTTTATTATTATTTATTCATTTTTACTCTAGTGAGATTTCGCATGAAACCTTCACCTTTTGTCATAAATAAAGCAAATTCAAGTCCAAGCCTCAAATAGGGATGCCAAGTAAAATACTATGTCAAGCTGTTAGTCTATTCTTTTCGAAAAAAAAATTAAAAAAAAAACAAAATATTTATGTAAGTTTTCAACATTTAAAGATTGGGTGGGCATTTTTTCCGTGTGCTTCCTCGTTTTGTTCAAATTGCACCGCCAGGTTTGTCTCCATGTGCAATCGGAAGCTTGGTTGAAGTTTTGGTAAATGCATCTGGTGCTCCCAAATCCGAAGACATCCTCGTAACGGCATACAGTCCAAGTGGACGTTCACTAAAATGCCCGCTAAAGAAATTGAGTGAAGGTCATAGTGCCATATTCAAGCCGGATGAAGCTGGCATTTGGGAAATTGCCATCACGTATCAAGGAAGACATATTCAAGGTGGACCATTCCGGGTAAATATTATTTGATATACAGAAAACAATTAACTTGAATATTTATTTTATTCAAGTTGGATTCAAGCGATCTCATTTTCAATAAATTTCAATGGTTTTTTTTATCATTTGATTTGATCAATTTTTTTCCAGTGTTCGGTATTTGATCCAAATGGAGTGTCTGTACATGGTCTTGATGGTGCGATGCCAATGCGTGCACATTCATTTGAAATTGATGCGCGTGGAGTTGGAGTGAGCGGTGAATTGCATGTGGATATTGTGCATGAAAAACATTCCCTAGTTTGTTCCATTGAAAAATTGGTGGAGAATAAATATCGTGTAACATTTATGCCACGTCAAAATGGTAAATATCGCATTTATATTTACTTCAACGGTTACGATGTTAAAGGATCGCCATATATTATGCGTGTGGGAACAAAGGGGCGTTCTGGAAAGACTCGCACACATGAAAATCGATATCGATCTGAAAGTCCATCTATGCATTATACAACGTCAACATCAACGAAAAACAATGATTTCCGTAGTGCCAAAAAAGAGCTTTATGATCATGAGATTAATCGATCTTTTTCACCGCAATATAATAATTCCCATGACGACATATACAAGACTAGCTATTATACATCCAAACGAGAAGAGGTATTTTCAATTTCAATTTCAATTTCAATTTCAATTTCAATTTCAATTTTCACATTCTTCGCCTTATATCTGTAGCAAGTGTATTCACCACGATTACAGTCACCACGTAGAGATGAGAGCACGTCAAAATTCAGCACCGACATTTATTCGACTAGTCTAAACTCGGAAATACGGAAAACTAGCAACGACTATTATTACAACAAAGAGAATGAATTTCATTCGAAAAAAAATGAAACTGATACGACACTTTTGCCACCAAGAAGTGAAAAGTATACATCGACGAATTATGTGACGAAAAATTACAGCGATAATCATATTTCACGTAACAAAAATGTATTCAATCCAATTTCCAGTCCAGTTCATGTAAGCAGACACTTTTCACTCTTTTTTTCAATTGAAAATATTTCTTCTACCGATCGTTTCGGTCATTGTATGAAAAAAAATATATAACTAATATATATATATATATAATTTTTTTTAAATAGATGCAAGCAACCAGCCCAATTCCAAGAAATAGTCCAATGACTATTACAACAACCACCAGCCGATATGAATCGTCAACTCGAAATCATGTTTCAAGCCCAAGAAATTATTCTCTATCACCAACATCACAAATTGAACGTGTATCTCCAGTTAATTATGTGCCAGCGTCCACACAACGCATCGCAAGTCCAATTAATATGCAACGCGTCACAAGTCCAATAACAACAATAACACATCGAGTATCGACACCGTTAACTAGCCCATTAACTGTAAAAGTATGATGCTTGAAATTTTTTTTTTTTTTTTAATCAGTTTTCGTTTGGTTACATTTTTTTTAAATAAAATATGTTCATTTTTCGTCAGACTGGAACCGGTGAAACATACAAGATGACTGAGAAGATATCATCATATAAGACATCATCAAATTATGCTTCATCTGATGATACTCGAAGGAGTCCATCATATCCAATTGCAAAGCGGATTTCTAGTCCTGGTAAAAATATTTCTATAATGCGTTGTATTGGATACTCATCATGCATTAATAAAAAAAAAAACAAAATCTATTCTATATCTATTTTTTTGCATTAGATCCTGTTGATAGTTCGTCGAATGTACGCGTATCCGGTATGAAAAATAATAGCTCATCACGTCGAGATAGTTGGGATGTTATAAATAAAACGAAAAATATTCTTTCACATAATTCGCTGGAATCGTTGGCGAACATGACTGAAAGTCAATTGAATACAGATTTATCATATAGCCGACCACGTGGTTTGGACAGTGAAACTGAATATAACACCCGGTACAATAAATTCGAATTGGTTGAAAAACGATCAACAGAACGACGAGGTTCTGATGATAATTCAGATCGATATAAAATTTACTCGTAAGATTTCATACTTTTTTAAATTTGAAATTTTTATTTATTTGGGTAATTTTTCATTACAATTGCAGACCAACTACATCACTTTCGTCGAAACAAGATTTAAACGCCCATAAACAGTATACAAATATAAAAGAACGACATGAATATATAACGAAAACGGATAGTGATCATGGTTATGGATCAACAACACGATTCCGTCCAATCGATAATGATATGTCTGGTGCTAGGGCAATTCATGTCCAAAGTATTCCAAATGGTGCTGTCGGAAGACCCGTTGAATTCGAAAGTAAGCCCATCATGTTAATTTAATAAGAATGCCAAATGACAAAAAAATTTCAAACACAATTTAACATTTGTTCATTTAGTTGATGGATCACAAGCTGGTTCGGGAAATTTAGAGATTTTGGTCAACGGTGGTCGTGTCACATCATCAGTTCGTGCACTTGGTGCACAACGATTTATTGCCAGTTTTACACCACATGAATCTGGCACGCACATCGTACAGATTACATTCAACGGAGAAACTGTTCCAGGCAAGATATTTATATCTCAATTTTTATTCATTATTATTTTCATCATAATGGATCATGTAAATATTTAAATGAAATGAAACTCCAATCACAATTAGAGACCATATTCATATTATCAACATGTTTGCTCGCTTCATTTAACAAAAAAATCAATAAATGAATTGATTAAATACTTTTAGTTCATTAACTGTAAGCTAAGTAATTTATTTACTCACAAATGATAATTTGTGAATCAGTTCAAGTGTGAGCATAAGTCTGGAAGCAAAACGTAACTTATTTATAAATGAAGAAAAGCACAACAAAAATTATTATGATCAATGTTTCATGAATATTCGATCTTCGATATGCAATTAACTAATATTTACTATTGAAATGACATTTTTTGTGTGAAAGTTTATTTGTATGGT
This sequence comes from Resseliella maxima, assembly GCA_029041755.1. Lineage (NCBI taxonomy): Eukaryota > Metazoa > Arthropoda > Insecta > Diptera > Cecidomyiidae > Resseliella > Resseliella maxima. Next base: position 750,668 of record JAQOWM010000826.1, on the reverse strand, counting down.
GGTTTGATGAATTATGAGCGCTGTCCGCTGTAAATTTAAAATCAAAAATTGTGGAATTCTTTGAATGGCCATTTGAAGCGTTTGTGAAATTTGAGAGCGCGCACACACCAAACCACAAACTACGCACCGAGAGCGTCTTTCTTCATTTGAAGCGCACTGTACGCTGTAGTGAGGGAAACGATTATGTTACTCGATGCGGCAGCATAATAATATAAACCTGTCTATATCTATATAACATACATATTCACATACACATACACATTGATCTATCTGTACAAATGTGTAGCTATGCTTACCTGAGTTGAAAACATTTCGATTTAACTTCTTTGAAAAATTCTTGTGCTTGTGGCAGAGCGTCACGCTTGTATTATCACCAATGTGTTTATTTGACGTTCTCAATATTTCTCTCTGTCTTCTTTGGTCTCTCTTTCTTTTTTTATTTATTCTCTTCAGTTTGTTCGGCGCATGCATGAATTTCTTTTTCTTAGGTGTTTGCGTTGCTATTTTCTCCGTTCGTTTCCCAATGGAAGCCGATTTTCGAACCAATGTTGTTTGCGACGACATTAGTCTCATTTAGTTGATCATTAGCGCAAGGTGCGTTGTGAATATAGTCGTTGGTGCTATTCGCTCTGTTATATATATGATACCCTGTATGTGTTGTACGTGTATACTGATTTTATTTTAAACTTTTTTCTTTTTGTTTTTTGTTTTTTGTTCATGTTTATCTCCATTTTAATCGGCATTCACCGATTTTGTATTTTGTGTGTTAAAAAATATCAATTCACTTGATACTGAATGGGATTTTTTTTCCACTCTGTTTTGTGTGTCAATCAATATTAGCGGTGTGAAAATTTAATAGAAGAAGAAGAAGAAAAAGAAGAAGAAGAAAAAATACCGATGGAAACGAAAGCCATCATATGATATGCTCGATAAAGAGAAATGCTAAATTCAGCCATTTTTTTAATACATAAATTACCCAGGCATATGCCTGAGTGAATAAATTTAAGCAAAAGTGGCATACAAACCAAAAAAAAAAAAGAAAAAATCCTACAAAGTGTTTGGTAGTTGACGCGTGGAATATTTTAAGTAATTTTTTTTCACCAATTTTATCGAATTTCTATTGATTTTGTGGTAGTGTTGTCGTTTCACAACATAATTGTTCTAACTCGATATGTAAATTGATTACTGCGAAATAAGTGTAAATTGTGCGTTTAATATTTTTTTTTATTATCAAAAGATGGACATCATTGTATGCAAGTAACAACAATAAAAAAGAGGAAGAAGACGAATTACAGTGCAACGATTTTAGTTAGTGATGAAAATAAATAAAGTTAATATAGTTTAAGAGTTTGATGTCTACTTGAAATAATAAACGATAAACGGAACTAAACCCTTTATTAAGACTTCAACTATTACAGAATAAATATCAACCTATCAACATATCAGTATGTATATCCGCATCGCATTCCATATTTGGTTCAAACCTACAAAGAAAAAGAAATGGAGAAATCATGTTTGTGGCGACAATTTCTTTGTGATATTGACAGACAACTTTTACTACATATAGATCTTTTATCTAACAAATCGGTCAAGACATGAGCGGTAAAATGCATTTGACTTCACACAACAAACATATTCACGATCATCCGGATAGACGGCACAAAACAAATCGTCTTTTTATCAATAATTCATATTTTTTATGCGCTTTTCCGACTATTCATTCAATTGATTTTCACATTTTTTTTTTTGCATCAAATTATGGAACAATTCATGTACATACGCGCGTTTCTGAAGAAATATATTTTTCTTTTGCTAATTGTAGACATTCAAACGCTTCTGTAACCGTCTTTTTACATTTCTACTTTATAGTACACATTTCTACACATGTAGTTGAAAAAATAAATGAAATATTAAACCGAAACAAAACGGAACAACAGAGAACATTGACATTGTATAGCTTGGTTCATCAAATACGATACAAGTGCAGATTAACAATTTAATATCAACAACAAAAAGAATGACAAATCGATATTCGCTTTTAAATTATTTGCACATTTCAATGCGTAAAACATTTCATATTTTAATTCAATTTCATTATACTGTGTTAGTTTGTAAATTGTTGTTGTTTTGTGTCACACAAATTTTGAATCTAAGTTTTTCGTTTATGAATTAGTGTAGGCACAATTATTATTTATTACAGAAGATAAATGTTATTTTGTATGCGGCATGTGTAACGTTACCATTGTGTACTTGCGTATGGTGCTATCATCGTTCAACACAACACAAATACAAACATACATACGCACAACGTAACTGCATGGCATACGCACTAATTCAGTATTCTATTCGTGTCAAAAAATCATGCATAGTTTTATGCTTACGATAATGATCATCGTGATTGCCATGCCTAAACTGCCAAGAATTGAAGATCGTATGAACCCGCACAATATACACAATACATAATAATAAATTGAGACGACGAACCTTTTTAACGTTGGGAAATACGCTCAAATGAAATAACAATCATAATAATGAAGCGAAAAACAACAAAAACAGCAACAACATGGATTTACTTGAAAACAAAACTACTCTCGTGCTGAATAAGTGCTGTGGTTCAAGATATATGCATATGAATCTAACATACAATCGCTTAGTTTATTACGAAATACGATGCGATTCATTAAAAGTTCCCCTTTCAATGTCTTATCTCTTCAAATCAAGTTCCTGAAATTTATCTTAAATTCATTTATCTCTTTCTTTCCATCTTCCCTTCTTCCCTTCTTCCCGTATTTCCAATGAATAAAATATGTTTGCTTTTGTTTTTCATCATCGATTCATCTTCTTCAAATTTCCTCTATGCATACCTACAACAATGTTCTACTAATCTATTAACTTGAACATTTCAAGGAAGACATAGTACACAATTTATGATGGAAATAAATAATTGAAACAAGTGTTTACCCATTTTTGAAAAATATATGCTACGTATAATGATGAAACAAAATCATTCTGTTTGTATTATTTGAAATAAACTGAAAAAAAAATATTTCATCTGATTTTGTTTCGCAAAAATCGTAAATAAATATAAACCATAAAATGCGGTAAAAGATAATGAAATTTTTTACCGTTTCATTCAGTTTTCTTAAATTTTTTTGCTTTCATACTTATGGTGGGCGGTTGCTCTGTTAACATTCAGCATATTCTCTTCATTATTTTACCTTAAATGTATAAAAAAAAATTTTTTAAATGCCTTTCAAATCTCTCTTTATCACTATAATTTTCAATGCCCCCACATAAAATTCGATCATCCATTTCCAAAAAGAGAGAGAGAGAGAAAAACCGATTTCTTCGCCCAAAATAACGAGTGAATTTCTAGTTGACATGGTGTCGAATCATTGCTACAAAAATTGATATTACCATCATTTTGAACTATTTTCCAACGCTATTATGTTTATGCCATATTTATTTTAATTGCGGAAATGGAATGCAATCAAAACAGGTCATTTTATTTATTTATTTTCCAAGTGGCATGAAAGAGAAACATATTCTGTTAACGAAAACATTTTCACAGTGTGAATCATTATGATGCGTGGCAATCCATTCAATCGATATGCATCTTTCATTGGATATTAACTAACAATGACAGACTATATCAAATTTTATTATATGAATGCCATGGTAACCAAATCACGTTTCGATTTCCGACTCTACTGTTTACGTAAAATGAATACAAAAAGAAAATGTGTACTGAAAAAAAAAAAAAAAAAAAAAAAATAAAAACAAATCTATGAGCATACATCTGAAAAAGAGGAAAAAACCACATTCTTGTGACTCTTTCTGGAAAGTAAAACAATGAAGAGTAAAATATACCGATAAAATGAAAATGCAATGAAAAAAAAAAAAAAAAAAAAACTGAAGAAAACGCGGTGAATAAATGAGTGAATGCAAAACCAGAAATTCTCGTTTCACTTCAATATAAAATTTTCTTTCTTTTGAATTCAATGTATAGGCAGGCATTTGTGTTGTGAGATACATTCTCATTCGTGCAAATGCCGTATGGCTTGTTAATGGTAATGCATGATCATGATAAAAGCCCATAATCTTATCGGTTTACAGTGTATTTCCATCGTTATGTACATTGTTTCTATTTATTTATATATTTTTTAACGTATTTTAAATCAATCACATTTTGTCTGTGAATTTCGTTTATGCGTATAATTTATATTTCTTTAATTGTATTGCATCGATATTATTTGGACCTTAATTTAATGAAAAATATTTACGTTTTTCTTATGTTCAAAGCATGAACACTTTGTTTTTATATACTTTTTTCGACCTTCACCTATTGTATGCGCTTCACATAATTTTCGAATAAACACGAAAACATTTTTATTGCGTTCGTTCGAGAAAAACAAACAAAATATTAATTTGATGTGATCGAGTAAAAGCAACATATTTTGCAAATCATAAATGCATGAGTGATTAGAAATGCGTTTATTTGGCATCTATCAAATCGTATAAAGAATAATAAATGAAAAGATAGGCAATTCAAAACATAAAATTTGAGTTCCAAAAGCAGCAAAAAAAGTGTGCGTACACATGATTATGTATTAATCGTAAATTAAGTATTGATATTTATAGTAAATGAATTGCATTTTTTTCCTCACACACAATAAGAAAATAAAAAAAAAATTTCTTGAAGCATTGCAATAACTGATGAGCAATAAACATTTCTATTGAAGCAAGCGCATGTTTTCTTTTGTATTGCAATTCATTTTTATTTGTTAAAACGCTTTCATGCCAAAACCCCACACTATGCTATTAACGAGAACTCATCTGTAAAAATCGATGTTTCACTTAGATGTATGTGTGTGTGCTCATTTTTGCTTATTGCCATACAACCATATATTTCTTGGCATGGCACAAGAAAGTCGATAAACAAAAACAAAAGAAAGGAACAAGAACAGCAAAAGAAATAACAACAATAGCTTGGGCTTGCAGAATGCATACATAACACAAACTAGCTAAATAGATAACGAAATTTCGAGAAAGTGTACACATCTTTGACTAACTCACGTTGCTCACACATGCAATACGCTTTTCGCTGGATGCACACCATGTTATTCTCTTCAAGTTATGATTGCCTGGCTGAATTATAATATTTCGAAAGGAGAAAAGAGTAGATGAAGAAAGCGAAGAAAAGGAAGAAGAAGAAAATAACACAGAAAACAAAACTAAACACACACACATTCACGAATTTCATTTAAAAATCCATAAGCCAAACCGTCCATTTATCGAACCATACGAAATCAACGATTTTAAGAGAAACCAAAATCATCGATGATAACAAAATAAAATGATGGAACGCCACGAGATGATGAAGAAACGCTCGAAAAAATTCAGCAAAAGTGATTATAAAGACAAACAAAACGAAATGGACTGAGAGAGAAAAAAAATTGAGAAGAAGTATTAAATGCTACAAATGTATAGTCCATGATTTTCGAAAATGAGAAAGTGAATGTGATCGGCATATCTCAATGCAGCTGTGCAAAAAAAAAAAAAAAAAAAAAACAAAAACAAAATAAAACATACAACATCAAATTATCGCCAATTTCATTTTCTTTTGAATGCTAACAGAATATTTTTCTTCACAAATCGCTATAGTTGTCTCGTTGAACGCTTTGTGGTTGGAACGTTTATGTTATCAAAGTGGGACTTGTGTAGCTTTTCTATAAAATTCTTTATTTATATATATAATATATATATTTTACATTCATTCAATGTCAAATCAATTATCACTATCGAATGATTAATTTATTTATTCAAATGATTAATAATGAGCATGGATTTTTCTTAATATTTCAATTGTAGGATCACCGTGGCATATAGATATAATGTCATCACCAGGTTTTACACCGTTAGGTGAATCAAGTCGTCTTGTTCCAGCTAAGTCGCCGGCGGTTTTTGAGATACTGCCGCCTCCTGGATCAACTCTAAATAGAGAAGATTCTTTGGTATCGGTTTTGTCTCCAAGTAAGAACAAAGTCAATGCTAGAATCACCCATGAGGCGGCAGCAAACGGTGCCATGCGCATCGAATTTGTACCAAACGAAGTTGGAACACATGTAATTTATAATTCTTTTTCTATCATATTTGATTAATCATTCATTTTGAACATGATTTTCCTAAGTATTTTCGTCGTTGTCGTTGTCGTTGTCATTATAGATTATTGAAGCATCAATTGGTGGCTCCAAATTAGCTGGTGGACCACTTATAGCAAAAGTATATGATTCAAGTTTAATTCAAGTAACAGATGTAAATGGAGGAGTTGTAGGTCAACCGTGTCAATTTCGAGGTAATTTTCTAATAATAATAAATAGAATCATTTCCGAGTAATGAAGCAAACATTTCATTCATAATATGCATTTTTATTTGTAGTTGACGCAAGTCAAGCCGGAGAGGGACAATTAGAAATTTCAATAAATGAAGGTGAGGTTCCGAATCATGTGCAAGTTGTTGGTGGCGGTCGATGTTTAGTATCATTTACACCGGAAATCGCGAAACCACATTATATTGATATAAAATTTAATGGCGAAACTGTTGATGGATGTCCATTTGTTTGCTCAATAGCCGACACAAGTCGAGTATCGTTAAATTTAGCTAATTTAGGTAAGATTAACTATGTATTATTAATACATTTATTTGAATGATATTTATTTCGAATACCCAAATAGTAGCTTTGACTCATCGGTATAAATATATCTTGGAATACGATGTTTTAAAGTGTTTTTTGTGTCTTTTTTTGTTTTGCGATATTACATACTTCAATAAGAAAAAAAAATTTATATTAGAAACGATAGTGCTGATGTGTGTTAATTTAATTTCGTGTAGATTTAATTCCTGTAAAAAAGCCAGCAACTTTTCATATTAGCGTGAGTGGGGGCGGTGCAGCTGAATTAGCAGTTAGTGTGAGAGGTCCACATGGTGAATTACCAGTGCGAATAAAAGGTGACGTTCAAAGTGGATTCAATGCTGAATTCACACCAACTACAGTTGGCACGCATACAATTAATGTTGAATATAATGGCTATGCTGTGCAAGTAAGTAACATTCACTCTTCGTTAGTAATATGTTATTTTCGATATGATTGTCATTGGTGCAGTATGACATCATGGGGAATGAACGAATTATTAACTGTGTGGGCATTTACAAAATGACTAATCGGATTCATTTTAATTTTAATTTTTTTTTTGCCAAAAGGGAACGCCTTTCATTGCAAAATCATACGATTCTACCAAAGTAGTTGTTGGTTCGGTGAGCAAAGGTACGGTTGGTAGAACTGTTCAATTCACAGTCGATGCTGGTGATGCTGGCGAAGGAAATCTAGAAATAACAATATCAGCTAAAGGTCACAATATTCCAACACAAGTGCATCCACAAGGAAACGCAAAGTAAATTTTCATTAAAAAATCTCTTCGATAAATACAAAAAAAAAAAACAAAAAAAAATTCTAATTCTTATAATTTTTACAATTGAAAAAATCTTTTGTGAAATTTTATTTATTTTTCCGTAGATTCACAGTATCATTTGTACCGGCAGAAGCTTGCGATCACATAATTAGCGTGTCATTTAATAAAGTATCGGTGCCGAATTGTCCAATAACTGTGCCAGTAAGTGGTTCAACAATTGGTCCGCAAGTGACATTGAGTGGGCCAGGACCCGTTCATTTACCAAATTCGCTAAATATTAATCATGCCGATGGCCGTCTAGAAGATATCGAAGTCAATGTTGAAGGTAATTTAAATGTATTCAATATATCTAATAATTGTAAATCACATAGTCACATAAGATGTAAGCAATTTTGTCACCCATGGTGTGTTTGGCCAACAAATGTACATTAGGGTGTCCCAAAATATCAAACCTGAAGAATCAAAGAAACAAATTGAGAATAATATCGTTAAAATAATATTTTGGTGAAAAAAATATGATATGAAATGGCTTTGTTAGCTTCTACGCCGAGAAAATAACTTTTGTGACAAAATACCTAACCTCAAACTTTATGAATTGAACTCAATTGACGTTATGAATAATAAAAAAATAACGTGAATACTTTAATGACAATACAATTACTTTTTCAAATATGACAATTATACCAGAATATTAGAAAATCACAATAAATTAAATGAATTGGGTATTTCGTTGAAAACATTCATTTAACATAATTTTTTTTTCCAATTAAATAAGTAGGTAAAATTGCAAGTCAAAAAAGTGAATAAAACAGTTATGGCACACTTTTGATATCACAGAAGTAATTTTCTCAGTGTGTTAACTAATAGTTAATAACCATGAATATAATTCGGTTTGAGCTATGATAATTATTATTAAACGATATTTACTTACCATAATATGATGCATTTGAATAACATCTTCATCAATAGGTGATTAATGTCGAACCGATTGAAAAAGATGTTGATCATATTGTAGACCATATCATAATTATGACGGATCCTATGTACTGACAAGCTAGCCCACTAAGTCCAAGGCTAGCGAAGTAACGATCATTAAATTCTATCGTTAAAAACTAATTCTTAAAATTATATGTTTGTTTTGAATTGGAATGGTGCTGGTGATGACTTTAAACTGGAATTCCTTCATTGCGTCGTGGTCTCACCAGTGCTGCATGTATCGGCAAACCAAACAGTTTACAACGACCTTTATAAGAAAATAAAAAAAAACACGAATTGAGATTAATAAATAAGACACTATTTTTGATTTTTAAAAAGATTCGAATCAGAAAACAGCAGCACTTGAAAAAACGAAGACTTACCTTTGTACAATATCAGCTTTGCAGCTGATATATCACGGTGCCATACAGTTTTCAGCCCATTTGGTTACACTGCAGCGTCGTTCATTCCATCATTAACAGGATTTGGTTGCCAGTTTTTAGAAATACGTCGATTTTTTGACACCAATCGTCCTGTATTATTTCCGGTTAGAACGGCTGCAATTGCGTTTCCTTCATCTGCCATATCTTGCCAAATTCGCTTGATCGTACGTTTCATTTGCAATACACGATGGCTCACTTTCGTTACGATTGTTGGCGGTAATCCCACTATTGCGTTTGGAACGCAATTTTCACACTTTTTGAAACGTTTTGGTTTCGACCATAACGGGAATCGTTGAAAACATATTCCACAGTGTTGGGATCTGTTATATTCGTCAACCATTCTAATTACGCAATTATTCAGCTTCTTGAATGCACCAATAAGTTTTCGTGTGCCTGGGCATCGTACATGTTTTCGAATCGAAATCGGTGAATTTGGAGCTATTTGACCACCTCCGATATAAATGATGGATGGTTTATTGCCTACTAGCTTCTTGGCAATTTTATCAATGGCTCGATGTGATTCCATGTGTTTGTCGAGACTAAGACGTGCATAGCTGCTTTGTGTAAACGTTTCTATGCCATTCATCGACATACGGAGACGATGTGCGATGTAATGTCGCCATGATGTGTTCTGTGGCGATGGCATCATTCCGATTGATTCGGCAACATTATTGCGATCTGTTTGTTCTTCAAACGTGTATAATCGAGTAATTTTCTCGGCCTTGTTATTGCGTATGCCCTTTTTTGCATCGTAGTGGTATCGTTTTGATGATATTCGAATATTGGTCTGACAATGGAAGAAGAAAAAAAAAATAAATCAGAAAAAGGAAACAAAAGAAAAGAAAAAAAAAAGAAAAAAAACAAAAACAAAACAAATTTAAATAAAAAATCCAAAATTACCTCTTCTAAGTTGCGAATGTTGCGTCTTACGGTGGCATTCCAGGTTCGCATCCCTGGATCAATTCCGAGCTCGTAAAAAAAATCGCCTGCAAAATATCTGCGAATCACTTCCTCATCATTCACTTCGACGGGCGGTGTTTTTGGCATGTCATACAAAACCGAACAGGATATACCATCTGTTACGATTGAATTTCCGAATGTCTTCTTATACTTGACAAGGCTGTTGATTTTATCCATGTCAAAGTATAAACTCCATCCACAGATTTTGTTGCGAAGAAATTCGTTCTGTTTGATAAATATTTTGTGGACTTTCCCACTTTTAAGCAATTTGCCCATTTTTCGAGGTATTACTTTGATGTCGCATAGAATGTTATACAATGTTGTGGTATCGATGTGGATGTGACGACGTTTAAATGAGCACATTGGAATCACCGCGAAGTTGTACATATTTGGTGGCTCTGGTAGTGTTGGCCGCGTCACATTCAGAGGAGCTCTCTTGAAGAAAGACCAACTACGTCGCAAGTTGGCATACGACAGATTGAAGTAGTGAATGTCTCTCTGAATATTGACCCACATTCGAATTGATGAAAACCAGTCATTGGTAACGAAATGTGGGATGTTACAGTCATCAGGTGCTCCAATGTTACGAAGTTCATCCAATAACACACCCAACCTTTGTTGAGCGCCGATGTCTCCGCCAGTTGTATCTCTGCGATCATATGAACATTTCATGGCATTTTTGATGTCATTATCACCAAACAGAACTGGATTCGGGGCATTTCGTCGTAAAATCATGTCATTTAATTCATAAACTCTCATTTTAAAAAATTTCTTCAAGCGACTTTCACAATGCGTTTCCAGATTTGTTATAACGTTGGTGATGTATTGCTTGATCAATTCTTTGAACGCATTGGAAAAATGAGAGTTAGTTGGCCATTGAAAGAAATTCCCCAACAAATTTTTGACCATTTGTTTGAACCCAATCTGATCAACATAGTAGGGATGATTCTGGTTATGAGCGAGTACGCCTTCAAAGCATTTTTTGATGATTTCTTCACCTTCATTGTCGAAAAATGCATCATCACCATTGTCTACGGCTTCATTGACCTTTAAATAAAAAAATCATTCATAAATATCAAAAAAAATGAATGAGTAGCACACCAATCCGCTTTGATTATATCGTACAAATATTTGAAAGATTGATGAAATATTCAAAGAATGACACTCGATAAATAAATACACTGAAACAAAATTAACTGAAAAAAAAAACAGAAGAAGAAGAAGAAGAGAAAAAAAAAAAAGGAAAAAAAAATGCTAAAATACTAAGATAAAGTGAAAAATAAACAAAGAAAGAACAAAATTGGCTTTTTTTGACAAATCGACACAGATTCGATGCCGAAAGACTATTTAAGTAAGAGTGGTTCGAAAAGCTCTGCTGGATAATCAACTTATGGATCGAATGTGTCGCTGCTACAACTAATTGAAGGCCTCCAAAAATGAATATTCAAGTGGCTTTCGTTTTAATAGCCATCCATTTATGTTGTGATTTTTTTTCAAAATCATTCATAAATATAAAAAACAATAAAAAAATAATTAAAAATCACCTTATAGAGGAATAACGTCGATGCTAAAAATGCCATCCAAGTGGCCTGAATGCTCATTCGGGAGATGGCATTGATGAGTGGCTGACGATATTCCTCCCGGATTACCGATCCGAGAGCCAACTTGACACTTCGGTAAACGTTGTTTTCATTCACTTTCTTTGTCCACACCATTGCTATCACAAAAAAAAGTAACAAATAAATAATTAGCACAATTAGGGAGAAATTGGCACAGAATTGAATCCACATAAATCGATCATCAACAAAAATGAAACACAATTTCCATGAAAATTTTTTGCAATTGTTAAATAATTACCAAAAAAAAAAAATCAACTATAGAAAATCACACGAATATAGAGTTCACTAAATCACTCCATTCGATTTGTCACTCTCGCAAATAATTCAATTCCAATTGAAAATCCAATAAAAAGTATTTAATTTACTGTAAATCACAAGAAAATTTGATTTAATTTAATCTTGGCGACTGACTTTGTCAAAATCTCGTCTCCGAATGACAATGATTTGTGAAATTCGGATGATTTGTGGCGAATTTTATCGAAAACTAACAGTAACAAATCAACATCGAATCGAAAACTTGACACATTTTGAAATACCACTGGATAATTTTTATTTCTTTGAAATGAATTGATTGTATGTATCAATGTGACTGTTCATAAACAAATGGTCGCCTGTTATGAATATTCCAAGGCAACCAAAAATTTGCAAACGATCACAAAGAATCCATTGAAGGATATATTTGAAATAAACAGATTAACCATGATCAATGTAAAACACTATTCATAATAACATCCACCGTATATTTGTTACGGATGAGAATCATTTTATCTCGTCGTTCTATTCTCTATTGATATACTAATATGAAACCATTTCACTTTGATTGTTTTTTTTATCAAGAACATGAACATAATGACACTGCTTTGAAAAAATTTCTCCATGCACAAATTCAAATATGATACACATTATTCATATTTCGATAAAATAAAATTAAATTAAATGAGATTCCTAAAGCAAGAGAAAATCTACTGTAAATACAAAAATCAGTTAAAACAACGAAGTTTGTATTTGACGTTTTGAAATGTGCTTCATCTGTCAACATTCATAAACAATACAATGTGAGCCATTCTAATTGTTCGTTTCTTTATATACGAAGAGTAATAATAAAATTCATTTTTTGTTTCGGGAAGTGTGAATATCAATTGCATTTAACAGTTTCTAAATAAATTAAAAAAAAAAACGGGTTTCATTCAATGTTTTTTTTCCGTTGAACAATAAAATCTATTTTAAATGTTTTCTATATTATTTTCATTTTCATATCGTTTCATAACGTCAATTGAATTCACTTCCTAAAGTTTGAGGTTAGGTATTTTGTCACAAAAGTTATTTTCTCGGCGTAGAAGCTAACAAAGCCATTTCATATCATATTTTTTTCACCAAAATATTATTTTAGCGATATTATTCTCAATTTACTTCTTTGATTCTTCAGGTTTAAAATGTACATAGATTTTCACTTTTTGCACGTTCGCCTTTTAATCGATTCTATCATTATTTTCTTATACATATTTATATTTATTTATTTATTTATTTATTTATCTATTTTCAATTAATTTATATTCTTTCTCGTTACTCTCTCGTTACTCTCATCTGTTGGTCGAAACTCTTTTCTTAAAACTGTAAATAGAAATCGAATCTGTAAATACAAATGTATATATTGTTATTATTATGGCATAATATCTTTTTCTTTTATTATTTTAATTCATATCTAATTTATTTGAGCATTATTTAATCGGTTCATTTAAATCAATTCAATATGCATTTACAGTTGAAACATCATGACATTTGTGAATGTTTCTTATAGATACCGTTTGTAGAATTTTGAATTTTTTTCCAGTGATTTTTTTTTTTTTTTTTCTTTTTGTCGCAATAAACCTATTTGTTTTAGTCGGTTTTAGTGTGTGTCCGATGATATATGTGTTTTGAAGTTCCACAAAAGAATTTTTATAATCACATGACATAAAACAAAAATTAAACAAATAAATTGAAATTTTACAACTAAATGCATTCACTCTTTGTATCCATTCCAGGGCGACGAAGACTTTTGTACTAAGACAATGTGGACAATTTAGTTGCTTAAAAAAAAGAAAAAAAAATATTATAACAAAATTGTGTTGATTATTTTTGCCAAATTCTACCCCAAATAACAACAATTAAAACCATTTTGTTCTTTCCTTAAATTAAACTAAACGGAATTCTACCGTAGGTTGTATAAATAATACAAATTCTAACATAATTTTTATGAAATGCTGCCATTCAGAAATATTGACAAAACATCTCTCTTCATTTTATGAAATATTTCTGATTTTGGTCAATTTTTTTTCTTCTTTTTTTGTCTTGGGAATTCGACATATCCCATGAACAACGTTTTCAATAATTTCATTTTATTCAATGTCTTTTATTATTGAACTTTGTTTATACGCAAACAATTTAAATGCATACGCTAATTTTTGGTAGAAGACTTGACTAGACTTGAAAAAAAAAAAAAACATTTAACGGAAAAAATTAAAGCCATAGTAAATGACTAACCATACTTTGTAATGGAATGTAATCATACAGTTTTTTGGTGTTGGTAACTAATTAATAATTGGCATTTTGTATAAATTCTTTGGTTTGTTTTGTTTCCATTAATATTATTAATAGTTTTGTTAAAAAACGTAGTTTTTTCTTTAACTCGTGTCGCTCAAACGCTGACCGAACATTAAAATTGACATTGCAAAGAAAAGAAAACAAAAAACACAAAGTTAAACAAAATCTCCTTTGACTTCTTTCATCGTTTGGCTGCCAATTCAATTTGAATTGAATAACGTCACGTGATACACAGGTCCATCGGGACAATCGATACCAGCACAAGTATCACAAACAGCCGATGGTGTATTCAAGGCTGATTTTGTTCCACGTTCTGTCGGTGAGCACAAAATCAGTGTTACAATTAACGGCCGTCCAACTGTAGGAAGTCCATACTCAGCAAAGGTAAGAAAACGAGACTTTTTTACAAATAACAATACATGCATTTTTTTTATTTTTCTATTAACATTTCAACAAATATATTTGTTTTCAAAAAGGTATACGACTTTTAGGGGCTGAGAACCCTTTATGAATATATATATTTAGTAGATATTCAGAATATTCACGCGATATTTAAATATTTATGAGATATTTGCTAGATTCAAAAATACACACACCATATCATACATATTTGAAATATCTAGTGAATATTCATATCATTTTTATCAATAAGTTAGCATTTGTGAATATATTGTTGATGGCAAAATAAGTATTGCTTGAAATTGAGATTTGGTAGCTGAGATCAAGTCAACATTCAACATGGCAACATTGTCGACAAAATCACATCATGGAAGGAGAGAAGAAGAGAACAGCATGTTCTAAAAATTTCTTTCCTTTACATTTACATCATTTACACATTTCATTTCATAGTGTACCGTTTGTAAAATATTGTTTGCATTGTAACACAAACGATAGTCTGTGTAATGGTAAGAGAAAATGGGAAAGAGAAAGACAAAGAGAATATGCATATCTCTTACGCACTGAAGTACGCTCAACAGCTGACCAATGATACAAAATCGTTTTGAGATTTCACAACCAATACACAGACACGCATTTACAGTTTCGGCAAACAAGTGAATACGGAACACGGCACATTGCATAAACTATGAATATGAATATGAATATCAATAATATGTTTACGTTTATATTATTTTCTAATCTGTTTAGGAAGTGACGTACGGACCCACCTCACTATTATGGTGAGGAGTACTATTCTATAGTAAGTTCTTTTCCTTATTACAGGGAGAATGCAGTATGATCTCAACTCTAGTCTCAACTACCAATCTCAAATTTAAACAATATTTAGTCATATGTTTAGCATATTTATGATATTTAAAATATTTATAGATATTCACAATATTCACATTATTCACAATATTTGCAGGATATTTACCATATTCATTTTTATTTACTTTCGTTCTTTCCCCCTAGGTATACGACGTGAGTGCAATCAAAGTGAAGAATGTAACGTCCGGCACCGTTGGCAAACCGGTAATCTTTTTGGTTGAAACATCACAAGCTGGTCCGGGTAATCTTGAAGTAACGGTGAATGGTGGCCGTGTTCCAACATCAGCACAAGCACAAAATCAACATACATACGCTATAAGTTTTACGCCACGCGATCCACAAAATCATACAGTTGATTTACGATTTAACGGACAAGACGTACCCGGAAGTCCATTTGTATGCAAAGTATCTGCAGGCGCAAAAATTCTTTCACCAGAAACATTTGATAAAATAAGTGTTGGACAAACATTTGAATTTATCGTTGAATCAGAAACAATGCCACACGTTGATGTAGTTGGGCCAACATTAAAATCAATTCCATCGCAAATTGAAGCCATCAACAATGGTTATAAGGTGCAATTTGAACCAAAAGATGTTGGTGATCATTCGATAGATGTGCGTGTGGCTGAAAATGGTAGTCATGTTGATGGGAGTCCATTCATTTTAAAAGCATATTCAGCTGAAAAGGTTATTGTAACCGATATTAAACCAGGTGTAGTTGGAAAAAGTGTTAGTTTTGGTATAAATGCAAGTCAAGCCGGTGCTGGTAATTTGGAAATTATTGTTGCTATGAATGGGAAAAATGTACCAAATTTTGTACAGTCGGAAGGCAATGCACGTTTTAAAGTTAATTTTCGACCAACTGAAGCCGCATCACATTCATTATCGGTGAAATTCAATGGGCTTCCGGTTCCTGGATCACCATTTTCATGTAATATTGTTCCAGCACCAACATCGCAACTTAAAACATCTGTTACTGGTGATGGTGTTAAGCAAGCATCTATCAAAAATGACAATACATTCGAAATTGAAGGAATTGATGGTGTTGAGCCAAGCGTTGCGATAGCATCACCAAACGGTGATAATGTTCCATGCAAAATAATACGTCAGAATGACAAATTTATTGTGAAATATCAGCCAAATATAGTCGGTCGTCATTTGATTTCGGTGACAACAAATGATCAACACATTAGTGGTTCACCGTTTTCATGTAATGTATTTGATGTTTCCCGTGTTTCCATAACTGGCTTGGAACAACATAATGGACCTACATCCTTAGGTGAGAATTCAAAATAAAATTGAATTGTTTTTGATTTTGATTTTATTTTTTTTTTTATTTTTTTTTTTCATTTTTTTCTTATATTCCAGGTGTGCCGGTTACATTTTCTGTTGATGCGGCTGGTGCTGGTGAGGGTACACTTGAATTGATTGTATCAACAGCAACAAGTACTGTAAAAGCCGAAGTAGTTGCTGTTGCACGTGGATTATATGATGTAACATTCATACCGCACACATGTGAACCGCATTTCGTCAATATAACATTCAATGATGTGGCTGTTGAAGGTAATCCATTCCGTGTTGATGTACATCAAAATACGCTTTACTTGCAAGTTGGCAGTATTGCAGCTGTTGATAATATCAGCGATGATCAAATTATTGAAATTGTTGGCCCAAATGGAAAATCGGTGCCATACAATGTCACCAAAAATGTAGCCGAATTCAAAACCAATTCCATTGGCACATATGTAATTCAATTTTTTGATATTGAAACGCGCACACTAATTACAACCAAAACACTTCATATTTTTGATCCAGCTCTGATTAAAATAACCGAAGTAGGTGAAGCGATTTGTAATCGACCATCAGTTATTGCGCTATCGATTTATGATGCCGGTAAAGGTAGTTTAAGTGCATTAGTTCGTTGCGGTAATACGGAAGTACCACATTCGATTCGTGGACCTTCAAAAACTGGCTCATACGAAATTGTTTATCAACCCATTCGCGTTGCACCGCATAAAATTAACATATTTTACAATGGCGTTCCGGTTTCAAGCAAAGCAATTGAAATAAATGTATTGCCGCCCGCACAAAAAGCAATTAATGTCAGTGGACTTGGTTTATATCAAAGTCGTGTTGGTAAAACAACATCATTTTCAATTGATACAAATGGCAAACCAGCAAGAGAATTTGATGTTGTTGTATCTGGTCCAACTGGTGAAGCATTGCCCGTTCGATGCTATCAAACAAAAGGTGGCCAACTTCAAGCTGAGTTTACAATCAATAAAATCGGTCAATGTTTAATTGGTAAGCAGCTTTATTTCATTGTTTTTTACAAATTATCTAATAAAAAAATTTTGAAAAAAATATCATCTTGTCGATGTGTCAAATTTTCTTCAAATTCTTATTAAATAAATTGCTTTTTTTCTTTTTTTTTCTGCTTAAACAGAGGTGTTGCATCAATCGAAGCCATTGCCTGGTAGTCCATTCACATGCGAATCATATGATCCAAAGAAAGTTGCAATACGTGGAATACCAAGAGGCCCATTGGTTGTTCACAATTCGATATGTTTTATGCGTAAGTGTTAAATTTATCGAATGATTTTTGATTTAATATTTAAAACTATACTTTATTTCTAAACTATTAAAGTAAATGCTGAGGATGCTGGAAAAGCAGAAATTGAATTATTGGCCATAGCGCCGACGGGACAAAATATTCCAGTTCAAGCAATTCAACAAGCGGATGGTCAAATAATAATTGAATTCATACCAAATATACCTGGTCATTATAAATTACATATTTTGTATGGAGGTGAACCAATTAATGGTTCACCATTGACATTTGCTGTTAATGCACTCGATTCAAATCAATTGGATAATCAACATGTATCAAATGGTAATGGTTTGGAAATAGCGCATCGTGGAAAAGAAACATCATTTACAGTGTATTGCCCAACAACGCCAAATGTACAAATCGAACGTTTCGATGAACAAAGCGAACGAATCGAACCAAAAATCAAATCATTGGGTAATAATGAATGGCGAATATCATATACAATTTTGTCAGTTGGAAAGTATGACATTCGCGTAAGTTGTCCAAATCGTGGACCATTATTTGGTTCACCATGGAATATATCGTGTGTTGATTCGAATAAAGTCATTCCGATTGGTGGTTGGGCAGTACTCTTAGATGAAGAGGGTCGATTAGTTTTACCAGCCCGAATTGTGTTTGATACGTCACAAGCAGGTCCCGGAGAATTAATGTGCAGTGTTGATGGCAGAGTACTAGGTATGTTGATTTGCAATATAACTTACAATATTCATATTTGTCAATTTTTATTTCATTAATACTGAATTTTGGAACAGCAATTGATAAACAAGCCGATGGAAAATCAAGAATTTATATTTCGGCTGATGGTTTAACGCCTGGCGAGCATAATTTTGATTTAACATGGAGCGGCCAAACAATTTATCAAAGCCCAAGAAGTGCTGTTGTTGGAGTACAACAACAATCTGATAAAGTTGTATTAACTGGACGTGGATTGGCTGCTGCACAAGCTGGCGAAAGTGCACATTTTACAATTGATGCACTCCAAGCATCCAATGGAAAACCTGAAGTAATTCTAACTTATGCAAATGGATCATCGCTACCAGTTGAATTAACGCAACCAAAGCAAAATGAAGCTATTTGGCTTGCCACATACACACCCAGCCGATCTATATCGGGCCCATTGAATTTGATTGTCAAATGGAACAATCGATTGATTAAAGGGTGTCCATTAACGGTTCAAGTTGGTACATCCATTGATGCCACAAAAGTATTGTGTTCAGGTGAAGGTTTACGCCATGGTGTTGTTGGCAGAGAAATTCGATCGTGGATTGATACACGTCGCGCTGGACCAGGTGAATTAACTGCACACTGTACTGGACCAAGAAAAGTGGCTTACTGCGAATTATACGATCACGGTGATGCAACATTTACTCTTAATGTAAAACCACAAGAGCCGGGGAAACATTTGCTAACAATTAAATATGGTGGTCAACATGTAACTGGATCACCGTTTGCACTTAAAGTTGCCGGTGCACCTGATGCTAGCAAAGTAATTTTTAATATAGATGTTCATTCTATTTGATTGTTGGATTTTAACATTTCGATTGAATTGTATAGGTTCGAGTTTATGGTCCTGGTATTGAACATGGGGTATTGGCAACATTCCAATCAAGATTCATTTGCGATACTCGTGGAGCCGGTGCTGGACAATTAACGGTCAGAGTACGTGGGCCAAAAGGCGCTTTTCGTGTCGAAATGCAACGTGAAAGCCAAAAAGATCGCACCATTTTATGTAAAGTGAGTGACATGGAATTATTGATAATCTATACATTTCTAGTGATTCAACTACAACTCATTTAATCATTTATTTTGTTCGTTTTCTTTTCTCTCTCTCTCTCTTTGTTTTTAGTACGATCCAACCGAACCCGGGGATTATAGAGTTGAAGTTAAATGGGCTGGCGAATTGGTACCCGGAAGCCCTTTCCCCGTTATGATTTTTGATACAGAAGAAGAACTTCGACGATTTATCCATGGATTAAACTAGCTATAGATTTTGTAATTCTATTAAACACAAAAATCATTTCTCAAGTCCATTGTTTGCTAAATGAATTAAACATTCCAACCCCCCTTTCCCCGGGCCCATCCGGTTTAAAAATGAAAATAAAATGAAACAAAGCAATTCCAATGAACAAAGCAAACAATCTATCGACAATATATTCTATATAAGCCAATTATTATTTAGGATTTATTTTTTATTATTATTATTTTTGTTACTAAACGGAGAAACATTTTAAAAAATTTTATATATAAAAAATATGCTTAACATTTACTTGTTATTGGAACACTCTATGACTCAACAATAAAACATTTATTTTGAAAAAAAAAAAAAAATCTTCATTTGTTTTTCTTGAATGAAAAAAAAAAATTTCGGCGATAATGCGAAGCGATAGTATAAAAGAATATAAGCCATTTATAATTATTTAGAAAATAGACTTAAGAATATGATAAATTGAAAAAAATGGGTGCAATTTGAATTTAAAAAAATTAATATTCGTAGAAAAAAAATATATGAACAGAGAAAAAGCGACATCTTTTGACAATCTATATTTAGAACTGTCAAAATTGGTACGCGCTTATTATGTGATGACAGTACAAAATCCAAATTTGTTTGTATCGGCATTTGAAATAATATGTAAAATTTCTCAACAACAATTTAAACATTAGGTATTCAAACACCGACATATTCGATTAGATTATTTGATTTTGAATAAAGGCAATTTGTTTTATTTATCCCTTGTAAAATGCAATCATCTGATGAAGGAAGTGAACACGACTGTGAAATGAAGTCTCAAGAGAGTCCAAATGACAAAAACTACATTGATTTAGAGCGATATCGCAATTTGGTGCGAACGTTCATTGATTTGGTAATATAAATTAACAGTTTTTCCTCCATAATTTTAACAAATAACGATATATTCGATGTGTTTATTTATTATAATTGAAAATTGTATTTTTTTGTTTTTCTTATATTATGTATTACAGCGGCGATTTAAAACCGCAATTTTTTGGGCTGAAAAAGTTGTAGTTTTAGGTAATAATCAAGCAAAAGATATTTATTGGTGGGCACAATGTATGTTTTTATTACGTGAATATCATCGTGCAGTGCATATTATAAAATTGCATGGTTTGGAAAAGAAAAACATTTTTTGTCATCATTTAATTATCGAATGCTTGTATGAAGCAAAAGAGTATTCTGAAGCTATGGAATTAATGAATTCAATTGATTTGGAATATTTATCAAATTCCGTAATAAATGCCGATGGTACAAATGCCGATGAAACGATGCTACAAATTTTAGCCACAATTGATATTGATGATATTGGGCCGAGCAAAGCCGAAGTAATATCATCAATTTTTTTTTTAAAAGGCAAAATACTTGAAGCTATGGATAATCGAAATATGGCAATGAATTGTTATGTTGAAGCATTACATTTGGATGTACATTGTACGGAAGCACTTGATGCGCTTGTACAACATGAAATGCTTTTGTCATCCGAAGAACATGAACTTATTACGCATTTACCATTTAAATCTCAATGTACTGAAAATGAACAGCAAATCATTGAAAAATTATACAAAAGTAAATTAAAGAAATATCATGAGTCAATGATGCCGGTAAATTAATATAAATATTATATTGATCTGTGCAATATTTTTTTCATTTTTATTCATTTTCCATTACATTGCTAGCAAACATCAAATGATCCATATCAAACACCATCACACAATTTCGATAGTATGGCAACAATTAAATCTATCTTGGAACAATCGGAAAAAATCAAAACTGACCGAACTAACGAATTAAAATTGGGCACCAAAAATACATCCAAATTTTTCACACCTGCACAAAAAGTTGCACGAACACCATCACCACCAAAGTAACTGTTGCGTTTTCTATTGTTGTGATTGATAGTCATTTGAGAAAAAAACAAAACAAAAAAAATATATCCATCAATATTTTACAGATTGGTGCAAGAGTCCAAAACAACATCACTCTATTCTCGATTTAATAAACAAGAACTGCCATTGGATGGATATGACGAATTAGTAAATATAACGCCATTACAATCGACACGAGCATCAAACTCTCAAGCAAAGTCAAAGCAAAAAACATATAAACAGTCATCGGATTCAAAACAGCCCATGTTAATACCGGCCAGTATTGGTTTTGAGCGGCTTAACTCAAGCATCGACATTATCAATGCACGAGCTGCAAATCTTTTCTACAATGGCGAATATAAAAATTGTATTGGCATTATTAATGGGTTAGTTTATTTGATTTTTTTGATTTTTTTTCCTTTTATTTAACGCATAACTTGTGACGATTTGTCTCATAAATTATTTCATGCAATTTTAATCGTAGAATTTTAAAGAATGATCCATATCATTGTCCAGCCTTAATTATACTCATTGGCTGTTTGATTGAATTGAAAGAATATAGTAGTAAGTGTATTCATTTAGTCTTTATTAGTTTTTACAAGAGTATTTGTTATTTTTTTTTTTTTCCATTTCAAAATTAGAGCTGTTTTGCATTGCCCACAAGTTGATCGATTTGTATTCGGATCAGGCAATTTCATGGTATGCAGTCGGTTGTTATTATGATTTGATTGGAAAAAGTGATCCGGCACGAAGGTATTTATCAAAAGCGACATCGATCGATCGTTTGTTTGGACCAGCATGGCTTGCATATGGACATTCCTTTGCTAAAGAAAATGAGCATGATCAAGTAAATAACTAACTGCTCAATGTATAAGTATTTTATTTTAATTTGCAATAAGTTTCAATAAATGTCATACATTTTTGTTCACAGGCAATGGCAGCCTATTTCAAAGCAACTCAACTGATGCGCGGTTGTCATTTACCGTTATTGTATATTGGTGTTGAATGTGGTCTAACAAAAAATTATGATCTCTCGCAAAAATTCTTCTATCAAGCAATGACAATTGCTCCACTGGACGTTTTTGTATTGCACGAATTGGGAGTTATTAAATTTGAATATGAGCAGTGCGTAGAAAATGTCATATGTTTCGAATATATTTCGTTGAAATTGATATTAAATTTTATATTTCAGTTTTACTGAAGCAGAAGATATCTTTCGAATTACATTGGAAATGATCACTAAATTGGCAAATGAAAATGAAGAACCGATTTCAATACGCTGGGAGCCATTAATTAATAATCTTGGGCATTGTTGTCGGAAAAATAAAAAATATGACGAAGCATTGAAATATCATCGGCAAGCATTAACATTGAAGCCACAAAATCCAACAACATATACCGCAATTGGTTTTGTATATGCATTAAAATTCGAATTGGAACGTGCTGTTGATTATTTACATCGAAGTTTGGCATTAAAACGTGATGATATTGTTGCAACGGCATTGCTTAAATCATGCCTTGAAGATTTAATGGGTGACGATAGTTTACCAAAAAGTCTCTCAGACTCACAAGTTGATGTAGATATCGATGGAACGAATAGCATTCAAAAAGCCGAACCAAAATTAAAACATCGTTTGGGAAAAACAATTTTCACCAAAATTAATTTCGATGATGATTCAAATCAATCACGTGGTTCTGAAATGATTGACCTCGACATGAGTATGGATGTTTAATTATGTTTTTGATCAGAAATAAAATAAGATTTACAGAAGAATATATCTGAAGAAAAAAAAACGGAACTCTTTCCCAGTTTTGATAATTTTAAAAAGAAATAAATGTGAACGAAACAGAATAAATTGTCATGAAATGATAATCAAAGTGTTTTTCATTTAATATAACAGGACGATGGATATTAGAAGCCATTCTGTTTCAGTAATTACATATTGCATTTGTCAGATAAGGAACAATTTAAATTCAAAAGAACATGGACATTTAATAACAGCAGACACAACAACAATAACGGAAAAAACGATTGATTGTGTTATCGTTCTTGTAATGAACGCGTGTATTCGTTGGTTTCATTCCTTTAAATTGGAGGAGATCATATCCTATCGTCAAATCAAAACCATTTGTTTCATGATGATACGGTAGCTATTGCTGTTATTTTTTTTTTTCTTTACTCTCTATTTCTTTCTTCTTTTTTTTTACTAAATTCATACTACAAGAGAGATGAAAAAAAAAAACCAGCAAAATTGGCGTGGCTAATGCGATAAAACATAGCAGAGCAATTGACCGAGAAGCAGCAACAACAAATCGTATTTTAACACCATTCGTTCATTTGATTTTTCATGATATAGCTGTGCTTCAATTTCTCCTCCGAAACGATAATCACGATGAGAAAATGCGTTTTGTGCAACGTGGATTATATGAATATATATATATATATATATATAGCCGCCGCATATTGTTCTTATTGCCCAACAGTGCAAATGGATGAGCGAAAGCCTAACACAATGGACTTGTGTGCGACTGAGTGAGTCAGTGATTTCGTCTGACTGTATTTATCTTTTTCTATTTTTCTTTCCTTCTCCCTTTGACGTATGTATGAATGTGTATCGTACATTTGAAGTCTAACTATGCGAGCAGTTTGCGTAGAAACCATCAATATTTTTTTTGTTTTTGTTTTTTTTTTCGTTGTAGTTCAGTGTGATATCAACAAATGCGGCAACAACAGAGTTAGAATGAACGGGAGAACGAAATAGTGTGTGCAGATTTCTTTTTCCCATTATTAGTTACTGTTGTTGGATCCTCTTCGACAAATGAATCAACACAGCACATTCGGTGCAATGCTCTACAGAGAGATAGTGTACACACAGTGTGTGCATTACTGGGTATACGTCACTCCTTTTCCGCCTCGACCATTTTTATCACCATAGAAAGAGCACAGTCTGTGAAGTAGCAACAGTACGGTGATGCCATTTCAAGTGTTAGGTTGTTCGCGTGCTCTGCACTGAGATTTCATCACATTGCGAGAGCCGGGCTCACATTTTTCGATTTTGTTCCGTTGTGTATTTCCTTTATTATTATTATTAAAAAAATTTTCTCTGTTGCATTATATGTATAAATATATATATATATATATAAATATTTTTTTTTTCAATTTGTGATTTATAACAAAAGCAAATAAAGAACAATATGTGTTTTTTGAAATTGTGATTTATTCCAAGCGAACGAAGAAAACGAATTTCTTCTTGTGTAGTCAAGAACAAAAAAAAAAAAAAAAAATAAATTGAAAAATTCGAACAACAAAAAAAAATCTCTTTTGAGAACTGTATGTGCTGTGTGTTCCGTATTGTGGTGTTCTAGGTGGTGTTGTTTGTGCATCGGCGGCATACAATTGTTCTGCGTCACACAACTGCTGTGGTACATATAACGGGAACGGTGGAGAGAATATCGACGCTAAAATGGTTTCATTGCAACAGGTATGCCGTATAACAAGTACCTATATTTTAATATAAATAACGTAGCGCGCGCTAGGATGTTGGAACGAAGAATTCAAAAAGGGTGGCTGTTTAAAGAGAAAGAGAGAAACAAAGAAGAAAAAAAAAGAGAGAGAGAGGTAGAGAGTTAGAGAGATTGAAAGTGTGTGAATGAGTGCGTAAGAAAGAGAAAAAATGAAAGAAAAAGAAGAAGAGCGGAAGAATGAGAGGGCGCGCGAACAGTACATGCAGCCACGTTTAATGGATGCATGTGGTTTGCCGCTTGTGGACTCACATTCGCTTCTTGTTTTGAATAAATGAAGTGCGGAAACAGTAAAACCCCAGCAAATTGAATGAAAATGCTTAATTAAATAATTTCCACTGTTTCCCAAAAAGGCATAATCCACTTAAATATCGGCACAACTACCACAACATGCAAATTAATTCGATGCCGTTTTTTCCCCTTACTGTATTCTTGTCTCTTTTTTTCCATATTCTAGTGTCTCTTGTCGCGACTTCCACATCATATTTCGTTTTTCAAAGAGAGTAAAAAAATGAATATTGTACTCTGAAAATTGTAATTTATTATTAAATGCAATCTGCGTCTAAAGCAATTTTTTGGTCTCTTTTGTCATTCTATTTAAGCAAATTTGTTCCTCATTTTAAGAGATGAAATATCAAAATATACTCTTCAACATCATAGGTCAAATGAAATGGCTAGAAAGGGAAAAGGCATAAAACATGGATAAAATGAGTAAAATAAAAATTCAAATACTCAAATATCGAAATTACGTATTTTGCACACACACACACATACACACCCAGAACAAAATACGTCTGTGGTGATCACAACCACACAGTTCATTTAAACCGAGAAACCCACAAACGCAATGACAATCATGAAACGCATGAGAAAACGATGGCCAAGCATATTTTTCTTATTCCGTGCTAACAAGAAAAAAAAAATTATACACGAAAATACTCAATAGAATTGAATACATAGTAATCGTCATCGTTTGCCCTTCTAGCCAAATATAAAACAACAATAGCATAACAACAATGAGATGAAGGAAAAAAAACGGAAACTTTCTGTGTGACAACGTATATTGAATTTAAATTACAGTAAAACACTAATAAAAAAAACAATTCAAGATTGTTGAAGACAAACCAGAAATTTTTAGTGAAATTCCTCTACACTTGATTTTCTTACCATTCGCATGTATGAGGAAAACGAAAACACGAGACAAAATCGCTCTTATTGTGCGAAAGAATGAGTGCGGCGCTAAAGTTTTTCGCATTATTAGGGTGGGTTGGAATGAGGCCGGTTAATAGAAAAAAAATAGACGAAGCAAGAAAATTGCATGTTTCGCCGGCTTTTTTCCTCTCCCTCTTTCTTCCTCTCTCGTTTCCCTCTATTTATAGACATATATATCCAGTTCTGTTTCTTTTTTTTTTCGCTATTTTTTTGAAATACCGTCTCATTTTGTGTTTTTCGGCGGGGGGACCGCTTTCTGTTGCTATTTGGATAACAAATGTAAAACAATCTACCGGATTGAAGAGCAATAATAGCAACAAAACTATCGAAGAAACATAAAGGAACATTAAAAAGTTTTGTTTGACAAACAACAGTTTTGCCGGAATAAAACACATATTTTTCATTTGGATCTGGTGAAAAGTCTTTTTGCACCAATAAGCATCAAGAGCAGATACAGCACTGAGAACGCCAGATCTGGAAATGGTTTTTTTGGCCCAAAAAAAGGGAACAAAAGGGGAGAATAAGTGCGCAGAATATGCGAGAATGAGAACAACAGAGGGAGGAAGAGAAAGAGAGATAGAGAGAGAGAGAGCGTTGAAAATCGAAGAGCACACACACACACACTCCCATATTGATTGAAATTGGTTCAAAGAAATGATGAATTATGTCTAAAATGGGTTTTAATTTGTTTTTTTTTTTCTTCCTCTCGATGTTTAGTTTCTCTCTCGCTCTCTATCTCTATTTTGCAGTCAACGGAGTGCAGCGATCGATGTACATTACTATGGCTATCGCCGATGATGGGCGATAACAAATAAAAACAAACTCTCTGACTTTGCTGCTGTGTGATTGTTGTTAAAAGTGGATATTTCATCGTTTGAATTAGAGAAAATGGCCACCACCTGTTGTAGCCATGTCTTTCAATTTTCTGTCGTTTCTTTTTCCAGTTCCTCTATTTCATCTTCACCTTCTTCTTATTTTGTTATTGTTGTTGTTTTCACTCTTTTCCTGTGTTCCTTTTAAAAGTTTTCCGATGTTTGAAATGCTATGCTTGATGTATGTTGTCCAGTTTGTAAGTTGCTATTTTCAATTTTCTTCTTTTCCTTTTTGCTTACACTTTCCCCCCTTATTCGATTCTCTTTTGCTTTTGTTTATTAGTCATTTTAGAACTGTCCGGTGCTTTGTAGAAGCGTTACAGCTTTTAGTGGAACTTTTCCGTGCACAAATAGCATACTTGAGCTAAAGTTAAAGTATATTTTGTGATACGTGCACGTGTCAAACATTGAAACATTCAAACATTGTTTACAGACGAAACATTTCCATTAAATGCATTCACTTCGAATGTCACAATTTCATTGCAATACATCGTTGCTGTTTTAGTTTTGTTTTGTTTTTTCACTTTTGCAAATTCTTTTTTTATCATACACACATGTAAAAATAACATCAACACTTTGAAAACTATGCTTGTACAATGAACGACAAACCAACTATTTTCAGTAAAACCTCAAACACATTTGTGTCATTAAAATTGTGTTTTTGGTTTGATTGCATTCGTTTAATTGCTTTGGGCAACGTTAGGTAAAACCAATCACTCTCGTATCGATTAATCAGATTATTCAATCATAAGGCCGACTGAGAATTAACCCCTATGTTGTTCGAGGAAGTGCGTCGCCGTTGACTAAATCGTTACACAAATGCACTTTCAGAATGAGGACATTGCATCACATAAAATTACGCAAATGACACACAGTAATTCATAAACACCAAAATGGAGAGATAGAAAGAGAGAGAGAGAGAGAGAGAGAGAGAAGAGCGAGAGAGAGAGAGAGAGAGAGAAAGAGCGAGAGAGAGAGAGAGAGAGAGAGGTAAGGAATGTGTCAAGCATTCAGTCATCTAAGAGTATATTACTTTCGAATTTATTGCTAATAATTTTAAATGTACGAAACAGTAACATTGTGTGCCGACTCTATCCATCAATTCATTCTCAACACGTTATAACAATATGTGACAGTGTGTTTTCAACCAAATTTCAATGAAAGTCAACTTTGTGTGATTTGACTTGGTGTGGCAATGTTTTCTTATTATTTTTTCACCAAGTTTTTCCAAGTGTCTTGAAAGTTCGACTTTATTTCACGGTTTTAACTGATGCATAAAAAAATAAGTACGTCGCGACTTAACGATATCTAACCGATTTTTTATATGTCATTTCAAACATGATTCACATCAGATTGCTAGACAGAAAACTGTTCTAATAAAATTCAAATGCCACTTTATATTCCCGGATTTAGTGGCTTTTTTCACAGCTCGACTAACTAAAAAGTTTCTATATTGGAAGAAAAATACATTATATGAAAATGTGTAATTCACATATATCCTTGAAAATATTTTAGCAAAATAAATATATGACATAAAGCAAGCAACAAATGGCAAGTACTTTGAATGATAAAGAGATTTACATTTATAGAAAACTTATTGCAAAATGCGCCAAACATACTATTTCCATGATTTTGTATCAAGAATTTTGTCCGTTAATTCATTAAAAGCAGTTATTTTCATTTTATAGATGAATTATATTATTATCTTTTAATTTCAATGGAAATATGGGTTCAAATGTTGGTTACTATGGTGTGTTCCTGTTTTGTTTTTACCTCTTTTCCGTTCGATAATGACACAAATCGTGCTTTTTTTTTATCATTCCACGAAGAATGCGAATTCCCTGCAGGCTTTTAGCATCTTTTATGATTTATCTCTATGGCATATCATTGTTTATATAAATTAAGATAATATTTATTCCATTTAGCGAAATATTTCTCGGTTTTTTTTTTTTTTTGCATAAATTGTCCAATTGTTTTGACGGATTCATTAATTATATTTTGCCTCTTCCTAATGCTATTATTTTATCTCATAAGTGTTGAGCACATAACTTCCTTTAGGTTAAGCTACGGAAAATGTTGAGCTTCATTTTCTAAAATTACTAGGCTTTTACAAAACTAGGCTTTTTAGCTTAAGTTTATTTAGTTCAGTTTATACGAGTTACATTTTTCTTGTCTGTGAGAGTGTGTGTGTTTGTAATGTTGAAAGAAAAATTATAGAAAAGAGAAAAGCAATCATTCGATAATCTTTTTAGTTATGTTTTGAATTGTTCATTTCATGAAGATCACTTTAAAATGTCTTTAGATTTTTGGAATTCAGTTTGAAATTATCAACTTACATTTATAAGATTATTTGCATCTGGATTTGATTCTTCACAACCTTCCTTCCTGCGCAGAGTTTCGTATTGAATTCTGTTGGTGACAGTTAGTGATGGGCTTGTAATATGAAATCCAGTATCAAACGTAAAAATAGCAAGAAATTTTTCTCTTGTCAACATCTTCGCACTTATTCAAATAGACAAAATAGACATACATGGAACGCATATCGCACGTTTTCCGCATTCATGCAAGCTTTCGCGATAGATCATAAACACACATCGCTAAATACCTCGAAATCGAAACTGAATACGGTATCGTATGAGTCAGAATAGAACATTATGCAAGCTGGTTTGTCCAAATAGCTAGTTGCTCCATTGAGTTGAAAAGTTTATGAATCGCGTAGCATACGAAAAAGGATTCGAATCATACACATACACTGTGCACTATATACATATTCGTGCTTATGTGTATGCGTGTGTACTTGAGTGCTGTAGATGAAGGCATGAAGCACGATCCACATCACAATCTACAATAGTAATAGATAGTGCATCATATAGTAAATATAATTGTTCCATCCATTTTCCCTATTTGCTAAATGAATTTTTATGCATTGTCTCGATGTTTTTGTTTTTCTCAATTTTTCCGTGCTGTTTTTACTTTATGATTTCATAAAATTGCAGGAACGGCACTCTTTCATAGAGGAGAGTGCAAGATGGGCGGGAGGGGGGGGGGGCGAGAAGGGGTTGAGTGGGAATACGAGCACACACGCAAATTCATTCAAAGCAATCACATGCACCCAATCAAAGTCATGCCATGAAACATTCATTGGATTTATGTAAAACATAATGCTTACAAGCATTTATTTACCCAACAGATTGAATATCGTTGCTGTTTAGTGTTTACAATGCTTTTGGCTACGAAAGAAAGAGATCTCGAATAGCCCTTCTTGTTATGCATTTGCATATATAGCTTCTAATATTCTAACATAAGTATATTTTTGCTTATGTCTCTGCATCGCTTCATATTTGCTCAAGAATGTGTGCATACGATTACAATTGAACATTTGAAACAACAAATTCCAATAACAACCAGCAACTGCAACAACAGCAAGCGAAATAGAGAAAGAAATAGAAAAATAAAAGAGAGAGAGAGAGAGAGAGAGAGAGAGAGAGAAATAACAGAAGCTTTATCTTTTCACGAGTATAAATAAGCGATGGATTGTATGAATTCAAGGAAATAGTCGCGATGCAGATACATATTATATGTATAATAGGAATGCTAATGATAAACAATAGACGTTAAAAAGGACAATCAACATGCAACACTGCACAGACTAGTCTCTTGTAAAACAATTGATTAGAGTAAGAAAGAGAAATAGAGAGTTGAAAATATATATATATAAATAATCGAACAAAAAACACCACTGAACTGAATGGAACAGAATAGATCAGAATAGAATGATTTCTAGTAACCGTAAAATAGGTGTTGACTTTTCTTCCAGTGATGATTTGCTCAATAAATAATTTATTTTGAACAATAACCATAAAAGTATGTACGGCCCTCCAAGATTTAATTAGTTTTGCAACGGACGAATAGAATTCAAGTTGAAGGCATAGCCATTAAAAAACATTCAGAATGATTCAGAATGATTCTGAATTCTGGCATTGGGGTTCAACACTGTAACACTCACAATTGTTCTAAAAAAACTGATCTTCATTCAAGTGCCATTTCGAAAGAGTTGCTCACCGCTTACTTAAAGTGGTAAAATGATTTTTTTTTTTTAATTCATCAGCGCAAATTTACATCGATGTCGCATAGTAAAAAACTGGAAATGGTGCCGTTCTTTAATTATTATGCTGAATGTCTGGTGCACAGCAATACAGATTTGATTTAGTGGATTAGACACTCAAATTCCATTTGAATTGTCCACTTTGGGTCAAATTTTGGAGTTTTTAAGCATGGTTACGTGATGTTTTTTTTTCTCTGCAATTTGACATGAAAATCGAAGTTCTTTCGTTTGGTTGTTGAATATATTTTCTTTTTTTTTTTTTTTTTTGTGATAAAATTGTTAACGATTGTTTCGATGTGTTGTTATTTTTCTATATGCAAAATCAATGCGACACTCTGACAGATTGTTACAATATTTATTGTTTGAAAAAAAGAGATGAAAATTCATAAAAGGATTAATTTAGTTCAAGAGTCTAAAACTCCTACGTCATATCATGTTTTGTTTCACAATCTGGCATTGTATCAATACATTAGGAATGGGCTACATATTAAATGGTACATGAATCAATGCTGCTCTAGATTTGAGTGTGGGATGCGTTCGTATTTAATGGACAGAAAGCTAAATAATATTGGAATTATGAACAAATCGAAAGGAAGTTAAAATAAAAATAATCGAAACAAGGAATGGCTTTTGCTTCAAATCTTCCCCCATTTGGTTGTTTCTTCAAGGCAAATAAACCAAAAACAAAAAACAAATACAATTTTCCATTCAATACCGCAATCTAGTTCAACGGAATTCGAAGAAAAATCATGTTTAGCTAAGGGTTCAATGGAATTATTTAAACATAATATTATTATCATAATTTCATAGAAATTCATTTCAATTTACTAAAAGATTGCGATAAATTTTCTTACCATTTTAGTTGAATTTTCACAACAATGAAAAAAACAAACCGATCACCGGAACAAATTTGTTGCAACGACACTCAATAAATTCTTTATTGGAACAACAGGATTTAATATGGTCATCAAACATCGATGGTAAGTTTATTGTATGAGATTCTTATGCTTTATCTAACAGTTTTTTTTTTCGTAATTTTGTGCATTTATTTTGTATTCGCAAAAGTAAATCAAAAGGTATACATGGTTGATGGAGCATTTATTTAGTTTCGGTTAATGTCTGGGCCCATGGTCCATATCATGTATTGCATTTGGTTGTTTTTTTTGTTCTTCTTACATTGCGTTTTTTTTTGTTATTCACTACATAAGATTTCTTCTTCAATACAAGGAAAAACAAATAACAAGGTCGATGCATCTTTTTTATTTTATTTTGTTGTATTTCATTTTCCTTTCAATTTCCGTATTTTCTCCAACATTTTTTCTTTTTTTATTTCTTCTCTGTTTGTTATTAAAGAATGTATTTGCTCTGCTTACTCTGTGTTCAAATACCATCATAATAAATATTAAACAAAAAAAAAAAAAAAAAAGAAAAAGAAAAAAAATGTATGCCGTTTTAATAAATACATTTAATTAAAACAATGCCCATTCAGCTACTCAGAATTGATAAGATGTAGAAAAATGTGCAAAATCGGTTTTATTTTTCTAATGTTACTAATTAACGTTAATATTTTTTTGTATTGTTTTTGTATATCTTATGCGGGGCTTTGTTTTGAGCATGTTAACACTGAATCAGTCGCTTGAATCGAGCTACAGTAAAGTTGGCGTCCATCTTGAACGCATAATCACCACACAAATATACATTACACCTGCACACTCATGCGATTGCCAAAAGCAATGAGTGCACGCGTATCATAGTATCGTTTCATTGCTCACTTTGAATCGCCACTCTTTGCGTCTACATTTCTTTTTCTTTTAATACTTTACCAACTATCGAATTGGTCACGCTGTGTGCAGAATTCATATTTTGTTTTCTAAGCCAACTGTAAAGAGTATCAGCGAGAAAAATATGTTAAATATACAACATTGTGTTTAGAGATTAATAACGGCTGACTTTGTTTTCCCCTTTTTATTCAGCTTCAAACTTAATATTTCATGAAGAGTTCGAAAAAAAAAATAACATTAAACAGAACTCGCACTGATGATAATTTTATGCAAAATATTTTTCCTCATTTTCTCGCCAAACTAGTCAAATGCACTTGTAGAACAAAAAACAAATGCCTTGAAATCAAAGCAAAGCACACCAAACTAGTCGTTCATAATTCATCATCAGTTTTTCCATATGATCTCATTACTGAATAGCGATTATTGACTCTGTCAGTTGGGTATTTTGAATTCATTCATATAGCTTTAATATACAAAATGTTTTTAAGTAATGAAATGCAAAAAAAAACAAACACATTTTAACAAATAAGCAGGAAAGAAATAGGTCATTTATTTGATGAATCCAAAATTGTGACAAGGAAAGAAATTGAGAAGAAATTATAAAAAAAATTGTCCAACTATTTAAAATTGACTTAATCATTTCAAATAATATTGCAAGTAATTATTTTGAAGTTTTTGTTTGAATTGATTGACATTAAACTGATAAAGCTTTCCTGCAAATATGTTGAATGAAGAAAACAACCAATAGAGTTCAACTATTATTATATCACAAATGCACGAGTAAAAATACTTAATATTAACCTATTCATCTCGAATCATTTTAAAATGGTTGTAACAATCAAAGTTTCACATCATATGGATTGAATCCAATCGAGTGGAAAAAATGATTAAGCAATTGTAACTGATAAAGGTGCTGTCGCTGAATGTGACAAGATAAAAAATCATCATGAGATTATTTGTTATGACGTAAAAAGAAGAAGAAGAAAAAGAAGAAAAATAGAATGTTGTCCAATTTAGAAATTGTTATTGGTTATTGACAACTTAGTCTTCAATTATTTCAGATGGTTTTCTATAGATAATTCAGTCTGTCTTTTAAAAGCGATCTGGTTTTGTCGATTACAATTATCAAATACAATAATTGAATTATTACCATTTCATTTTCTTTACGTGTTCGTTTTATTTCTTCTTCTTCTTCTTTTTCTTTTTTTTCGTTATTGTCATTTTTGATCTTTTAATATTAGGTGAGTCGATGTCTATGTCAGGAATTTATGGCCTACGCAATTCATTATCTGAATCAAACTCATCGCTGTCAAATTCATCGATAAATGGCAATTGTATTGGCACATTCGCTGGCACAACGCCCACTGGTAGCAGTCCGGACGATTCATCGTTGCAGCTAAGTGCAAGCTTGACATCGAATCCATTCTCCCATTTAACATCGGTGTCGTTGTCATCCAGTGGATCGTTGAATACGCCGATCAAGAATTTTGAAAATTTGCAGGTAAGATTTACCACCTTTTTCAGCATTCTGTCAAATGGATAAATCAAAACAATTGAGTATTGAATAGTCAACAATTGTTTGTGAAAATTTTAAATTAGGTGATAGCTGAAAAATACGTTTTGTAGTCTTTTGTTTCTATTGATTGTTTGCATTTCAACAAGTGCTTGAAATGTTCATTCGTCAAGATGTTTTACTCGAGAAATTTATTTGGACATTTTTGAACGATAGCATTTTCATTGCAATTTTTGTGTGATTGCATTCACATATCATTGGAGAGAGATAGAGTACATATGTGTATGCAAAAGAGAGGCAGGTCGAGAGAGAGAGAGAGAGAGAGAGAGAGAGAGAGAGTAAGAGAGAGAGAGTGAGAAAGAAACCGAAAGCAAATTTTTTGTGCTTATAGAAAGAATTTTCTTCCTATTTCATATGATGCAATCGATCGAAATGTATCAACTGCTGATACAAATGCGCTTCTAATGAAATGTGCATACATTTAACTTATTTGGCATGGGAACATTTCATGGTATATGCATGACTATATTACGTAAAAAATGACATTGTAGCATATGATATGCACTTCTGATATAAAACAATACTTTTGCTACTGCTTCTGTTGAAAGAGTTGGTTTGATAGACTCACAATACACATCATTCCATTCAACGATAACGAAAAAAAAAAAAAATGAAATAAAATAAAAGAAAATTTCGTATAAACATAGGGAAAGGAGCAGGAAAATAGTACTCACAGCAAACAGATATAAACGGTGCGCATACACACCCGATTGCTCGCTTTTGCGTTCGTCCTTTCACCACACACATTTCATGCATTTTATGATGAACAGCGTATTTTTGCATCAAGATGTGTGTTTCGAAATTGACAGTGATTGAATCCTGAAAAAATCTCTCAATAGATGTGCAGCTCAACGAACATAGAAGCATAACATAATATAGCAGCGCATACAACATAAGAAAATACAATTGAAATTGGAATTATGCGCCCGACAACAAAATATGACTATAACATTTTCACAAGTTTTCATGCATTGTTATTGTTATTATTATTATTGGTATTAATGTTGTCGCAAAACTTATTCATCAAAAAATGTTGTAATAGAAAAAAAAACAAACACACACAAACTAAAAACCAATACTCAATTCACCCAATTTTCTACAACCTTCATGTTCCATGTACGTTTTTAGTTTGATAACATTGATGGGAACACACCTTTGAAAATATTTCAAAGGACCCCGAACTATGAATGTTCTACACCAATGTCACCGCTGACACCTTCTTCGACGCAACAATACTCCCGGAACTATCGTGGATCTGCTTTGTTCAGGTATGGAAATTCGAAAAAAAAAACATCAATCCTTGAAATGCAATCAGTTGTTTTATGTGTTGATATTCAATGTGTGTA
Organism: Resseliella maxima; assembly: GCA_029041755.1. Taxonomy (NCBI): domain Eukaryota; kingdom Metazoa; phylum Arthropoda; class Insecta; order Diptera; family Cecidomyiidae; genus Resseliella; species Resseliella maxima. The sequence continues at coordinate 714,455 of JAQOWM010000826.1, read as the reverse complement.
ATACACAGAGATACATCCAGTCCAATCACTCCATTGAAACCATTGGATTCACCGATTCTCTACGGTTATAAATCTGCTAATAACTCCGAAAGTAGCAGCAGCAACAGTAGTGGAAATTCACCCAACAACACATCCAATTCAGAAAATCTCAATTTGATTGACCTTATTGTAAGTATCGCACATATAAAATCATTCAAATCGCTTTATTGTTTAAAATAATAGCATTCAAAAGATTATTATTAATTCTATCGACAGATTATGTATTTGTGTCATTGCAAATTTCCAAATTTCCAAATTTCTTGCTTTTTATTCTTCGCTTATGCCGCCAAGCGATTGTAGTTAAAATGATATAGATAGATAATGTTGAATAAATTTTTGTCATCTTTCTTCTCTTCTTCTTCTGATTTCTAGAATTTTTTTGCAGCCAACAACACAACTGAACCAATACATTTCAAAAATACTTTGAATCAATTTTCACAAAATGATTTGCAAACATTAAATGCGTTGAAATTCATCCAACAAAATCAACAAAATACGCAACCACAATTTTATCCACAGCAACAGTCACAACATTTGACAAATCATTCATCGAATGGTGTGACCCAAATGCCACGCCAAATTCTTGGCCTAAATCAATTGTTACAGCCAGACTGTAATTCCAATCATTTGAAAAATTGGCAAAACATTGCCATGGGCAATAATATCAATGATACACATTTGGACCGAGCCGCAAGATTTCATCGATCATCAGCAGCGCTTTGTAAGTTTTTATGTGGGAAAAATGTGAAAACCCGAAAAAAAATTTCTCCCATAGAATTTAAATTTAAATAATAAAAAAAAAAAACAAAAACAAATATGCAATTTTCGCATATAGATGATGCCACATGCACTTGGAGTGGATTTTTACAACCACGAGTTCACAAAGTTGTCAACTATTCACCAAAAGTTTTCTTGGGAGGCATTCCATGGGACATCAGTGAACAGTCATTGATACAAATTTTCAAACAATTTGGACCAATTAAGTAAATAGAAACCTTTTATAATATTTATCGTATAATTTTATATAATTGCATGTCAAATACTAAATTAACAGAGTTGAATGGCCTGGTAAAGAGAATCAAGCTGCACAACCCAAAGGATATGTTTATATAATATTCGAATCGGAAAAACAGGTCCGAGAATTATTGAATGCTTGCACAATTCAAGATGGAAATGATGCCAATTCTGGTAATTACTACTTCAAAATATCATCGAAACGGATTAAAGCTAAAGAAGTGAGCAAACGCCAAATTTATAAAGCATTCATGTGTATTTCTATCAAACAATGTGAACAATTACAATTCTTTGGAAATTTATCTTTTTTTTTAGGTAGAAGTTATTCCATGGATAATTGCTGACTCAAATTACGTGATTCCAACATCACAGAAATTGGATCCAAATAAAACGGTATTTGTTGGTGCATTACATGGTAAATTGACTGCTGATGGTCTAGCAAAAATTATGAATGACCTTTTCGATGGTGTCGTCTATGCTGGTTAGCATTATATTGAACACATTTCGTCTTTTTTTTTGGCCAGTTTATAAATATGGATTTTTCATTATTTATTAGGCATTGATACAGATAAGCATAAGTATCCGATAGGCTCTGGTAGAGTAACATTTAACTGTAATCGTTCGTACATGAAGGCAGTTGCTTCAGCTTTCATTGAAATCAAAACGACCAAGTTCACAAAGAAAGTACAAGTGGATCCATATCTGGAAGATGCACTATGTTCGATGTGTGGTCTACATCATGGTCCATATTATTGTCGCGAAATGTCTTGTTTTCGGTATAATGTTCAGATAAATAAGAAATAACATAAAAATCTAATTGTTATTTCATTTTTTTTTTTTTTTTTTTTTGAACAGCTACTATTGTCGATCATGCTGGCAGTGGCAACACTCATCGGATCCATCATTGCAAAATCATAAGCCACTGACTCGAAACTCAAAATCACAACAATTGGTTGGACTTGGACCACATAACGCATCATCTCCCGTCAACAACAATAACGCCTCATCGAATTACTACTGCTAAAGTAAAAGCTTTAAGCAGCTTCGAAACAATATATTTATCAATATTATCATTGTATTCATGATTATTATTCTTATTGTTATTCTTATTCTTATCATTTTTTTTTTTTTTTTTGTTTCAAGTCTCAATTTTTTTTTATGACCAACTCATTCGATCACATAATCGTGTTCTGAAACAACGATTTACAATTAATTGTTTTAATTCATATTCAAAAAACAAGAAATTCAATAGAATGTTGTTTTTTTTTTTTTTTTTTTTGTTTATTCTACACTAATTGTAATTCAAACATCATTTTTCCAGTTCCGTCTATCTAATTGAATCAATTGAATTTCTTAAATCCTTTTCAATCAAAGAACTAAAATTAAATACAAGAAATGGAAAATCAAAGAAAACAAACCCCCCCCCCCCCCTCAAAATGCCCTATCCTGTGTATGAATACACAGATGAAAAAATATCCATTTCGAATAAATTGTTGTTAAGTGTGCATAGAAAATGATAGCCTACTTTAAACAAAAAGAATCATTAAAATTTGCGCTGCCTTAACCATACCAGTACAAATCTTGGCTCTTTATTTCCACATAATGAAAATGTAATTTAGGGATCATTCACAACATTATTCACATTTAGAACAAGTATTATTTGATGATATACTTGAGATCGCGTTGCTGTTTATTTGCTCAGTATTCAATCCACTAAGAACAAGGAGAAGAATGAAAAAATGAAAAAATGAAAGAAAAAAAAAAATTACAATAAAGAAATGGAAATAAAAAATAAATGAAAACACCAACCACACCTTCCAATATTAAATGAATACCTTTTATCAATCGGTCCATAAAAAACTAACCACAAAAACTAAAAATGAAGAAATTTACTTGAAAGAAACTCTGATATAATCCAACAATCGATTAAAATCTCATTTTTTTAGATAAACCTTTTATATGAAACAACAACAACAACAAAAAAACAAACAAACTAAATTTTGCCTATTAATGTAATTTATGAAAATAAAACCAATCGATAAAAAAAACAACGTAAAAATGAATATTGAACATGGAACATGGAACACGTAATATAATACTGAATGAAGCAATTGTAAGCTTTATTAGTCTGATTCTATTTTTAATGGCAAGATTTTTTATCCCAATGCCCATGTAATTCGCATTGAACCCATGTTTTCTTACATAAAAACCTGGTTTCATTTTTGTCCGCCTACAAACCACTACTTAAAACAAATATTTATAACCAAAAAATAAAAACAAAAAACAAAAAAATATAAAACTTTAAGGATACCTCTTTTGAGTATACGTAATGGGAAAATTGAAGATGAAAAAAGACACACACACACACACACACACACACACACACACACACACACACACACACACACAAATAATTGTGTACTCCGAAGGCGAAGTGCACACCTTGTATGCTTCACTATTTTATAGAGATATTCCAATTTCGTTTTAAATAATTTTTACGGTTTTTTTAAATTTGAACAATTTGTTTTTGTATTTTGTTATTTATTTATTTATTTATTTTTTTTTGTGTTTATTGAACTTTGCTATTTTAGAACCAGAAGTAATATTTTTTTGCTAAATTAATTAAGATTGTTTACATGATGGCTAAAAGCTTTTTAGTTTAATGTATTTAATACATTTTGTTCATTGATTGTAGTTAACGAATTCATAATATAATGACAATACTTGATTAAGCCTATAGATGCTAATAGCATTTGAATAATTATTTTTAATACGCAAATCATTGTCGGTTGCGCACAACCATTTGTGCACTGAATTTATGACTCTGTTTTTCCTGATATTTTATTTTTTTTTTTCCTTTTGAATTGATTGTGAAACAGAACAATTTCGAGAAAAAAAAACGTCTGTTTGACATTAAATATGTCAACAATAAAAAAATTAGTGGATAATTATAGTTGAATTAGTTCGTTTGAGCTAGAATTGTTATTTTTTTGCAATTGGAATTTTTAAAAAAAATAAAACATTGATTTTATCACGTATATTATCACACAAGTTCAATAAACAAGCATGTATGTATTTAAATAAAGTCTCGAATTTCATTTTTATTTTATTCAAAGTCTCATTGAAAAATAGCGAATATTTATGATATAATAAATAAAAGACTAAAATTTCTATTTAAAACAATTTATTTAACGTTGCACTATTAAATGTTCCGATTAATAAATTACATAAAATTATTACAAATCTTCTGTCAATTCAGAACATTTCCAAAGAAAAAGAAAATTGAACTGCAATAAATGTATTCTGATAATTTCAATTGTTCGCCAGCGAACAGTGCCTATTACTAACTTTTTTTCAATTTTTTCTTCGCAAAATATTGATAAATACCAATAGTTGCAGATAGAGTTCCGAGAGCACCAACATGCCAGGTTTTTAATTTTCCACCCCAAAACCAACCCTATGGAATTTTATGAATAACATTTTTATAATTAAATATTCAAGTTATTCATTTTAAAAAGGTAATTTTATTTTATTGGGAAGATGGATAAATTTAAATAGTATTGATTTTTATATTTTTTTTCTAGAGATTGAAAAATGTTAAATTACCGGCGGTAAAGTGCTAACGGCATGTGTTAAATCAAATGAAAGACGAATAACTGAAATAATTTCCATTTGTTGCTGTGCCAACAATAGCGCCAATGCATTTCTAATGAGACAAATAAAATGAATTTATTTCGAATTTCATCCTGTCCAATATATATATATATATATATTTATACACATACTCATTCGATGTGTCTATCATATTCAAACATTGCTTATGTTGTTCCATTAAAACAATTGATCGACACGTACTATAAATGAAATTATCTAATAATTTTTTCATTTTGATATGGACAATTTAATACATGATATTCATTATTACCGCATTAAATTTAAGTAAATAGATGCCACCCAAAATATAGAGCTTATCGTATCCCATCGGTTTGGATCGTTAACGGTAAGGCATTTGTGTTCAGCCAGCCAACATATTTTTTCAATAGGATAGTAAATATGGTCAACCGCATTTGTTATCACACCAATAATTGATAACACTGTGTCCGACTCCTTCAACGAAATATTGATATTGTTTGATTAATTTTATATTATTGTTTGCTATTAGGGTTAATCGAATTATCATTATGACATTAGTAAATATTGTCGTTAAGTGTACAAATTTTCCAATGAAATATCACCTTTGATCCAAGTCCATATTCAAGCGTATGCTGTAACATAGGAATATCATCGATGAGCCGTAAAGTAGCTCGTGCTCCTGATATTTTAGAACTAATAATTGCCAATCGCTTTGCCAAATCTGGATTTTTGTTGACATTCAGTCCTGCTGCTAATTTTGCTGAATAGCATAAAATCTTTAAAACCTATAAGGGGAATCGATAAAAAAAATCTACAATTTTAAATATTTATGCAAATTATTTATATTTTCACATGAATATGACATGAATTATAGGTGAAACCAAATGACCAATTTTGATTTTTAAAATACAGGTTTGACGAAAAGTGAAAGTATGCGGAAGCATATGTATATTTCAATTTATTTAAAGCATATGTATTTTAAGAGAAAAAGAAAATCCTAATCTACAAACTTCTTTGGAAAGGTTCTGTATTGGAGAATTTTGAATAATGTCTAATAATTTGTAAATCTCAAGAAAAAAAACAATTATAATCAAAATACCTTATCTCTGCCACCGTATGTATCCAACATATCACACACTTCATCTAAGTACACTTTTAGTGATTTTTGTTTCATTTTAAATAAATACTTTTTGTAACAATGCCCTGTTTGAAAATTGATTTATACTAAAAAAAAAACTATTTGAAGCAGATATTATCCAAAACAATAGGCTAAATAATCGAACTAGTCCGAATTCTTGTGCCAATAATTTACTCTGTGGAAGAAGTCAAAATGATGACTGAAGGACGAAATTATTCCAAATAAAACTAAATGGTAAAAAAGAAAATCATTCACAAAACAACACAACAAATATTAAGTAAATTCGATGATACGTTTATTGCTTTCATGTGAACGCATTTGAAATGCATTTGCCAACAATGTTTTGACTTGTTGATAGTAATTGGAGTGTGTTGTAGCACCGATATTTTCAAAATACATAGACGATTTTTTTTATCAATGTTTAAGTCAAATGGTCAATGACAGTAGTTGAAAAAAATCTGCAATATCGTTTGGATGTCAATGTTTGGTACAACTGTCAAAATTGTATTCGCCTGCAAACACAGCGGTATAAAATACTGTATGAATTATATTTTAGAAAAAAAATGATGCGTTTGCAAAATTCGATATTGCTTTAAAAATTGCATAAAAATTTACTCATAAACTTAATTAATTTATGTTGTAGATAGGGATAGCGTGTGATTTTAGTTGTGAAAAATTGATTTTTACTTTTACGGTGAAATGATAAAAGAATGGCTGAGACATCAAAACGAACGACAAATAATAGTGCAAGTAAAAGCCGAAAATCCAAGAACGATATTATAAGATCTACATTAGGAACATATTTAAAACAAAAAAATTATTCGGTAAGCGTAAAGGCTATTAATTTAATGCCATTTTAGTCACATTTATTGGTCAGTATGATGTTTGACGCGCTGACCTAACCTCAATGCAATAAATGAAACAATCACGGTTATTGTTTTGCATTGCATTCGATCATTGTGCAATTTCTTATATGCATTTTTTGTTTGTATTTTCTGATTGGCGTTTTGTAGATGAATGAAAAATTTCGAAAATCTGACTTAGCTCTAACGCAGACCATGGATCAGTACGATATTATGATGATGCTGGACGACGATGTTGCTAAAGTGAATTCGATTTTATATTCGAATGTGTTATGCCTAAGTAATAATCAATCAACGGTTGAGCTTCAGTTTTCCAAGTATGTTATGTACACGGTTAAGAATTTTTTGGCTTTTTTTTTTTCGTCTTTTATTTTTACTTTGCTGTTGCCGCTTTTGACAATGCAATACGAAAAAGTGCAATTTGATAATGTTTACTGCTACATTTCCAGATTCCAAAAATTTGTTCAATCACAAACTGTACCTGCGGTAAAATCCGAATTGCACACGTTATTATGGCCATTGATGTGCCATATTTATATAGAAATGATAAAAGGCAGAGATGCAAGACCGGCAGCAGAATTCCTTCGGAAATATGCACATTTAATTGGTCCGATCGAAAATCTGTACGGTCCAGTTGTTAATGAATTAAATGGCCAATCACATGGAAATCAATCACAAACCGAACAACAGCAATTCGATTCACAACACAAAGATAACACATCATCAACAACACGAATAATATTTGTTAACGATGATGAGGAAGCCACACGAACGAAATCAACTACATCGAATATACGAAAAAGTGACACTGAAATGAATTCCAATAATATTAGCGACTATTTTAAGGAGCTAGTTAGCTCATTGTCATTGTGCCTTCGTATCGAAGAAATTGCTTCATTTGATATTACGCGAAATTTTCGTTCGGCCAAATATGAAATGGTTTTATCTCTCCAGGCATTGTATGCTATGAAACATTTTTTGGCTAAAAGTGGTCACGTTATCATTTTGCATATATTACAAAATTGGTTTTCGCTGGAAATTCGTGAGTGTTTGAATGAATTGGAAAAGGAGAGCGAGGAAGATATAGATGATTTAGATGATATTGAAGCAAATGAAGTGTCAAATAATGGTATTGAAAATAATGAAAGTGATCAACATGATGATGATGATGGTGATGGTTTTGACTTTCGTAACACAAAGTGTCAATTAAATAATTCGCACAATGAAATTAAAAATTTGATTGCTAAAGTTGAATCAGAAATTAGAACAGTTAATGGAATGAACAAATCAATATCAAGTTTAAGTGGTGATGCGGGCACAGCAAACCGAGCCGATTCATTTCCAACTCCATCATTAACCGATTGCCTTCCATCTGTTGCGCCAGATCGTAAAAGCTTTACTGTAGTACAAAATAAATATTTACAAAATATCCGTGCATCGGTGATTCGTTCACATAAACTTGAGCTTCCAATGAGAGTGTTCAATGTGCTCAATGCTGATAATCAATTGTGCTGTTGTGATGTCGACAAAGATGAATGTCATTTGGTGTGCGGTTTTGATGAATCAATTATCAAATTATGGCAATTGAATCAAAGTAAGATACGTGGTAAAAAACCATTCAGTCCATTTTCAAATCGATTATGTAATTGGTGTTTGGAAAATTGTGAAACATCATCATCGTCATCATCGTCATCGGAAATCGATAGTGATGATGATACATCGAAAGTACAACGAAAAAAACGAACACCAGTAATGGGACTATTTTCCCGTCAACGAACAAAAACATCATGTGAACATGGTATTGGCTAGGGGCTGAGAACCTTTTATGAATATATATATATATTTAATAGATTTTCAGAATATTCACGAGATATTTAAATATTTATGGAATATTTGCTAGATTCAAAAATACACACACCATATCCATACATATATGAATTATCTAGTGAATATTCAATTCATTTTTATCAATAAGTTAGCATTTGTGAATATATTGTCCATGGCAAAATAAGTATTGCTTGAAATTGAGATTTGGTAGCTGAGATCAAGTCAACATTCAACATTCAACATGGCGACATTGTCGACACAATCACATCATGGAAAGAGAGATGAAGAGAACAGCATATTCTAAAAATTGGTGAGCATTTTCTTTTTCCAACACAAACGATAGTATGTGTGACGGTAAGAAAAAAATAAATAGAAAGAGAATATGCATATTTTTTACGCCCAGAAGTACGCTCTACAACTGACCAATGATACAAAATCGTATGAAGACTTCACAACCAATTCACAGGCAGCCATTTATAATCGCGAATTGCGATTCCATAAGAATGGTATTGTCATGGACCGTGATCACAATGCAGCACGGAACATGATATATGAAGCATTATTTATGTTACGTCATCAAGCAATTGATCCCGTTTTCAATTTGAGCGCTGTCCAATGGGGACAATTTCATGGTCCAGCAGGTCAAGCGAATCACCCAAATTGACGCAAGCGAAGGAAAGCCGTGAACGTTCTTTAACCGGTAAGTTATATTTCTCTAAATAGATTTTTGAATCAGAAACATAAAGATTCTTTGTTTATAATATTGATATTGCAAAAACAGTATATGAACATGAATATCAATAATATGTTTACGTTTATATTATTTTCTAATCTGTTTAGGAAGTGACGTACGGACCCACCTCACTATTATGGTGAGGAGTACTATTCTATAGTAAGCTAATTTTTCGCATATGCTTTTTTTTGCAGAGGAATAAAATCGCGATCTCAGCCACTATACCAAATCTCAAATTTAAACAATATTTAGTGTATATATTCACAATATTCACAATGTTCACAATATTCACAATATTTACAATATTTGCAATATTTGCAGGATATTTACAATATTTATTTTTATTTACTTTCGTTCTTCCCCCCTTAGCTATTGGTGTACGAAAAAGTAAACGGAAACAAAGACATGAATTTATGCAAAAGCGACACGAAGATAATATTTTGTAAGTGTTGTTTATCATATCATAATCGGAGGGGGAAGGGGAGGGTGGCTGTTCGGATCTGATCTGATTATCTTCTTGTTGGAATTTTAGTGCGGATGGTGGATGTGTCGCATTGCGTGGTCATAACAAAGGTGTGACGGACATTTTATTTTCAAGATACAATCCATTGATATTCAGTGTATCGAAAGATAATACGATGCGCGCCTGGAAAGCAGTTGATTATCGTTGCGGTGCTGTGTATCGGTAATATTATTATTATTATGATTATTCTTTAATTGGTGTTCAAAATGATTGCATCGATAAATAACTAAATTTAAATTTAAATTTCGTGTCCATTGGTTTATATTGGTTTGCAGAGGTCACAATCACCCAATTTGGTGTGTAGCTGAAAGTTCAACAGGATTATATCTAGCAACTGGTTCACGTGATTCAACAGCTAGATTATGGAGTACAGATCGGGAGCATTCTATTCAAACGTATATTGGACATACACAAGACGTAGACGTAAGTTTAATTTACGTATTAAAATCGTGACAAATTTCTGTTCTATCGATAATTGATTTGTACGCAAATATTAGGCAATTGCATTTCATCCAAATGGAAATTACATTGCAACCGGTTCAACTGATTTAACAGTTCGTTTATGGGATGCGCCTAGTGGAAAATTGTCACGGGTTTTCATTGATTGTCATTTACCGGTACATTGCGTTAGCTTTAGTCCAGATGGTCGTTATTTGGCAGCTGGTGGCGAGGAGTCTAAAATTCGTATATTCGATTTGGCTGCTGGTTCTCAGCTCAACGAACTCAAAGATCATTCAGCAGATGTGAATAATATCGTATGGAATTCATCCAGTTCAAAATTGGCATCATGTTGTTCGGATGGTTCAGTTCGCGTTTACTCAGTGAACAAAATTGCACAAAGCTCGTATGTATCTTTTTTTTTATCAGAAATTGTATAATGATAATTTTCACATTGATTAGAATTGATAATTGGTTTTTTTTCGAAAATTTTCAGTTCCAATTCGAGCTCACATACATCAACAGCTAGCACATCAACATCATCGTCGTCATCAAATAGTAATAGTAATAAATTATTGATCTCAAATGATACGGGTTGCAAGCGAGCGCTCAAAGTGTTTTTCAATTTCGATGATACGATTTCGTGTATTGGGAGCTCTTGAAATGCGCAAACAAGTACCGTTAATCATTTTGTCAAACTGTGCATTTGTTTTTCACAAAAAATACAAATAAATCAATGGAATAAATAAAAATCATCATAAAAGAAAACAAAAGTATCCGTGTTTAGAGAATATATCAATTTGTATGTAAAATGTTTGTGAAATGAAATAATTTAATTGAATTTGTTTTAATTATGGGATTTCGAAGAATGTTTCAAAAGAAAAAAGAAAAACAAACTCAACAACAGACTTGCTTCGCTGTTCGAATATTCCGCATATTTCCTTTATAATTTTGTTTGAAGAAATCTTAAATGTTCTATACAACAATTAGATCACATGGGCATCAAAATCAGCTCTATAGAGTGTGCAACAAAACGTCAATGAGTCATTTTCATCGCGATTAACGTTTGCACATTATTAATTATTATATTATTCTGAAGCGAAGTAATGAAAATTTTCATCAGTCAATATGCAACGAATAAATGTTTTATTCACGGAGTATGATGGCTATTGGTAAAATTTCTTTTATTTATACTGATGATGTGTACACAATTTTATGAAGGGTAATTGTCAATATATGTGGTCGGTTAAATAACATATCAACAATACAAATGTTCTTATTAAGATAATAATCTGAATGTTTGTACGTACGGGGTAAATTTTTGAACGGTTCAACCGATCCGGACGATGCCGTTGGAAAGGTTTTAGGAGTTTAAGGCACCATGATGGTGCCATGGTCGACCATCGAGATCGAAATGTTGAAAACCTGATTTTTGTGTTAATTATCATGTATAGATTTTGTTTTTTTAAAATGATGACTGATTAACCATGATAATTGAGCACGATAACCGAATAAAAATGAATTATTTCGATTGGATTTTAGTATTAAAAATGTCAAACGTAGATTCATGTGGCACACCGAAAAATGATAAAACAAACACTATGGAAACTGAAAGAGAGGTCCTGAGAAATAATGCTGCAATTCTGACAGTTTGTTCAATGTTCGATGATTATCTGGGCAAAATTACAAATGTTTCTGGATACTTCTGAAATGTTCTCGGTACATTTGTCTCATAGATTTTTTTATTTAAAAGCAAAGAAATGAAAAACGAAGGGCCTAAGATTGTTCAACAATATTCTTCTCAATTTAGATGTTGTATCATGACGATTTTCATTCAGTTTGTCAATCAAACAGCTAAATTTTACTTTATGGTAAATCTAAACAAACGAAATCCAAATCAAAACTATAACTAAAATCAAACAAGTTAATTTGGTGAAATTTAAATACGATACAATAATTGTTCCGAGTACATCTGCCAACACCATCAGACTCTATCCATTCAAAGGAATATGAAATGAAATCCAAAAGTGATTAAATTGATCAAATCAAATAGCATGGTAATATGGTTTTTAATATTGTACATTAATGTGGTAATGCCATTAAAGTGACAACGCTAGCCATCATAAAATAACATTATATCTTTGTTTCTTTGTCACTAGATTGATGCAAAAATCGTTGGCGATTGTTTCAAATTCTGGACGATCTCTTCATTTTCTTGTATATTTTGTAAATCCCATTTCCAATTTGAGAAGAGAGAAAATAAAACTTAAATTATTTACTCACTTAGTTGTCAAAAAAAGCCGGTATTTTGTGAGGTTATGAGCAAATAAATTTCATTTCATATCGATATTAAACAGTATCCATATTTGCAATTCAGATTATTCTTCATTTAAATGTATTTTTCAAGAACGGGTTTCACACATAATATTTTCGTTGTAAATTACAACTTGTAATCAGTATTTGCTCTGCACCAGCTAAATTTCAAATATTATCATGAGCGACATCTATTGCATAAATTGTTGATCACCCTTTACGTACCCTTTTGAGAACAATCTTGAATTAAATTATGATTTTGATTCACACAAAGATGATGATTTTCCAACGTTCATGTACAGTACAGCCTGAATCTAACATATTTCATGGAGGTGTAGCCAATAGTCGATATGGAATTCCCTCGATGATGGTACGACAAAACCCAAACAAATCATGAGTTATTTGAAATATGAATAAACAATTCAAAATTAGTAACAAAAAACAATGAGAAAAGTCATTTTTCTGATAACACATCGGTTAATAAATTCACAAGATGACACATCGACCACGAATAATACGTCTATGTTTACATAAGAAATGTCACATTATTAGCACATAGTCGCCATCTATACAGTCATTGTACATATTGAATGTGGATATTATCGTTATCACAGATATGAACCCGTCAACATAAACTCAATAGTACCTACTCAATATATGTAAATAATGACAGTTCAAAGCAGAGAGTGTATAGGAGGCGTCGATGTGATTTTCGTTCGTTTATTATTCGTGGGCGGACACATCGGTGACGCCATTAATATAAAATCTACATTAATTTTAGAAAGTTCCATCTTTCAAACGTCATCTTTCGATATTCCACGTCATTCCGATTATTAGTGCTCGAGTTACAGTGCTTCAAGTGACGCTACTTTTGTAAATGTTCAAAACATGGATTCAAAACAATTTCGTGTGTTGATTTTTCATTGCTTTTTGATTGCGCTGCAATGGCTTAGAAAGTGTTATTCGGATCCTGCCCCGTCGCAATCAACTGTTGAAATGTGGTATAGAGAATTTAAGAGTGGCCGTACAACCGCCGATGATACTGAACGCTCTGGACGCCCAAATGAGAGTGGTTATTCCAGATAATATAAAAAAACCCTCAAAATTGTTACGAACAACCCCAAAGTGAAATTGCAGGAGATTGCTGACATCCTAAAGGTATCAAAAGGCAGTGTATTCACAAAACTTCATGAACATTTGTCCTTGAAAAAGAAATGAAAAAGCTTTTGTCGAAATGGGTTTGCTCACACCATTGCAAAGAAAACAACGTCTCGACAATTCAAAGCGCTGTTTGAAGCTGTTTAACCGCAATAAAAAGGATTTTTTCATGCGATATGTAACAATGGATGAAACACGAATCCACTACTACACACCTGAATCAAATCGGCAATCTGCTGATGGTGAAAGCCGATTAAAGCGACCAAAAATGCAACAGTCGGCTGGCAAGGTTATGGCGTTTGTATTTTGGGATGCACAAGGTATAATATTCGTTGACTCTCTTGAAAATGGAAAAACAATCAACATCGAATATTATAAATCATTATTGGTGCGTTTGAAGGACGAAATGACGAAAAAACGGCCTCAAATGAATAAGAAAAAAGTGCTCTTTGACAATACAAAGTCGTTTACAATAATCGAAAAATTGAACGAATTCCACTTTGAATTGCTTCCCCATCCACCGTATTCTCCAGATTTGGCCCCCAGAGACTATTATTCATCCAAAAATCTCAAAAACGAGCTCTGTGGAAAAAAATGTAGGTCAGTTGAGGATGTGATTGCTGAAACAAATGCCTATTTTGGGGGCCTTGACAAATCGTACTACACTGTTATTTCAAATGGATTAGAAATAATTCCTTTTGGATTAATTGAAGAAAAAATCCAAATGGATTAAAAATAAATCCAAAAGGATTAAAATATTTGCATATAAATAATTCATAATATCACTCATATATTTTGTGTTTATAATAAACAGCCATTAACTTGCTTACGCGAAAACAATGCGTTCTTTCAATTCTACTTTATTTTACTGTGTAAATCGTAATCGTTTCGAGCAACACTGACTTGACATGAAACGTCAACTGTTTTCTTCATTGAAAACATAACCATATTTCTGTTTACTTCCGTACGATTGCACATTTCGTTCGAAAATGAAAATCTATATGAGTCAAAATTGATAAATATTATAATTTTATATAGAATAGTACGATTGGTTTTCATTTTGAATGCTCCAGCAAATTAATATTGCACTTCAGAGTGAAAAAGTAACGCTTTAAGTTCATTTGTTTTCATACAGTGTTTACAATACAGTCATTGATAGTTCTTTTCTCAATATGTGTATTTCATTTGCCGGGTTTCAAAAAATGTGCAGATTTCTACATAATCAACATTTGTTTATTGACAAGATGATTCGACGATATTTAGTTTTTGGTGAAGATTTTGTGAATTTTTTCTGTTTCGTTGTCATTTTATGTGTTTTTTTTTCATTTGTTTATTTTGTTCATTTCCAAACGAAATCCCACTTTATTTGATGGCATAACATGGAAACAATGAATCCATTGGAATCAACATTAGAGTGAATTTCGTTCGTTCGTTCGTTAGCACAATAAATTGGCAGTGAAGAAATAAAAAATAGTGATTTTTCATTTGTTTTCATCCGGTGTATGATATTTGCAGTGATTGTTCGGGATTTTTTCAACCGATCAATTTAGTTTTGCATTTTTTGAAAAGTGTGCAGATTTATGCCTGTGGATTTGATACCAGGCAACTGCACATTTTAGAAAACATGCATTGCTTTATCAGCATTTCGGAAGAGTATAAATAGGGTGAAATTCGGGAATTCATCATCATTCTGATAGCTGATATAATGGGTGTCGCAGGCCGCAAAAGAAAGCGTAAAAATGGTGAAGACTGCAATATTAGTGAAAAGAAAATCAAAAAGTCAAGTGATAGCGAAAAGACACCAAAAGAAAATATTCGCACTATAAAATGTGCATTGAAAACAATTTTAAAAAAAACGGGAAATGATAATTTGATGAATTATATTGTGCGATGCACAAGTGCAAAGAGCATTGAACATACAAAACTGTGTCGCTTGGCCTCGCTACAATTTTTGCACCGTGTGAATTCCAATTTCGACCAGCAAAATTGGGAATATTTTGAAAAGAACAGCAAAGAGGCAAATGCAGAAATTACGGATTGTTTAAAATCGGTGCTTAAAGATCACGCCGGTGATTACGAAATGCCAGCAGAATTCTTCGATTTGTGTGTTCAAAATAATATTGAGTTCCCAAACTTGACGATGGACAATCCGTTCGAATACACATCGTCAACGTATGCCACAAATGTTAAAACAAATTTAAAAACACACATGAAGAATCGTATACGCAAATATCTACGCATTCAACTTCATGAAGTGAATCAATTTATCGGGGTATGTATGTATTCAATGATGCCGACATCAATCGAACCATCAGAAATGTGGTGGATGGATATTTCTATGGAGGCTGGGATGAAGACAGAATTGATATTCTGGCAACGGAATTACACGTCATCGGTTTTCCAATAACACCATCCACAATGCGAGATTACATCGACAAACATTGGTTTGCTTCTTTGCCAATGTGGCTCGAAATGCAACGAGCAGTTGAAGCGTTCAATATGCGTCGGCAAAACGGTGAGCGACTGAAAAAAGCATCCAAATTCTCCATTGTGCCAATTTGCGATTACCAACGCAAATTTTTTCGATTCGATTCACGTGAGCTATACAACATCCTCAAAAAGAACGAGAGACTTCCACGGAATTATGAAAAATCGGAAAAAGGCAAAATTATGTGTGTGAAGGAATTCTTGGAACAGAAAGACACTTATTGGCAGCAAATTTTCGACATGGATAAAATTCGAAAACTGGCCCGGAACTAACATCAGTTTCGCTATTCATTCATGACCGATGGTGTTTCAGCGTGTTTAATATACAATGTTCCTCCAAAAGAGGAATTGCTATCACAGTTGGAAGTCATAAAACATCGATACGATAGTGGTGACTTTGACTATGAAATTGGTATTGATCCCGGTATGAATATGAAGACTGCCATAGTGCGTCGCGATATTCGTACGGGTGAAGAGGTAAATATTTGTTGTTGTTGTTGCATTTGTTTTTAGTTTTCAAAATTAATTACGATTGAAATGGTAACAATTGTTCAAAATGTTAATTGATTTCTTCGTTTATGTTGTTTACGTTTCTCTAATTAGGTCAACATAAAAGAGCGAAACAAAGCATACAATTGGCATGCCAAGACAAGATTCCGTAAAAAATGCTGGGATAAGCTCACCAAACATTATCGAAGTGAAGAACAGGATGATTTGGCAGCAAATAATAATCCTTCACCGCGTGGTGTTGGATGGATGAATTACATACAGCATCGTCTTCGTATGCATAGAAATGCCATTGCAGAAAAAAGGTAATTTTGTTTATGCGATTGTTGAAAACAAAATCAAATTTGATTTTTGTTCACATTTGACATTACATTGTATTTTGTATTTGTTTTGAATTTAGATACTATGCCCGTCTCGCTTTTGAGAAATACATGGATGTGAATCGTGCACTGGATGAAATGGCTATGAAAATTGTGCCGAACGGAAAACGATCACTGATTTATTTAGGAGCGGCTGATTTTGCACCCAATTCACCAATCAAAATAAAGAAATTTGTGCGCGCACCGGGAGCTCGACGCTTGATGAACAGCGTAAGGAAGAGAGAAGATTGTGCTATGATAATGAATGTCGACGAATACATGACATCTCAAACGTGCGCCAAATGTTTCAAGCGTTTCGACAGGCGAACGAGGAGTCATAAGTTCAAGGTGTGCCGTAACTGCATGTACAATTCACAAATGCTGATACCAACGAGCATTCAAACTAAGTCACGTGGACAATTGGCCCCAACAATTCATATTGTACCAGAATGGCAGCTGAAAGTCGCACGGACTACCGTTTGGCATCGTGATATTGTAGCAGCAAAGTGCATCTTATACAAAGGTATGTGTTTATTAATTTTTGGGTGTTTATTTATCATTTGAACAATATGAAGGAGAAAAAGAACAGATTGAATGAATCAATTTATCTAATCAATTGTGTTTATTATTTTCATTCAACAGGGCACAGCATTGTATGTGGGCATGGAATACATGAATCACTTGTGCGACCAGCAGACAATAACAACAATCAATAAAATCGATATGACAATCGCTGATAACAAATGTCGCAGCAGAAGCGTTCACAATTGTAGGGCTTTGTCGACTATAATGACACATTACTTTCGCTGAACCATTTTCTCAAATTGTTCGGTATGGTGATTATGTTCGGTATGGTGATCATTGTAGTTGTAGTTGACTTGGCCCTTTTGGGCAAAATACGCTATTTGTTAGGTGTAATAATTAATCCATTTGGATTTTTTCTTGAATTAATCTTTAATCCTAATGAAATAACAGTGTATAAAAAGGGTATCCAAATGTTAGAAAAGTGTTGGACTGATTCTATCACTCTGGAAGGAAACTACCTTGATGAATAAAGTCGAATTTAGTCAACAAAATTTGAGGTTTTCTTAGATATTTTATGAACTTATTGACCGAAAAGCATTCAAAACAAATTGCTGACGACTTGACATAACTTCACACAACATACGATTAATTTAATCATTTGTTTCTTTTCTGTCGACAATATTAATTAACATGATAAAAGTGGTTCACATTCAGTCTGAACCAAACACAGTACATGTGAACAATTTAATTTGGTGTATCTCTGGTGACATTGTCAATTTTAAAGTGAAAAAAAATTCGAATTCCCGTTTGAATAATTTTAATGTTCATTTTAATATTCATTTTAATATTTTAATATTTTAATAATGAGTTTTAATAAGAAAAAGAAAAGAAAGAGTAAGAAAATATGAAAAAGACAGATTCATACATAGTAGAAAAGAATACGCAAATCGCAAAAACAAATAAATTACAAAATTGAAAAAAAAAGAAACAAAAAACTAAATTGATTTGTTCTTTATCGCTTGAATCTGCCTTTCATGAGTTGTAATGTTTTCGCCATAAGCGGAGCCTTTTTGGGTTTAATGAAACCATTTGATGGTTGCGCTTGCGCTGTATCTCTCATTGATGCTAACGTTTTCAGTCGTGTGTCGCCAACCTTTGCCATATTCGATGCAACTGAGCTAAGTGCATCAACTCGGGATGCTGGTGTTGCAATTGGCTTTTTATGCGTACCAAATTGATTTTGCTTTTTAATTATACTTCGTGGTGGTTTCACCATGCTGTCAACATAAGCAAGTTTTGTTTGACGTACAGGCACCGCAACCGATTGTGATTGTTTTATGTTTTTGGTTAAACGATTTAATAGAGTTTCTTGTTCATCTCTACAACGATAAAACATTTCACGCCACGTTTCCATTTCTTTCCGCTTGTAGGCTTTGAATTTTAACTGGCAATGTTGTTGCCATAATACATCACTGTCATCCATTAAATATGGATTATAGTGTTCAAATAAACTTAATTGTTCGGGTGATGCTCGTTCGAGCACCGGTTTTAAAATCTCAAATGGTACACCGCCCGTGTATTCGAGAGCGTCAATATTTTTTTGCAAAAAACGTATACAAAGTTCATGCAATGACGGTACTGTCAATAATGCTCCAGATTTAACACCTGAATAAACTTTGGTCCGTTGATTTTTCGATGTTGTGCTTGCGCAAAGTGAATCTGTTTCACTTAATATAGCCAATGGTTGCGATTTTGGTCCTCGAAAAACACATTCCATGACCATTTGATTAATTGGCGATGGTTTATAATCGTTTGGTATAATACATTCCATTGGTTGTGGTAAATCTTTTGCTAAATCATCAAGTGGAGGTAATTTTGGTTTTTTCAATAACAATGTTGGTGTTGCCGCCGTCATTGAACTTGTTGTTGGCTGTAATTTTTCTTTGCTTATTGTGCTCTTACTCGACGATGGGCTTTGCATTTTTTTAACAGACTTTGTAACTGTTGTGGCTGCACTTTTTGAGGCTGAAGATGATGATGAAACTGAAGATGTAGCCTTGGAGGAATGAGATTTCATTGGCTGAAGCATTCCTAAATTTTGGAAAACATACAAAAAACAAATTGATGATTAAATGAATAAAAATTTAAATATGATTATATTGTCACGCGATAAGCTCATCTGATCTCTATACATTACATCTAATTTATAGCGACCAGGTGAGAGCGGATGAGCCTATCGCGTGAGTTTTAATACAATAAAATACCTAATGCATCCTCAAAACTAGTTCCCATAGAATGATCAATTTCAATGCCGTCATCAATATGCTTGAATCTTGATTTGGATGATTTTTTTTCCTTCTCATTTCGTGATGATAACGTTGTTGAATCACACTTTTGCTTTTTTGATGAGCTTGATATATGATCCTCTTCACGATTGCGTTTATGTTTATTCGATGAGTGAGATTTTTCATTGCTACTTGAATGCAATTTATGATGATCCGAATGCTTGCTATGATCTTTGCTTGCATTTTTATGCTTTTTATCACTATTTGCGTCACCATTATGCTGTGTTTCATGCCTATTCGAGTAACACATATATTTGTTGCATAATTTATAAATGCAATATGGCGACTTTTTAATTTTAATATCAATTATAAACTCTCAAAATACCTAGATTTATGAAAATCTTCTCTGCCATGCTTAGAACTACTGCTTTTATGTCGATCACGTTCACCATTGTCTGCACCATTACTTTCATGTTCATGCCCTCGCTCGCGCTTTGAGCTTTTACTACCATCAATATGTGAATGTGATTTATGTTTATGCTTTGGATGTGCTGAATGTGCTGAATAATCTTGAGTATCATCTGATGCATGCTGTATTTAAATAATTCATTTTTTTTACAATTTATCTAAATTCATTCAGAAAAAAGTGAATAAAATTACTGAACTGTTCTTAAGTCAATTCTACCTTGATATGATGGCTGTGGCTCTCGTTCAATTTTTCAGGTGAACGATACTCATTTGATGCATGTTGAGTTCGATGATGATGATGATGGTGATGCTCACTATTACTTAAACTTTTACTGCTTTTGGACATGTGTTCACGAGACTTATGTGATTTTCTTTCGATATTTGATGTTGTTGAGTATTCAACCCCATTTTCATCTTCACCATCATCATTCACATTTGCATGACCATTTCCATTGTCATCTTCATATCTATATCCATCTTGAATCTTTTCCTCTTCACTTCCCTCACTCTTTTCATTGGCCACCATATCTTTCCATTTTGAAATGAGCACCTTTGCTGCTTTTCCAACTTCGCCTTCGTCTTTTCGTAAACTATTCACAGTTCGGCCAATTCCTGTCGCTTGTAAATGATGCACAGTCACATTCATGCGATGCAATTTACCAATACAGTGCAATATCTAAATGAAATTTATTGCCAAAAATATGTTTTGATATTGAATTATATTTATTAGAAAATTCTACAGGAGGTAATTAATAGCGAACGAATGAATCTTTTCGTTTTTTCTTTCGAATAAGTCATTGAAATGATTAATAAAATATTATTTTCTCGATTGAGAATAATAAGTTCATAATGTGCAAATGGAATTATTTACCCTCTTTGGATCATTTTGAGACCGCTCTATGCTGCGTTGATAATGACCGATCATATCTTCTACAGACATATTTGATGTTGGAGCGTTTGTCATTTCTGATCTCTACCACTATTGTGAAAAAAAACACAAAATTAAAAATTACCTTTCGTAATTGTATTCATTTAATTCGTATATAGATTGGTAATCCAAGCCAGCGACGAATTAATCAGGTGACATGGAGGCGATTCAATTGGTGATGAATAATAAAAAAAAAATCTGAACATTTAAAAACTGGCTTATTTTATTGAGAAGAAAAAAAAAAATACAAAACGATTTAGACACAATAGTAATGAGTATGATTTTCAAGCACCTGGAAATGTGAATTCAAACATGAAATTTTTACACATTTTTGTTTTTCATCTGAACAAATATACTAACCCTTAGTTGATAATTCGTATTATAAATTGCAATTTTTTTGTTAAATACGTCAAGAAGCCACTTTTGTTGGCTATAGCCGTAGTGGTAACGTATCTCCTGTCAATTTTATGCACTAATGACTATTTCTTTATGTATTATGCAGAAAAATTACAGAATGAACACAAACAAACAAAAAAACACAAATATACTTTGAAAAAGAAGAGTAAAAATTTCACTTGAAAACTGAAACTTTTTTTTTCCTCAATAGTGAAAATGCAAAGTGCTCTCCAATTACTATCTCACACAATTTTTAACTAAGCAAACCGCCAAAATAACATGAGAATTTCACTATTTACAATAATGATAAATTAGGCACCGAATTGAAAAATTTTAATGAATTTTGTTGTTGAATAAATATATATATATTTTTTTTCTGCTCATATGACGTCCTTGCTTTTCCCACAAAAAACAACGACAAAAGCGTTTTCATAGCAGTTTTTGCTTCGGAAGAGAAGACGTTTATCTGTCAAAAATGTATATGAGTATGCGTTAAAAGAACGATCGTAGATATTTCGAATACATTTTCGTGTTGCCTGCAATATATGTCTGTGTATACAAATCAACCAAAGATGTAGTGGTATAATTGTAAATACTTTTGTGTTGGCATTCTATTAGTAATCAAACGAGACACATGTCATTTAAATCATTTCAATTGCGTTTATTTATATGTGTGTATGTGTGTATGTGTGTATGTGTGTATGTGTGTAGGGAGCGTATTGTGAGTCATTTACGAAAACGAGAATATGGCTGCTGTGCTAATACTTACAAAAACAAGAAAATACCTAATTGCATATATGTATGTGTGCAAATGAAAACGTGTGACCATTTGGCGAATTCAAACATATGATTTTGACAGTTGCGTTAATGATTTCTACATTTTAACGTTTCATCAATTTTGCAACGAAATCAAATCAAAATACAAAAACGAAATAGATAATGAAGTGTCCGGTTTTGGTTGGTGATTTTATTCTTTTTCATTGAAATGAGGTTATAATCATCACATCACTATCTTTCGCTCGCTTACTCGCTCCAAATATCATTCATATATGAATTTTTGCTACAGAAAATTATACATATTTCCGTTGCTAATTTTTTTTCTTTTTATTTCTTCGAAAAGTCGTATTGAGAGCCGTGTGGCGCTTGCGCCTATATTGCCGCATCATTATTATTTCACTAGTATGTGGTAGAATAAACTCGATTCTTTGAACAATAGCGCGCGCGTTAGTTTTCGCCTCAAAATTCTCACATTTCTTTATGCGCACTTGTTTCGGGGCGTCTCATTTACACGGAAATAAAAAAAAAATACGTATGTTGTTTTCATTGCGTCGAATTTCAATTATAAATGTGTTATCGTGAAGCGGCACACTAGTCAGTCATTTCTAAATCCGAACCACGCTCAGACTTAGAAATTGTAGACGGCATTATATATTTGTGTCGGTTCGATCGAAATTGTTCTTTGGTTTCCAAAAAAAACAAAAAAATTTTTTCAAATTTTTTTTTCATTTCTCCATGTTCATACAATAACACCAATTTTAGTGATAAAAAAATTTACCGACATTTTGCTACAAACGTTTTACTTAATAGAAAAGAGAATTATTTTATATACGAAACAGATTTAAAGAAGAAAATAAAAGTCCAAAATAAAATGTATCATTTAAAATCGATTGTATCACGAAGTGTAGCCATTGCAACAAAGCAGCAATTGGCAAAATGTGTACCAATTACTTGTCTTTCAAGCAGAAATTATGCGGATCATCAAATTCCCGACCGTTTAAAGGATGTAGCAACAGCAAAAGGTTATTTTTGTATTCATAAAATTTTTTGTTTTCATTTTTAATTTTTTTTCTTTGGCAAAAAAATAAATCGTAACGGCCAACAAATCAATGTGTCAGACACAAATCTTGTAAACTAAATGGAAAAAAAAAATGTTTGTGAATAATCATAGTTGTCTATATATTTTTACAGATCCCCGATTCTTTGATATGGTTGAGTACTTTTTTCATCGTGGTTGTCAAATTGCCGAAGATAAATTGGTCGAAGATATGAAAGGTGGCACTTTGGACGAGCGCAAAAAAAAAGTTAAAGGTATTCTGATGTTGATGCAAGGTTGCGATCACATCATTGAAATTTCATTTCCATTACGTCGTGACTCTGGTGATTATGAAATGATAACTGGATACCGGGCACAACATTGTACTCATCGTACACCAACTAAAGGAGGTACATGTTTCTTTTTTTTTTTTTTTTATCAAAATGTATATTTCCATGAAATTGATTTATAGCAACAGGAAAAGTGGATCGAAAAAAATAATTATGTGAAATACATTTATATAAATATCATTTAATATTCCATTTAATTGCTCAAAATGGATATGAAATATAAAAGAAATGTGAACAACAATTTGACCCAAATCATTTGTCAATGCTATTTTTCGCTTGCAAATCACATTTTCAAATCAGTAGAGAAAGTATGACTGCAAAAACAACAACAACACAACAATATTTCGTACGTTTCAACTTTCGAAACACAAAATCAACAACCAATCGAATAATTTAAATGGGCATTGATTAGAATATATTTCGGAGATATAAAATATTAATATTGCTACTCATGCTACTCATTTTTTTTGTTTTGTTTTTTTTTCGAAGTATTACGAGAAAAAAAAATTCAAGTATGTAGTGACAAAATGGCTAAATTAAAAGGGACAAACATGATTATATAATGAATAACATTCGAATACATACTAAGTAACCTCATTTGATTCGATTCTTTGCACCGGTGAAAAGTTGCATCGATACATGGGCGCAATCGAATGTGTAACGATAACGTGCTCCTGTTTGTGGATCTATCTTTCACCTTAATCCACTTAATTCGCAAATACAACAACAGTTGTCCTCTTGTCTGCGCTTGAATATCATTATCCAATACTATACATTGTTGGGTTTTTTTTCTTCTCCTTTACAAAGAAATCATATAGCTCACACATTATTGCATTAGATTCTTTTGCAAATAGAAGATTTTGTTTGAGTTGAGCACATAAAACGGCGCACACTCGAAAAGCAGGTGCTTAAAAAAAACACTAAGTGCTCAAACCGGTATTCAAACAGGCAATGATACACACACATAATATGAAAATACGTAAGATATTCGTAATAATCAACTAAAATAGATTTACAAAAAGAAAAAAAAATTTAACGACAATATTAGAAGATTGGTCGTTTACATTATTCTGTTATTATATATTAAATGCTCGAGAATATCAAGAAAATAATTGAAGCCCTCATATTCTCCATCACATACTCTCTTTTGAATATATTCAAGGCAATTATTGTACAGATACAACACACAATTCATACAATTTTATGGGAATCATTATAGCGGCTTTTCGAATTCATTGGCACATGTTGGATAAAAAGAATAACAAAAAAACACAGCTTCCAAATGACGTTTCATCATTCAACATGTATAATTTGAATTAATTGAATTCTGAGCAACGTACGATATTAACGTAAAATATTAAATTGTAGATATAGAAAAGATATAGCTTGGACATTGTGTCAACAATTCGTAATTATTTTATATGAATAATATAAACAAGCATGTGGTTGTTTTTTTTCTACTTCTTTTGCACGTGGTTAAACGATAAAAAACTATGCCATGTTTCACGGTCCACAAAATTATTTGAATATTTACCAAATACGTAAGTATGTTGGTGTGCGAATATTTTTTCGCTCTCAAATAAATAAACGGAAATAGAAGAAGTAGAGGGGGGTATGGTATCAGCTTTTTGCGTAATATACTTGATAGAATGTCAATTTTTTTTTTGTATTAATAATGAATTTGATCTTCCTTGATTCAGCATAACTACAAGCATTTTATTTCGTTGAACTCTTCAAAATGTCAATTTCTTGAAATGAATTAATAATTTAAATTTTACAAAGCCTCGTTTGATATTGATAATATATGATACACAGTGCCAAGCCCACTTTAGATTACTGATTTTATACGTTGCCATCGTTTATGACTAGAACAAAAACATTGAGATACGTTGTTATTTTGAAATCTTGAAAGAAAAAAACAACAACAACAACAACAACAACAACAATAACAACACGGATTCAATAAATCGTTTGTGAAATATGCGTTTTGTCAAAGAAATTCAACCATATTAACACTTGTAGTTATATCAGTTCAGTTTATCATGATCTTATCAAAGTATTGTGCAAATCAATCACATGAAGATTTTAACTGGCAAAAAAAATATACAAATTGTTGGTATGATGGATTTTGCAGGAACCAAAGTAATTATCGAATTCTATTTATGTAAAAATCTTGGCACGCAAAACATACATCTGTTTTGTCAGCTGAATACATTTGATTATTGGCCTCTAATTCGATTTCAATTAACAAATCACCTGTTGGCACATTAATATCAATGAATACATGAATAATGTGAATAAAATGAGCTTACGCATACATAGATTGAATATTGGATAAATAAGCATTCGCCTCAAAGCATACACAAAAACAATACGGATTGGGTCATCAGTTCAGATGTGCTAAAAATCATGAATGTAAAAATAGAAGCATTCCGTCTTGTGATGTTTTGTTGACTCGTGAGAAAACAATATTTACTTTACGAATTCGAATGCGGACATTTTTGTGAGTTGAAATTAAATGAAAGTCATCAAAATAGCAAATGAAATTTTCATTTCGCCTTTCGAAAAGCGTAGTACGAAGAATATTGGATAAATTGTAAATCGAATCACATGAGTGTTATCAGAATATTTTTTCATTTTTTTTTTTGTTTTAGGAAGTTCCTCTAAAAATTTTATATGAGCTAATTTACAAAAACATTCTTTTATGTTGTTGTTTTGACATTCAACTTATCATTTATACTTCTTCTCAACTCGACTGTCAATTTATAGGTTGTTCAACTAAATATGTTTTTAGTTGACGATCGTCTGTTGTTAATTAAATGAAAAAACAATTATCAATTAAAATTTGTTGATAATTCTCTTAATACTTTTAAAATGTGTCACGCTTTCCTTTCACATGACAATGTCTATCTAGTTCATGTGCTGAAGAGTCTGAAAGGACTTTTTTTTGTTTATTTTTAAATAATTCATGATCTCCCGCAAATAATTTTCAAACTTTTTTTTCTATACATTTTGTTATCAGGTATTCGGTATTCTCTTGATGTGTCACGAGATGAAGTTAAAGCTTTATCAGCATTGATGACATTCAAGTGTGCTTGCGTTGATGTGCCATTTGGTGGTGCTAAGGCTGGACTGAAGCTCAATCCAAAAGAATATTCAATTCATGAATTGGAAAAAATCACTCGTCGTTTTGCCCTTGAATTGTCGAAAAAAGGTTTCATCGGACCAGGTATGTGACACGTTTTTTATATTTGTTGTTTTTTCTTCTTCTTCTTTTTTCCAGTATATTTTTGATATTACAATCTGTTTTTACAATCATTTTCATGGCTGAAAAAAAGATCATAAAATTTTTCTCTCTCTCTCTCTCTTCCTCTCTCTCTCTCTTCCTCTCTCTCTCTGTTGCTCTCCCTTTTCTTGCATAGGTATTGATGTGCCAGCCCCAGATATGGGCACTGGAGAACGTGAAATGGCTTGGATTGCCGATACATACTCAAAAACCGTTGGCTATCAAGATATTAATGCACATGCTTGTGTTACCGGTAAACCAATCAATCAAGGTGGTATCCATGGACGTGTTTCAGCAACTGGTCGTGGTGTGTTCCATGGTTTGGAAAATTTCATTAATGAAGCAAATTATATGAGTGCCATTGGCACAACTCCCGGATGGGGTGGTAAAACATTTATTGTGCAAGGTTTTGGTAATGTCGGTTTGCACACATGCCGTTACTTAACTCGCGCTGGTGCCACTTGTGTCGGCATCATTGAACACGATGGATCAATTGTAAATCCAGATGGAATTGATCCAAAAGTAAGTGAAATTTATCTTAAAAAAAAAAAAAAAAAAATTGTTAATGTTTTTTAAATATATTTGAGATGATTTAATTTTCAGCATTTGGAAGATTACTTAACTGAACACCACACAATCGTTGGATTCCCTGGTGCTAAAGCATATGAAGGTGAAAATCTTATGTTCGAACCATGCGATATCTTTGTGCCAGCTGCTATTGAAAAAGTTATTACAAGCGAAAATGCGAGCCGTATTCAAGCCAAGGTTTGAAAACACATTTTCTATTCGGAATGGAATCGGCAATATCCAATTGAATCTAAAAAAAAAATTGGAAAATTAATTACAGATTATTGCTGAAGCTGCAAATGGACCAACAACACCGGCAGCCGATAAAATTCTCATTGAGCGTAATATTTTGGTTATCCCAGATTTGTATATTAATGCAGGTGGTGTTACCGTTTCATTCTTCGAATGGCTCAAGAATTTGAATCATGTTTCATATGGTCGTCTAACATTCAAATATGAACGCGAATCAAACTACCATCTGTTGGGTGAGTGTATCAGAGAAAGAAGCAATTTTTGCGTTTCTAAATTTTTTTTGAATGGAAAATCAAAAACAAAATCCAAAAAAAAAGCAACAATTTGGGTACACCCTTTGGTTCTCTGACTTCACATATTACTTATTTCATTTTGAAAATTCTTTTTAGTTTACTTTTGAAGTGTACACCAAAAATCCAACTCATTAAGCTAATGAAACGAATTTCCAATTTTCTTTCTACAAACAGCCTCAGTTCAACAGTCAATAGAAAACGCAATTTTGACCGATGGTTAGTCCAAATGAGTTTTAATGTTGAATCATCCTCTTAAAATATCTAAACTCCTCAGTTTTTTTTTTTGTCTTTGTGCAAATAATTTGTATCCACGTTTTAGTTCCAATTTTTGTTTACAAAGTAAGTTTGTCATAGCTAGAAAATTGCAGAGTTTCTCCGCATAAAGCTTTCATAGATTTTTGTTTTGTTTTTGTTAATATTCCTTACAAATTATTGTTTATTTGAAATAATTGTGACAATAACACATTGTTAAGCATCTTATGAGCTACTTGAGATTTGATACATTATCCACATATTATCTCTCTCAGAGTCATCTACCATTGGCAAAAACGTATAAAACAAACAAAAGTCAAAAATATTCGCACAATTGAGATAAATTATATTTGCTTCGTAGCGACGCATGGAAACAATTGTTGAATTATTGAATCCAATAAGCGATTGAAATCCTATTATATGTATATATATATATATATATATATATATATATATATATAACAAAGGAATGATATTTTTATCAAATCATATATACGATGATAAAATTTATGATTTAGTTATCTCTCTGTCTGTTTAGTGTTTGCTAAAATTTGTATTTACTCATGAAATTTATGTGTTTGCAATAAAAAATATATATTTTTATTCAATTTCAGAATCGGTTCAAGAATCATTGGAACGTCGTTTTGGACGTGTAGGTGGTAAAATTCCAGTAACCCCATCCGAATCGTTCCAAAAACGTATTTCTGGTGCCTCAGAAAAGGACATTGTACACTCTGGTTTGGATTATACAATGGAACGTTCAGCTCGTGCCATTATGAAAACTGCCATGAAATATAATTTAGGATTGGATTTACGAACTGCAGCTTATATTAATTCAATCGAAAAGATTTTCACAACATATCGCGATGCTGGTCTCGCCTTTTAAACTAATTTTAAATGCCAGATACCATTGTAATAAATAAGTCGTGCATTTGACTTCAAATAAAAACGTTGACTATTCTTCAAATGATTTTACTTTGTTCATTAATTTTTCAAAAAAAATAATATTTCCAAGTTTACTTTTAAATTTCAAACACATCACTTAATCAAAGAAATTTTTTTGGGTAAATGTATTATTAAAAAACTAACGGTTTGAATCAATTTTTGCATTTTTAATTAACTTTTTCCCACAAATACGGTTTTTTTTGACCCATTAAGAAAGATTTAGTGAAAAGGTGTTTTATGGTTTACTGTATTTTTTTTAACTGAAAAAAAAGAAACTTACTTTATTTACGAACTAAATTACTGTTGTTCCTCGGTTTTCGTTTTATTGATGATTGGAATATTTTGGAAAGATGTTCCTTTTTTTCAGGATTTTTCAACGATTCCTTCACTTGCCGTACAATTTTTTTTTATCATCAAGTCATCCAGACGTATTTGCCGGATTTTCAGGAGACATTGTTTTCGGATGGAAGTTTCGAGAATGTTTGATTTGAGCCACTGATGTTATGAGATGCATCAGATCTGATTGCATGTGGCTGAACATTCAAGGATGAATCGAAATGATATAATTGTTGCACTCTTAAAACAACATTAAAATCTTCATACAGTTTTGGAACTAATGCCAATAAATTGCCTCTTATCTCTTTCACCGTATCTTCGATATGAAAAGAATACTTTGTAGATCCCTTTTTATCACCATTCTGAAAATGAATATAAACACACGTTATGAAATATGGACGTTTTCCAATATGGCATTCGTTGTATATTTCTACATGTGAAGAGCTTCGATTTCAAGACATTAACGCCACCTGTACGATTTATCAATGTACTGACTATACCAACGGAAACGGTAAAAAGATACGATTTGTCGTTTGCATTCCGTAATGGTGTATGTTCAATTCAGTGTATATATGATAGAGATCGCTTGAAAATATAACGCCGCACGACTTATTCCGACTTATTCCATTCATCGATCGTTGATGTACTTGCCCACGGCTTTCATCCTTTGTATGAACTTTCAAAATTTTGTTTGATATTATTCAAATTCATATCGTAGTCGTAGAGATGGCGTAAGAGGCAATGAATTTCTTTGCTAATGCGACCTCGTTGAAACTGAAAAATGTTTATTAAAAATAAGGACAATATTTTTCGGATGGACGAACATATTCCTTATTTGGACAATTTAAGGATGGACGGACACTAATTAAGTCCGTCCCCTTTGACACCTTTATTTATATTTATGAAATAGTACTAAAAATAATAAATGTTTTTTATGCTATAAGAAGAATAAGAATTCTTGCTTCATTACTTGTATCGAAACATCGTTATTTCTTTTATTAAATATCAATCCGTAATTGCGATGATATATTAGATTCTTTAGGTCATTTTCGATAAGTTTATACAACAAATCCTATTCAATCATCTTTTTGACTATCATCTTGATGTTTAAAAAAATTAAGCAATTCACCAAAATTTGGATCAATTTTCGTTTGAATTTCACGTTTAAAATGTTCAGTTTAAAATGAATTTTTGTTGTTGACACAATAAAACAAATATTGAAATCGAATAATCATGAAGTTGTTCGCCATTGCAGAGCAGTACTGAAAAATTTCTCAACCTCGAAATAAATTCTTCTCATTATGTCATTCTGACTGGAGATACATAATTACTGAACATTGGAAATCCAAATTATTATTTGGAAAAATAAAATAAAAAAATAACTGTAATTGCTATTGACGGTCCAAAAATTTTTCAATCATATTCATGCAACGGCAAGAACGTTAAATCAGGCAACAATATTTCGATATTTTGTGAGAGTGAGATAACGAGTAATGTTTTAAAAAAAAAAAAACTTCTCTCGCACATTTTTATTAACTTTTAAATTTTTGATCACCATTTGTGTTCAATTCACGTTGAGTCAGTAAGTGTGCGAACACATCGATGTTCTATTTTTGTATTTATTTTTGTGCACCATTGAAAAAACTGCCTACGCATTATAATTGTCTCACTCGTTCATACAATTTGGTTAGCATACCATTTCTCATGCCATGCTCTTTTCATTATTCAACTTGACTGCTTTCCAATGGACAAATACGCAGAACCGCTTATTCATACACGCACACACGCACAAATCCATACACAATCACAATCACAATCACACATCAGAAATATTTGTATGAACGCGTCACATTCTGCACCACACATACTAAAATTCTCATTTCGATTTATTCGAATGAATTCTTTACAAATACACACACATACACACACTCACACACACACACACACACACACACACACACACACACACACACACACGCAAACAAACTGCGACACAGGCATTTGAGTGAACCATCATCGTACTCGACATTGCTGTATCATACCGTTCGTATTGCAGAGCGATTGTTGAATTTCGTATTGAAAATCTATCTAAAGTTGAAAAGACAAGAAATTTTCTTGTTCGTTTTTTCGTTTTTGTGAGTGTTTTTGCCGAGCAATATTTCTTCAGCCGTTTCAATTAATCGAAATAATATCACTTTGATTAGAACTGGTTGTGCCATTCAATAAATAGTCGTAAAACCTTTTCGAAACGAAAAGTAAGTAACTAAATTGTCATTTTCATTCTCGTTATCAATAAATATTGTCTCTGAGTGAGTGTTTTCATCAAACTGTGTGCTGATTGAATCAAATGAATGAGTAATAGAGAAAATAGATACTGGTCATACGAAAAAAAAAAATCAAAAAATGTTGTCATAAGGGAATAAAGAAAAAAAAAAACCAAACAAAAAATTTCCATTTTTTAAATATTCGTTTTTTTTTTGTTCATTCTTTATATCCAAATAATTGCGTTTATTATATTAAAATGATAAATTACCACCAAATGAATATAGAAAACAGTGTGATCGACCGACGTACAGACTCGGATCGACAACGTAAAAAATGTGTAGAAGGAAAAAAAAAAATTGCGGTGTGGCGGCTCTTTAATACGTCGTAATTTTTGAATACCGAGGCATTCGCCGATATTTTCTGCGGCAATTGGCTATTTTTGTTCTTTTCCTCCGTCGCCTCTTTTCAACGCACTGATTTCATTTATTCCGATATATATAAAATATATATGTATATAAATATTAAATATATTATCTTTTTACTTAACTCGAATAATTTTGGATATATACCAGTGCATGTGTAATAATGAAATAACATTCATTTGTCATCGTGATTAAATCAAATGATTAAACATTGAATCATAATTCGTTTTTTCTTCTCTCGATTTATTGAGGAAGAAAAAAAAAAATATTCTTCAAAATGCAATCGTAAAATTTGAATAGGAGTGTCTGCTGTTTCTATGTTGCCGCCGCCATTTTACAAATCATTCTTTTCGTCTACTCTTTGGCTTATGTGCTTCATTTTCTTCTCAGTCGTATTTTTTTATGTAATGTATACTACTGTACTCTGTGTATTAATGGTAAAGACGTGTTGTACGCAATACAATCACATGGCATTCGTCTGAGTTAGTATCCATCTATATATATGTGTGTGTGTTTGTGGTATCGTCGCTGTAATTGAAGTTATTCGTATATTCACACAGACACGAGACATACGCTACGTAATTCTACTCATACAAAATG
Source organism: Resseliella maxima (assembly GCA_029041755.1). Taxonomy (NCBI): domain Eukaryota; kingdom Metazoa; phylum Arthropoda; class Insecta; order Diptera; family Cecidomyiidae; genus Resseliella; species Resseliella maxima. The sequence continues at coordinate 681,440 of JAQOWM010000826.1, read as the reverse complement.
ATGAATTTTTTACAAAAAAAAGAAATAATAATAATAATAATAATAATACGTTCATATGCGCGCATACATATTAAATGGTTTGCTCGTTGGCAGTTCGTTCGTTCGTTCGTTCGTTCTTTTTTTTATTCCGTTTTAATTTTTCTTTTTACTCATGTCGCGCGCGGTTTAAAACACATACACATAATTACATATAGAAATATGTTCGAAAAATAATAATTTTCCATAGATTTTGAAACGATATCCGCTTTCAATTGAATAAAGGTGTGCGCTGTGTGGTTATAGTATGACTCAAATACTCAAATTTTTTTTTTTTTTTTTATGAACGCATACATTTAACTTTATATACCAACGATTTTTCTTTATTTGAGATCAATAGCTCAAATGTAATAAATGAAGAAGCAAAAGTAGAAGAATAGAAAAATCTTATAAACGTAATAGAGTAAAACATACTTGAATGCATGATATAACTGAATGAATTCTATAAAAGCGCGTTGTTGTGTATGCGTGCGCTCAAAATGTGTACTCATGTTTGTGTTTGTTCACAATGCTCACTCTGTTGATTCAAATATAGTCAATCGCACATTACTCATCGGTTAAATACCACACCTGTGATATCACTGAATAAGGTTATTATTTCTGTATTCCATTTGAACCAGAAATATCAATGGAAATTGAAATTTCTCTTTTGCATGCTCTTTTGACCAAAGCACATCATTTCTTCATTTAAAAAATTTAAAAGTTTACTCTCATTTTGGACATGTATATCATTTATTTTTATCTTTCATTTTCTACTACTGTCAACTCAATTGCTCATTGTGCCGGATTTACTCTCTCAATTGGAAACAATGAATCACAGCTCCAATTGCATACAATGAAAAATGTGTGACCGAAACAATGTTCCTTATATAGTTAGAACCACAAAAAAAATATTCTATATATTTAGCATGAAAAAAGGGATCAATGTATCCGCAATGCACTGGTTTTGTTTTGCTTGTTATATAAAGAAATAACGTGTTTTCAATTAAAAAGGATTAATTTACAGTATTGAAATTGCAATTATGCTAGTGCGCGTAACATTTTTGTTAACATCCGGTGTGACGAATAGACAATCAGCGCAAGAGAGAGAGAGAGAGAGAGAGAGACATGGCTTATATCCCAATGGATAGCCAATTTGTATAAAACGAAATTATTGTATTGGTTCGGCTTGAAATTATTCTCGTGAACTGCTTGCGCATGTGTGTATTAAAAAAAATGTTGCGATTAGTCATACTCCTTTTACATATATTATTGTGCTCAAACGCTGTGTATATCATCATTGAATTGATTGTACACAAAAATAACAGTGAAATGAAGTGAAAGAGTAAAAAAAAAGACTTCAAAATAAACGAAATGCTGTTATTACGACATATAAATTGCTATTTGCAACTTACAGTACAATCACACTACAAACTTGTTTGTTACAATCATTTATCATTGTTTGTGAATGAAATAAGAAAATAAAAGTCAACAATCATTTGAAAAATTGCTTAATTGTTTTTTTTTCTCAGCAGAAATACAATCACTTTAATTTCTAATGGGCTATCAATTGCGTTGCCAATAAATGTATTACGCACTGGATGAGTACATTTTCGCCCCCTTTTCGATCATTTCATCGAATTATCCAACGACAAACAATGTGCAATTTCGTCTGTGATGATTTCACATTCAATTAGGACGAATTTTTGGAATCGTGTCATGTTTATCGTTAGCATTCGATTTTATCCAACGATTTTATTCATTTGATTATTATTTATATTATGTTGACGTGTGGGTGAGCTGGTCTTTTTAATTCAATCCATATAAAGATTTTGAATGCCACTTTAACTCTATGAACACAATTCATACCCTATTCATACCATATTCATACGGTTGCTCTTACGAACCTTGATTCTAACCAAAGTAATGGAATAAATCTCGTTCACAAATTCTCTTTAATCGCATTCAATCGTGGTTTAGGCGACTGATGACAAAACTAGAATCCTCAAAATAAGATTTAATAGAAAAATTGTCCAAAGCAATATTATAGCGTCAAGCGATATTTGTGAATCATTGTCATCGTGAAAAATATATTCACGAATAAATTGTTAGGTAATCAATTTTGCGAAATGTTGCACTTCATTAGGTGCTCATTATACAGATGAAAAACCTTTATTTTATAAATCATGATATGCTAATAAATACCCTCGATATAGTTTGCATCCCCATTATTGGCCACACATACTATATGTAGAAAAATACTTTAGAGATGTGGTTCATGTAAAACGCAAAATCGATTTTTATCCCATATACTGTGAAAGAGTTTCATTCTTGGGTGACAGTACCATTTTATACAATGATAAATCCAGGTTTATTTTAAACCAATTTCAACACATATTCGCACCCCCCCCCCCCTCATTTAAAACTTTGACAACTGTATTCATCGCCTAATAATATATCGTATCGTATCATATCGTGTGTTATGTTATGGTATATCTGTCTATCGTTAAACACATTGTCCGTTTGATAAACAGAAATTTAAATATTTAAATATCCTTCAATTATTACACACAAACCGGAATCAAATTACGGCTAAATATTTTCATTCTCAGAGAAACAATTAAATTGTTATATGTGCGTAATGAACGCACATAAGCATAATCGGTAAATTGAATCACAGAAGGCTGTGCAATGAAACTTTTGAAAACAAATGTTTAATACTTTCGTTTCGGATGGTTAACCAACATTTTAACTAATCTCCCCATATTTAGGAACTTAAACTTGTCATTACCATCACATTATCAGTGAATGTTCTGTCAATATTCCATTAAAAGCCACAAAAACAAAATGCTGAGAAATTCAACAATATAAAAACAAAATATAGATAGTCGCAGGAAAAGAGAACGAATAAAAGAATGAACGAAGCAAGAGAGGAAAAATTTTTTTTAACTCAATAAATGATGTTGTGCATCTAATAATGCAAATTACAAATTATACATTTATTTTCACGAAACAACACTGCAATCAAATTTGGATACATGTGCACTTTAAATGTTAGTTTTCCCATTGGCCGTCCAATGCACCCATTGAAACTTGATGTAAATGCCTTGTTGATGTGTTTTAATCATTTTTACGCAAACAAAATAAATTGCGAAGAGAAAATGGTTCAAATAAATTCATTTACCATTTGAAACAATAAGAACTGAAATCTCAACATTATATGCTTGTTGTCCGCATGTCTTCCATCCTTGATACATGCAAGGTATTACGTGCATTACATAGAAAAGTTTGTTGTACACATAAAATGGCACTCCTTATGCGCACGCGATGCTAAAGCTCGTGCATATTGCATGTAGATATGCGCTGAATTAAATGACGCTTTCAGCGATAAAATTAAGCTTTTGTTTTTGTTTTTTTTTTTCGCAAATTTCTTTTGAAGCAGTTCAATTTTTGCAAACATTATTATTTGTCGTAATTTGGTAAATGTTTGGTAAAAAAAATAGTTTGCATTTATTTAATTTTGCATATTTTAGGTCTTGTACATTTTACTGAACCATTCCATTTCATTCCCCCAAGTTGTACATTAATTGTATTTTTTATTTGGTTAAATATTTTTTTTTATCTAAAATTGTCTATCAATTTGTTATTTAGGCCATGTTTTGTATTACTTTTCTCCTGTGCAAACATAAGGCATAAAATACGAAATAAACAGTTTCAATGGAATTCTAGTTCTTGAAATGAATAATTATGAGAATTGGTTTTTGAAAATGTCGTCTTCGATATAAATTAAATATTGTTGAATAATAATCAATGGATAAAAAAAAATATTGCGGAAAATTTATTACAAATAGAAAAATTTTAAAGTGTTTTGATAACATGCACCATATTTTGATACATGCAAAGAGAGAGAGAGAGAGAGAGAGAGAGAGAGAGAGAGAGAGAGAGAGAGAGAGAGAGAGCGATATATACGTATATTAAGACGGCGCATGTACTTGAAACTCCATACAAACACAACCACAATCGCAATCCACATATACAATACGAACGAATACAAATTAACTTTTTCCCCTGTTTAGTCGTTGGTGTCTTTCATTTTAATTTCTTTGCGGTGTACACTAAGCTTTTTTTCCCATACAGCTTTTTTTTTGTATGCCATCGATGCTGCATAATCAGTAGAGTCGGGAATGTTCGATGTGTTGTACGTATGAAAAAGCACTTTCATTAAAACACAATTTACAAATAATTTAATGTAGAACCCAGTTTAGTTTACTTATAATTTATTTAGAGTTGATTGAAAAGTGGATTTTGATCGAAAACGTAAAAATCAACAAAGTAAGCATATAAAATGCAATTATTGAATGTAACAGTGTGGCAAAATTATAGACTTTTCTAGTTATTAAACCGAATTATTTACGGACAAATGCACGTTTTTTGATAATGAATCTAAAGATATTTTCATTCAAAAGCTTCATTTGAAAAAAAAATTCATATTATAATAATATTGACCGAAAGTAATTTGAATCTGGTCATTATTGTTTTTTCCTGTTCATTTTTTTTAAGTGATTGCGTAGTTTATTTTGTGGTGATGTAATGGATGATTGGAAAATGAAAGGGGTGGCAGAGAAAAATTACTATTAAAAATTCTTAGTGATTTAAATGAAAATTGAGCTCAGAAGCTTTAGCCAATAAATGAAAAATGTATGGATCTCTGTTTATTGTGTACCGCTTTTGTATTTCAAGTGCTTGGTGTTGCCGATTTGTTGTTGCTGTTGTTGTTATCTCATTCTATCGATATTTTGGCGAAACGCAGAAGCAAAATGTACCGCAGTGTGAACTAAAGATGTCTATTTAAGTATCATCAACATGATTTTGTGTCACTGTCGTTCCATTTTTTTTCTTTCTCTCTATTCGATGTAGAAATAATTAATGATAAAATTCAATTGTATTTTGAAGTTTGCTGTCGACAGCCGCTTTACATACCGTATGCGGAATTCCGCACAAACTGAATACTAATCAGACGCTTCTATGTACAAATAGCGTTAAACAAAAGGGCTTTTACCTGTTTTAAATAAAATCAATACGATGATGGCTATGGTCCTATAATAACACATCCAAACACTTGAAAATTTAACATAAGACACAACATTCTGAATGTTTCTGCGGCATAAGAGTTTTCTGCCAATGTCAGGGTAATTTATCGCTAGCAGTGATAATGGTGTATTTGTGAATAGACACAGTGCAATATAATAAATTTGTATAAAATATATTATTTATGATGGGCTAACATAATCTAATGCCAAACCTATATGAAAATATATCATTGTATTTATCTTTGTTACGAGACAATAAAAATTGAGGTACATTTTCTCATCTGCATATCGGTTTGGTTATTTGCCGCATGGTGAACACCAATATGAACAACATAAAATACTATTATGTGATTGTACAACTTGTTATACAATTGAATGACTGACACAAACAAACTCACAGAGTAAAACACTAATGAGATTTATTCATTTTCGTTTTTAAATATGATTTTATTGTATATCATATGGTCAGTGAATGGTTTTTAGTGCAAAGAGACAGTGTGGTGTATTGAGATTTTTCTTTTATTTTGAAAATTAATTAGAAGAAAAACTGAAGCCATGCTCAGCATGAGAATGATTCAAACATAATTTTGAAAGAATCATGTCACATCATATTTAAAAATTGCAACTTTTTCACATTGTTTTGAAATTGAAAAATTATTTTCAGAGCTATATACTAGAGCTACTTAAATGGAGCAATATAATAATTGCATTATTCTATAGTCTTTTTTTCTCTCTCTCACTCCCATAAAATGTTTCATGAAAACAAAAGAGCATTTAATATTGAATCGATTTTCTATATCAAATTGCTAACAATTTTCCATTTTTCTTTTTATATTTTTTTTCACAGAGGTTTAAGTTCATCCACAGAATAAAGGCTAATTCAATTTTTCAAGTAGTAGCCACTGCATAACCATTTGATTTTGGTGTGTCTGACCAAAAAAAAAAAAAAAAAAAAAAATTTACTTTGACACTTCGTATACAGAGTCCAGAAACAAATAAACACAAAATGTCAACCGTTGATAAAGATGAATTGGTTCAAAAGGCAAAACTTGCCGAACAGTCAGAACGATATGATGACATGGCGCAAGCAATGAAATCTGTTACAGAAACCGGCGTAGAATTATCAAATGAAGAACGAAACCTTCTCTCAGTTGCTTACAAAAACGTCGTTGGAGCCCGCCGGTAAGTTTGATTTAACGAATCACTATTCCATATCGCATAAGACATACAACTAGTGTATGCTGATTTGTTGCCGTTAGACTCAATACATAGGTATGACACATCGAAACTTCAACATTATGGTTAATTTTGATAGACTGCATCATCAATATTTTGTTGAATATTTTATATATTTTTGTATACTGATGAATGCTTTTGCTCGATTAATCATGTGTGTGGGAGTTTCATCGGAGTATGTAAAGATGATTCTAATGTCACAAAACTGTAATTATAGCAGTATTTGACTGTTGATACACTGAGAAAAAGAATGAAGAAATAAGAAACACAATTACTTAAATTCGCAATTTTTATTCAATCCAACAAAATTGTTTCATTTGTTCGTCTTTTATTTTCAATATATAAATCAGATCATCTTGGAGAGTGATTTCGTCAATCGAACAAAAGACCGAAGCCTCCGCCAGAAAGCAACAGCTCGCTCGAGAATACAGAGAGCGCGTTGAAAAGGAACTTAGAGAAATTTGTTATGAAGTATTGGTAAGTAATTGAATCGCAATGGATTTATTGATCTGATTTAATTGAATCAATGTAACTTTCGTATCACACACACATATGCAGGGTCTTTTGGACAAATATTTGATTCCAAAAGCTAGTAATCCAGAAAGTAAGGTCTTCTACCTTAAAATGAAAGGTGATTACTACAGGTATTTGGCTGAAGTTGCCACAGGGGAAACACGAAACAGTAAGTTTATGATATTTATTTGAAGTTCCTGTTTTTTTTTTTTTTTTTTTTTTCAATTGTACATATAATCAAATCGTCTCATTTCATATTGACACTGAGAAAAAAAGTTAATATACCAAAAAATGTTTAAAAAAAATGATAGATAAATTATATTCGGAATACACATTTTTTTGAATATCTTTTCAAATAACATATACAATTCCTTTTGATAATAAAAACAGCGGTTGTCGACGATTCTCAAGCCGCATACCAGGATGCCTTTGAAATTAGCAAAGGCAAAATGCAGCCAACGCATCCCATTCGATTGGGACTTGCACTTAACTTTTCAGTCTTCTATTATGAGATTTTGAACTCACCCGATAAGGCCTGTCAGTTGGCAAAACAGGTACAGCATACAAAGCATTCAAGTGTGATAAAAACAATCACAAGAGAAAGAATAAGAAAAATCACACACACACACAAAAGAGAAAAAGAAGGAAAACTTGAAACAATAAATCAAACAATTCCGTTCTTGTTGTTGTTAGTTGCTGCAAAACCATTTTATACTGCATTTCATCTCAATCAGAACAATTCTACCAAACATTCACTTCTACAAACTACTGACTCCATAATTGATCTATCATTCTATTTCGAAATTCATCTAAAACAATTGAAATATTCTTTTTATTAGAAACGCAAAAAAAAAACAAAAACACTGCAAATATTTTATCGAGAATTAATCTCATGTGAATTTGTTTTTTTTTCTTTTTACATTTTTTTTTCATTGTTCATAATTTAAACGTATACAAACATATATTTACACACGCGCACGTATATACAAAACAATTTTACCGATTTACCTTTTGTGTTTGAACGAAAGGCGTAATTGAGGATTCGCAGAAAGCTTATCAAGAGGCCTTTGACATATCAAAGTCGAAAATGCAACCAACTCATCCGATTCGGTTGGGATTGGCTCTCAACTTTTCCGTTTTCTATTATGAAATTATCAATTCACCAGCCAGAGCTTGTCATTTGGCTAAACAGGTTACCATTTATTTTATTTAAATGAAAAAAAAAGAGTTTTAAATACAAAAAAAAAAATCATAAATTTTTGAATGATTTTAATTCAATGATACAATTACATTTTGTGTTGATTGTTCGTTTATTTAATTTGATTTTTCTAACTACTGAATATTGAATTACAACAATAACCTTAGTTTTGGAATGCGGCCGACAATAATATCAAATTATTCGCTGAGACGTAAAAAAGCGCAAGGAACAGGCTTTCATCTTCGCAACTGCGAAACAAAGCAAAAGAAAAAAACTGAAAGAAAAATCCAATGTCTATCGTCGTTTGAAACTGACAAAAAGGGAATGTGTCTTCTTAAGTCCATTTTCCATGTAGTATTAATTCAATCCACGTATTGTATCACATTCATTGTAAATATATGTTGCTATTTTCAATGCAAATGCAAGTCCCTTAACAATGTTTCAACCGCGGGAGAACATGCGCTCTTTTTATGTCTCAACGATTGAATTATTTGCTAAACAAAATTGAATATTTGCTCTACTATCACAAAACATAAATATAATATCACACCAATTCCAATATGTTCTTCCCTTGATTTTAATGCTCTCTCTCTCTCTCTTTCTCTTTCTTTCCCATCTAACTAACTCATGTATCGAATTATAATGAATTTTGTTCTATGCGAATGGCAATTCCGATTTCAAAATGTCTGCATCTGCGATAAATAGTGTGTTTACCAACCCCATACCCTCTCATATTCAATATCTTCTATTGATTGGTTTGACACAATACGTTTGCTTTGGTAGCTATTGAAGCTGTGAATACTGATCTGAATTTTATAGATGCGTGCATATATATATATATATATATATAGATATAAAAAATGTAAAGCAGCAAACAACTTACTAACAAGTATAAATGTCAGAAACACTGACTGCAAGCAAAAACAAAATCTAAAGAAAAAAAAAATAGAACATAGACAGCATGCAAAAGCAGTTTTAATCATATGACTTTGCTTAAACCTGTTATCTCATGTATTGACGATGAAAATTATGCGACGTACATATGTGATGCGATATATATATATAAACATTTTGATTTGTGGCTTTGTATCACTTATTTGCATTGAATGTGTGTTTCGTCGTATGATATTTCCATTGCAAAGCATCTAAAATACTGTGTTCTATTTTTGTTAAATGAATGCTTTTCTTCTTTTTCCTTTTTTTTCGCTAATTGTGATAAGTTTTTTTTCTTACACACACTAATTTTTATAAAAATGCACCGAACACCCGATGTACCCACATCGAAATGCCCATGTGGTTGCATTTCATCAATGTTTGACATTTACTCATCTTTTTTTTTTTCTTTTTACACATTAAAAAAAATAAATGAAATAAAACAGGCATTCGACGATGCGATAGCTGAATTGGATACGCTAAATGAAGACTCATACAAGGATTCAACACTCATCATGCAATTGTTAAGAGACAATTTGACACTTTGGACGTCAGACACACAAGGAGATGGTGATGAGCCCCAAGAAGGAGGTGACAACTAACAAGAGCAACCAAACAATAATAATTAAATAAAAAGTTTAAATATCACATATTAAATGAAAAAAAAGGAAAGATAAATAAAACAACAACAAAAACAAAAAAAAAAAAAAAGAAATAAAATCAAAACGATTTCGATAACGTCTTAAATCACAAACTATTGAGGAAAATGAAAATAAATCCAAAAGTTTGATGAAAGTAACAACAACAACAACCAATAAATAAATAAATAAACAAACAAACAAACAAAATAAATTCAAGAGAGCAGCAGTAATTTAAAATCCAGCAATTTTATACATGTATTTTACAATTTAAAGTATCTTGATCGCTTTGCAAATTTGAATCAAGCAGAAACTTTGTTCTTACTATACAAATTGATGAGACTTTTTTCAAAAAAATTTGGAAAGAAATAACATAACCATTCTTTTTTGTTGAGAAAATTAATAATAATAATAATATACCATTATTTTGTTTATGTACCTTGTTCTTTTTTTAGTCAATTTAAATTTATTTAACGAAATTTAAGTGATTTGCCTTGTGACATACAATGCTCACTTCAATTTCTTTATCGAAAGAAGAAAAAAAAAACAATTTTTATTGTCGAATTTTTACAATAAAAAAAGAAGAAGAACAAAGAAAAAGAAGAAAAAAGAAATACACAATATTTTTTTGGGTTTATTGAAACCTTTGAGGTGTCTCAAGTTTTCTGCTGTTATTTTTTTTTTCTCTCTCTCAGTAAAGTGCAAATTTTGTTCCGAATCGCAAAATATATAATATATATACATGTATTGTGTAAATACATATTGTAATTGACAGTTGTGGTTTACATAGATAACTGAAAAAATTTGCATATTTCCATCCTTGTTCAATCATCAGGATGAACTTAGTCAAAAAAAAAGCAAACTATTCAGCCAATATGTATTTGAATAATCAAAAGAAAAAAAAGAAACATTTAACACCATCATCAAGAATAACAACCGTAAATATATGCATATATATTGTAAAATGTAAAATTTTTGCGCCATATACCAACTTAAAATTACTCTAAAAGTAATTAATTTAAAGATTAAAATGGAATCAAAACAAAATTAAATAAAAAAGCCAATAACAATCTAAAGATGATGAAAACAAAAATATATAGATATTCAATTCATCGAACTTGAGTATTTCTCTTTGGTTGATGTTTATTTTTTATTTTATTTTTTTTTTTCTTTTTCTTTTTGTTTTTTTTTCTTTGGGTCTCTGTTTCACAATGGGTTTATTCCAAAAAAAAAAAAAAATGTGGCATTTATGATTTCCTGTAAGTTTATTCAACGCATGTATGATTTGATTCTCAGTTTCTTTAGATTCCCGTCAATTTCTTTCCACAAAAGTTCAATTCAAGTCCAAGTAAAACAGCTTCGTTTCAATTTCCAAAATTAATCATGAATAAACGAAAAATAAACTAAACAAACAAATTATGAGACTTTTTTCGTATTACTAAAATGAGCTGAGCATCGTTTTATTCAGATTTATTTTGGAAATATCTTCGACTGCTAAAAATATGCTACGATCATTATCACTTTTTCTTATTTTGAGGTTTTGTAATGTTTTACCACGTTTTAGTGTCGAATTCCTTTGGTTCGCAATGTTTGATTTTTGAATCTCATCAATTTCTAAATGCGATAATAAAAATCGAAAAATTGCATAGAAATTCTAAGTAAACTACAAACGGAAAAATAAAATGTTTGCGAATAAAAATCTCTAGAACAGACATAGCAAAACCAAAGCAAAACCAACAAAAATTTGAAAAAAAAGACAATTAAAAACACATACAAACACTCAGAAGAGAGATGAGAGAAAAAAAAATTAATATGATGAACAACACACAACCATTTTGAAGAAGGGTAAATATTTTATGGATCACGATAAACATAAAATATATGAGCAGTTTTTTCACATAAATTAACAAACAAATAAGTAATAATTAAGATAAAAAAACAAAGAAAAATGAAATATAATGAAAGGAAAAGAATGTAATAAAGCGGAAAAACAGAGCGGTGCGTTATAAACGATTGCGTTTCTGAATCTCGAAGTCAAACAATTTTGAAAAAAGAAATATATATATATAATGCGGTTGATAAAATGAAGCATACATAGCCAATTTTAGTGTAGAACAGCAACAACGCAATTTTACATTTGAACATCACGAACAGCAAACAAACAACAAACAACAATAACAATAACGACAACAACAAAACTGGCAATTATTATATATATTTTTTTAAATTAATTTTGATGAAGGATATTAAATCGAAATTGTGTTTGACGATTGATTTGCATTTAGTGAAACTGAAATGGAGATTTGATTAAGAATAAAAACATTAACAGAAACAATGTCACAACAAATTAAAAAAAACAAAAACAAAAACAAAACAAAAAACTTGTATATGGCGCGTACGCAATCTTGAATTTAAGAAAGCAAATGTAAGGCTTTACTAATTAAAAACACTCACATCGGCAGCAAATCTACAAAAAGTCAGAATGAGTTGATAAAGCTTTTGAATGAAATTATCAACTCAACAGCATCATTGATGAAAAATAATGAGTTTAAAAGTATGGTCTTTTTGATTGGTGAACCTACTGATCAATTACATGAAATCACAAATGTTAAAAAAACGATTTCGATGAAAATTATTTATGTGTTTCACTCGTTACATGTTATTAAACGTGCATTCTAATTTCATTCCTTTCTTCCCTCTTAATAAATAACAAACAAACCAAAAGAAAAAAAATTTATTAAAAAAAAAATGAAAAAAAAACCTTTCAATCATACATATTACCTGCCAGAATATGTTTTTACCATTGTTTTGGTGTATATTACTGTCTTTTACTTGTAATATGGATGAAAATAAAGCAAATTCAATGTGTGCAGGAAATGTTTAAAAAAAAAAAAAAACAAAAAAAAAATATTTTTATGTATTGATGTGCAGTTCACCAAAGTCGTCGTCATGTCCTCTTTGCCGACGATGCAATTTTCTTCGATTCGACAAACCTTTTTTGAATTACTCATCAGTAATTATGTACTTTTCAACATAATCACTGTTATAGTTATTGAAATACATGAACATCACAATACAAGCTTCACGCTCCAAGTATTTATACTGTTTACGATAATATAGAAAACAATTATCGTTTCACTGGTCTTATACCAAGTTCGTTGTTGCAATAACATTCAAAACTGTTTACATTTTCGTTAGCATCGTTCATTCTTGCTGTTGCAATAAATACCTGTGCGAATTGTAGAAATGTACTAACAGAGGAGAAAAAGGAAAAAAAGATAAAATGCAAAAAAATAAGGAATTTTCATCTGAATGTCTTTCTCCGCACAAAATTTCCAAAACAAGAAACCAAACTACTACAGAGAAGTGGAGGAAGATGATAAAGAAGAAGAAGAAAGAACAATTACACAGACTTTTATTTTAATTTATTTGCTGTCTTCGTTGAAGTTTTGTTTAAGAGATGTATGAAATGCCAATTTGTTGTATCGAAAGTGGAGGGCGTTTTATTTAGTTATTCATTCGTAAAATTGATGGAAACAATTAATGTTTATAAAAGGTGAATTAAACGCTAAAATCGACCCCTAAAAACGAGTTCTATGTTTCATTATTATATTTTTTTTTTTTGTTTTTCTTATTGTTTGTTTCGTTGTATTTAAAGTTTTAACAGAATCATATATGAGAGGCGCACCCAACTCATGGATCTTACTCTGTGTTAGACTTCAACAAGAAAAATAAAAAAGCTGTTGCCCATGTCAGATGGCTGACATATTTTATTTTGTCTGAATGTATATTTAATCGATTGAATTTTACGTCTTGGTATTTGTCTTCTTCTCTGGTAATTTGTTAATATGCAAAACAAAAATTTTTTTCAATATATACGGTTTTTGATCTTAAGTGCACTATCATCTTCTCCAAGGTATCTTATGCAAAGTGTATCATTTCTACTTTATTTAATTGCTTCTCATTCCAAACAAGGGAAAAATAAAAAATCACTAATTAAATTCCAGAATATGCCTAGTTTTCCTTTGACTTTTGCTCTAACACGCACACATATGTCACACATCTTGTTCCTTCGCCCCAATATATAATTTTATAACCGATTACTAATCCGAATCGAATATATTTCCATTGTTAAGTTCAATTTACATTGCATACTCAATTTTAATTGATATTTATAACCTTACATGTTATTTTTGATGGAATTTCTTGCTGTATGAAAACTGTAAAATAATGTTTATCTGGCCGTTTAGAACAAAACATAGAGAAAATACACATTGAAATGAATTGATGTTCAAACACAAATAACACTAAAAACACAAAAAAAAAAAACAATTCGTGTGTATCGTCAGATTTTACAACTATTTTGCCTCGTCATCAACACAGTAAGATAATTATGTGTTAAATTGTAATGTCCATAATAAGGAATCTGTTGTTTGGGGAGCAAAAATCGAAAATTGTGAGGAAAAAAAAAAGAAAAATTGAAAAACGATCAATACATCATTTCGTAATCAAAATTTATTAAATTTCATTTTTTTTTTTTTTATTCACTTGTGCGTTCTGATAGTGATAAAGAAAAATCAAATTGTAAACGAATTACACATTTACACATAGAAACACACAAGAATAGAAGGAACGAACTGAACAGAACAGAACAGAGAAAAAAAGAAAACATTTAAATTAAATCATTTTTAATTAAAAATTCAAATTCATAAAATATATACGAAAAAAAAAAATCTAAAATCAATTTGTTTTATTCCGAATTATTATTCTATCCTAGATGAAATAAGTGTAACGTCAACAGGTAAGGAGTATATTACTCTGTAAAATAAACAATATAGAATGAATAAATAAAAAAAAGAGTTTTTCCTTGTTAATGTGAAACGATTTATTTCGGCAAAATTTGTCCTTACATTTTTTCTCAATTATCTGTTTTTCTGTTTCTTTTTTTCTCAATTATCTGTTTTGTCTTTTTTTTTTTTTGTTTGTTTTTGCGACTAGAAATAAATGCTTTGTCGAATGTTTTTTCTTTTTTTTTAGCCTAGACAAAATATAATTGAAGTGAAAAATTAGGAAAATTATCTTGTTGAAACTTGTTTATCGAATGTTTAAAATCTTACACATATTTGTTTATCTCTGTTATCATAAAATAAATGAAAATGAAAAAAAAAAATTCAATCAAAATTATCAATGATATCGTAATATATTTTAACCCGGTAAACATTTCGCAAATGAATGGTTTTTCTCTCTCTCTCTTTCTCTCTCATTAAATCAACATCCTAAAAATGAGAAACCTATTTAATAGGTCTTAACGCAGTGATTTATTCATTTTTGTTGTAAAATACAAAAATGTGTCGAACATGAAAAAAAATTAAACAATAACTTTTAATCCATTTGAACTGGGAATGTTCGGTTTTGTGGACGATTCTGAAATTAGTATGTGTGTATGTAATACATACTATGTATGTATGTTTTATTTTATGGAGATGCATTTGTGACTGAACGTGAACAAAATGAAAAAAAAAAAAAACAAACAAAAAATTAGAAGGAAATTAAGTGGATGAATTTAATTGCCCTTGTTAAAGGAAGCGGCAAGCCGACTAGAAGCTGATGTCAATGCGGTACTACATAGATTGGTATCAGTGGTATCTTCCGTGTTGATTTTCTCGAAATCCAGTGATTCCGATGAAGTGCTATTGGCAGTTTGACTCATGCTAAGCTCACTCAACAAAGTTGTAAGATTCTTTTCAGTCAGAAGTGAATCGTTATTTGTATCATTTTTATTTTTTCCAGCAATCATCTTTGATTTACGATTACGATTACGATTGAATCGGCGCCGTGATTTTTGCTTGTTGTCCAAATTTTCGATATTTTGCTCTTGATTTGTCATCTTTGACATATTTTCAGTGGGATGACGTCGACGACGATTACCACCATGATCATTTCGTATTCCACCATTTCTATCGTTTTGATCCAAATCTCTCGTTTGTCTACGATGGAAAAATCGACGTGCACGGGGACTTTTTTCTCGTGGCGGTATTTCATCACATCGCAATAGATGTTGCTTGTATGCATCATATTGGTGCCTATTTTGTAATAAAAATGATTGATATGCAAAAGTGTTTTTGGTAGACCAAAAATGATGAATATGTTAAGAAAAAAATGTACAACAAATTACCACTGCATGGTAATCAATGCGTATTCACTTCCAAGAACCGGACCATCATTTATACCAGTTACTCGGATCGCTTCCGGTGATCTGTCGCTCATAACGACATCAAATTCAACATGTTCCCCTTTGGCCAGCGAACGCGTGACACGCCGCTCATTTTTTCCAGTTACAGATTTACTGTGAACAAACACATATTCCTTTGTATCATCTCTCTTTATGAAACCGTAGCATTTCTGAACACTATAGAATTTAACAACACCAGAAATTCGATTCGATTTTGTTGTTGATTGTCCATTCGAGCGACCAACTAGATCTGACATGGTTTCTTTTAGATATTTTTTTTTGTGTGGCGTCTCGTACAGAATATACCTTTACTGCAATGATTCAAAGAAATTTCAAATTAATTAACTCAAACTTTTTTAATTGAATACATTGACAATTATTTAGCATACGATTAAATGCATTCGATTTATTATAAATTGATGCACATGTACCAGATTTCTTTGTTCAATGCGATGCGATGCGATGCGATGCAATACACAATTCAAACAAAAAAAATCAATGTGTTTACAAATTCAACTCATTCACTCACTTCGATTCGATGTGCAATATAGATTTGTGATTGTTTACTAATATGTTCACTAGTTTTGGAAATATTTCAGTGTAACAAATCTAGGCCAATGGATATTGCCCGAATGCAAATACGAATTATCGCTTTTGTTTCAAGATAATTATAATGAAGATGAATTCTTTTTTTTTCCTTTTTTTTTTTCTTTTTTGTAACTTCCCGATGCCTTTGGCCGTTTTCTTTATTTGCTGTTCGTATGGTACACTGGCTTGAATATTTTTCTTTATTCCCAAGTCAATCAATCGAAATTTTGCAATGAATTGCTACGTTTGTATTAGTGCCATAGAAAATGTATTCGTATAAGTAACAAGGATGTGCCAAATGTGTGTCAGTTGCCAATGTGTATGCGTTTTCAGTACAATCAAATCGCACGCACACTATTTCAATATCAAGCAAAGCAATGAACTGACGAACGCAGTAGCGCACTGGCTCTTGTATACTTGGATGCGTATAAAAAAAAATAACATATGGCTGTGTAGTTACGAACATTCGTATGCAAACACACACTTTCAATTTCAACTTACCGCGCGCAGAACAAAGACTGCAATAAACCTCTTCCTCGTATTTCTGTGTAAGAGTCCCCTTGTCTTTCCATTTAATTTCTTTTTTCTTTCTGCTGTTCTTGGATATACAGTATAAGTTGCACTTGTTCAATGTTGTCCCTTTGTACGTTTATATATGTAGAACACGTCTGCAACAACAACATTCATAAAAATTCGACACAACTACATATACAAGAATACAGAGCCCGAGTCGAAATAATATTCACGATTTGGTAAATTCTCATTTAAACATGAAATTTTAAAATAATTTCGAAACTACACTTCAAGTAATCACATCATTCAAAAGGGAAAAATTCCTGCCTGGCAGAAGATACCATCTTGAATAAATTGAGTAATAGTTCTAAATGAATTTCATTTATTTGTATAACAAATATTTTAACTTGAAAAAAAAAAACAAAGCTCTATTCTGAATAATATTCATTACAAGTGTAAGATGACACGAAAGAAAAAAAGTGAACTTGAATGAAAAGTAAAATCGATGATTATTGCATTGCTTCCGTCTTAAATTTCTTCCTTTTTAATTTCAGTATCTAATCATTTAATTAATGTTGAGATGACAAAATAAAACACCGTTGCACACATATTAACAAATTCGTTTCTTTTGACGCGAACGAAATTGAAGATCCTAATAAAATGCATTTTAATAAAGCCATCCAAGACTGCCATTCTCTCTTTTATTTAGATGAAAAAACAAAAAAAAAACATATCGCTTTCGTTACACTAGATTTTTGGTTCTTTCTTTCTTTTTTATCATGCACTTTGCATATTTTTTGCTTTCTTGCGCTTCAAATTGAGATTCGTATCAATTCATATATTCGCCGCAAATCTTTGTTTTACTCTCACTTATTTGATGTGTTGTCATGCATGTTGCCGCCGTACTTTTTCTACTTATGAGCATCACGCGTTGTTGTTTTCTTTGTTTTGATTTTTTTTTTCGCATAAAATGATGTACGCAAAAGAAATGGAAAACTATTTACCCCACATGTTTGTTGTGATTTTTTTTTTGTTTTTTTTTTTTTTTTTTTTTATTTTAAATTCCTATCTATTTGTCTTGCTTTCGCATGCTTTGTTCGCGTATAAGTACAAGTGAATATTAACGGAGCGATATCTGTATTTTTCAAGACAAGTCAAGCAGTTGTGGTACATATTTAAAGGAGGCATCATTCAAAAGCATCGCTCACAATTACTCTGATCGTTATACATTTTGCTATAAATCTAAAGCAGTTCGCTTTCCGCTCTGCATATTATAATTTAATAATTATTTTTATTTTTATCAAATGATATTGTGCGCATTGTGACATTTTGGATTTAATTTGTTTTTTTTTTTTTATTTTCATTTATATTGTCATTGTTTTAAATAGCTGATTGTGTAACATTTTTTTTAAAGTAAAAAGAAAAATCTTAGAAAAAATTGAATAAAACTATGGCTCTCATCAGTAAATTTGTAAGTGATTCATAGACTTGTTAGTGAATTTGGTTTTATGTGTGCATTTTTTTTGTAAATGAAGTGAGAAATTGAATGCAAAAGCTCTTGTCAAAAAATTTGTTGATCGAGATATAGTAAATAAGCCGATCGGATAAATGATGGCGCTTTTGATTTATTTGGATTAATCAATGTCACATGGAATTTCAATTATTGGATAATATCAAAAATTGATTTACAACACGAATTTTCATTTAATTAATTTACAGGTATTTTCCTGCATCGCTGTAACAATGATTTTGGTTACAATTTTCGCAAACAGCGCTTTTGCCAGCTCTTCTAAGTAAGTTGACTTGGTCAAATCAATGTGATTAATTTCATTTGATTCATATTTTGTGCTTAGATAGTTTATTTTGGACACATTTTTTCATTTTTTTTTCTATAGAATTCGGATTCATGTGCCTGTAAAGCATCATACTCATTTTCATACGAAGACAATTGTCAAAACCATTCACATTCCAGTCAAAGTAAAAAGCAATCATCATCATCATCATCTGATCGAAGATGACATTTCATGGGCAAAGAGTTATCCAAAGAAGAAAAAAATTCGTCCAGTGTTCTACTGAAAGTGCATCTTAATGTCTGATTGAATGCATCAAAAGCTGCAACTTAAGAAATACAAAACAAAACAAAACAAACAAAAAATATTTTTAATTTATTTTTGGCGATTTTTTTGTATAATAAATCGTAGACTTAGTTAGCAGCAATTGTTAATTTTAAATTAATTTTATGATTAAGGGAAGAAAAGACAAGAGGCATTAAAGCTTATTTTTAACATTTTGAATAAAACATTCAAATGTGAAACGAGTTTGTTTGTTTTGTAATGACAAAATTAATTATTAAGATGCAAAACATAAGTATAAATATAAGCATCAATGATACATTTTGTGAAATTTCTCTTTTAACACAACAAAATAAAACTGAGAGAAAACTGATCGCAATACAAACGTATTTAATTACAATCGTATTTTAATTTTTGTTTTTTTATTTTTCTTCGTCCATTATGATATCTTGTTGATCTAATCTTTGGTGGACCCATATTTCTAGTTCAAGGTTGAGTTAATACACGTATTTTTCATGTGATGAGTGACATGTATGGATCAGTGTATAAGGTTTCAAAAATATTGGTGTTGTTGGGGAAAAGAATGTGACTCGGTTTTGCTTTTTCATTGGTCAGAATCAGATTACATGAGATTTTCTCTCTTTTTTTTCAATTTGCTTCTTATGTTTATTCGAATTAGAAAACTATTTTGCTATGCTTAGACGAGGAAAAAAAATCTAAATTTCCAAAATGTCAAAAGGTGCAGAGAATTCCATATAAATGACAATGAAATTAAATATATATGAAAGATCATTTTCATTTGTTTCTTTTTATTGGGTAATTGGATCAGATGAAATTGAATTATCCGAAAACTAAATGAAAATGAGTGAATGTCAACTGTACTGTAAATATGAGTCGCATTGAAATTAAGTCATAAATATGAGACGAACAATTTGTTTCAACGGTACAATTTGTGTGCGTGTCTCAACCCATGCAATTATCTATTATCGCAACTAATATATACGCGAGCACCTTTATAGCCGAGAAGTTTCCATATGGAACCAGTGGACACATACAAGGCTGAACAAGCGCATTAAAAAAAATAACTCGTTTTTCTTTTAAACTGATTTTTTTTATGCTGCATTACACTTTTTTTTTCTCTCTTGAAAAACAACACAAACAAAGGCACACAACAAATTGTTTCAAGAGAGAAAGTAGCAAACTTTGTTCCGTTCGATGTCATAATTTTTTTTTTTTTTTTTTTTTGCTCTCTACACCAGTTCTCTGCATATCAAAATAAATCATATTAAATAATGTGCTTTTTATTTGAAATGTTTCAAACGCATTAGATAGTTAAATGGCGGTTAAATAGATAGATGAGCATGAGTAGACAATATATATAAAAACATAGAAAGAAAAGCTATTGCATAAATTTGGCGAAATTGTTTCAGTTAGCAAAGTAAGACGAAAACAAAAAAATTATCAAGGTACAAGTATGATCAAAGAAAAGCAAAATGGTTTTTGTCAAATGAAATGACTTTATATTTGGCATTAATGTTGATCTCTTTTCCGTTATAACAGAGCCATTTCTAACCATTTGAACTTGGTTAAATAATGTATTTGCGATGTGTGATTAGTGCTTTGTTTTGTATTTAATTTCATTTTTTGTTTTTTGTTTTTTTTTTGTTTATGTCTTCATTTTTGTCATGTTGTTTTGTTTCAAATTTTTTTTTTCGTGCGTATTCGAGTTGCACGTATATAAACGGTTTATGAGCAAGTTTATTAATCGAATAAAAATTATTAAACCGGTTTTCAACAAGATCAAACATAATTTGGCATGAACATGCTGTTTATATATGTTTACCAAACAGATATTATCGTACAATTTCATATTAGCAAGTTTGCCGCTATAAACTAGAAGAAAAAAAAACACTTTCCTTTTTGTTTCCTACAATAATAATAGATTGCGACGAATGCATATTGTTATTGATTGAAAGACGTGAAGCACTTCAAATGAACACTTGCAACAGAAAACTGGTGGTTCGTCCATTTTTCAATGATTTGACTTTCGAAACAAATTTTCATCGAGGGTAACGTACTGCATATTGTTGATGTGGTATGAAAGCACAAAAAAATCAAACACGTAATGTTATGACTGTGTTGGTCAGCCCCCTATCAAACCAGATCAATTGCATCTAAAGTATACTTTTCCAAACAAAATCAAAAAAAAAAAAAAAAAAAAAAATGCAATCTCAGTGAGATGAATTTGTAAAAAGAAAAAAAATGATGATCGGAATGATCTCGATCATGATTATGATTTTCCACAGACTGCCATGAAATGTGTTCGTTAGTTGCGTCAAATCACTCACGCGATGCATAGTTTGGTTGAAACTTCCGCACTCTAGGACGAATCTATGTGATGGAATCGACGATGTCAGTGTAATCTCAGTGGGGGTTTTGCAGCCGCTTTTTCTCTCGTGGAGCAGGAAATGTAGCTTCAAATAATGAACATCATGTGTATTTTAAAGTATTCAACAATGAGACATTTATCAGAATTTTTACACATAGATGCGCGTGTGTGTGGAGTGTGCACACTCATATAAAAAAAAGTCGGTTCAATTGGTCCGTTAATTGTACATTTTTATTCATTCTCTTCTCCTTATTTTATTCATAATTGCTCTTATGTAACATTATTAATGGACAAAGCGCAGTACTACAGGTTTTGTTTTACTTTTCATCTAGTCAATGTACAAATAATGAATATATGCGCATTTTACACTCAAAATAGGTTTTCTCCATGGAACTTGAGATGTTGTTGTGAAATTTTTTTTCTTCCTGCCTTTTGATGATATGATCACCATGAATCATTTTTTGTAAAACCATTTTCTTTAAAAAAGGTCATATAGTATCATATCACACATTTAAATTTCAAATGTAAAGACAATTTGATTCTTTAAAAACATATGGATCATTTGAATATAACAGATGTAGTTTAAAAAACTTTTTTAGTTTGAGCTTTTGGAATAAAGCTAAAGCTTTTCATTGATGAACTTTATTTGAAAATGAGCTTATATTTAGTGAAAAGAAATGTATATAAGAAAAAGCGCCTTTAATTATGCCTTTATTTTCACTAAAGTGAAAATATTTTTTTGCCATCCAGATTACTCGAATGTTGATGTTACTTCATGCTTCATTGATGGTACTTTGTTTACTAACTTAAAATCAAGCCATAATATCATAATATAAGTGATCACTTGTAGCCGTCAATAATTTCGAAGCAAACATAAACATCAATGAATAATCAACATTCGACATTATCAGCATTTGACCTTCATTTAATGAACATTCATTGGAAAATCATTTAATATATGAATTTTGCTAAGACCGTAAATAAAATGATAATGTACTACATGTTACGCAACATGCGATGGGCTTGGAAGCGCAACGGCAAAAAAAATGCACATTTATATCGAAAAAAACGATATTTTGGACGAATTTTGATCATGTCGTAAGTGTTAACCCATTTCATCTGTACAAGCTTATTGCTTAGAGAGAGAGAGAGAGAGAGAGAGAGAGAGAGAGAGAGAGAGAGAGAATGTTCGGTGATCAGAAAATGTAACAAAACATTTCATTGTTTTTCAAAGCCGGTTCGTTGAAATCGATTTTGGCTTTTGTTTCATCTTTGAACATTGAATTTACTTTGAATTGAATGATCTGAGTGTTTGCTGCATCAAAGAGTTAACTGTATAACATTACTTTTACTTTTACTGGCAAGTCATGCAGCTGGTAGAATATGATACTGTCATTTTTGGTTTTGATTTCGGTTTCGGATTCATGTTCGTTGTCTTTTTTTTCAAGATTCGTTTTATCATTCAAGAGTAACATTCTCTTCATGGGTCGATTATTAAATTTATTGGGTGAAGGTTATTTTCTCGTGGCTCTTTCTTGAAACTCTCCTTTTTATCACTGACGTAATGAACATTACAAAAAAAAAAAAATAAAAATAAAAATGAGAACAAAAACAAAAAAATATGTGAGACAAGCGAATGTCTTGAATCTATTAAGCAACAAAACTATTACCACATCGCATACTATATGTATTACGATCGATTAATTAAATAAGTTTGTCGAGTCTCAGTTAATGGCGCGGAAAGACGGACAACTGCATTGAAATTTTGATGAATCGATTAAGACTTCCTGACGATATTGACTGTGTCAGCGCATGCGCATGCATCATTTCAACTTCGATAATTTTTCCTTCTAATCAATAATTTTTTTCGCTTAATCTCTTTTTTTTCGCTTAATCTCTTTTTCTCTCTCTCTCTCTCTCACTCTCTCTCACTCTCTCTCTCTCTCTCTCTCTCTCTCTCTCTCTCTGTTCATAATTAATTTTCATTTTCTACAATGAAATTTTTCATTAAATGCACTAATTTAATTACAACCAACTCTTGATGTTAACAATATTTATACGTGACAACGGAAAAAAGTGTAAAATTTTAAACGATTTTTTTTTTATTATGACTAATCTCGTAGTTAATTCCATACCTACGGTTGCATTTCCCATCTTCATTCGTTTATACATATACATGTCGCTCTTGTGTTATCGATGTTATTTTATCTGTATAATTGTCCATTTGACACAAACGAATAATTATGCATTTAATCAATATTAACGATAACAGACCATTGTAGATGAAGTAGTGTGTGTCTGTGCACATGTGTATGAGTTTTGCTAAAAATAAAACCAGTAAACAGCTCATGGGGGTTTTCATTTACCGTTTAGTTACGATATCAATTTAAAATTTGATCTGCAAGTGCGCCAACGCCGTTCAGACAAAATCCAGCACATATAATTAATGCATTGTCACTTTCACTATCAATCGAAAGGCATACATCATCAACATGAGCCATGATTATTTTTGATTGGATTGATTCCCGCAACTATTTTTGAATACCTATGAGGGATGTCATTTTACAAAAACACTTGTCAATCATTAAATTCAAAATAACTAATGCGCACCAAAAAGTAAACATATCTAAGCAAGAAAAAGAAAGAGTCAAATGCCATTAAAAAAAAGCTGTAATTTCACGCATGAAACTATATAATTTTACTAAAAATTTTACTGGCTTTTTGTTTACCATAAGCCATTCTCAAAACGCAACGAAACATTTTCAATGACAATTGATTGGCCATGTGTGATGCGATGTGATTTAAATTAAGCATAAGATGAGAATGCAGACAGTTAATTTCAGGAGAAAAAACAAAACATTGAAATTAAATGTCATGGTACATTAAGAACAAGTAAATTACTAAATTTTTCAGCCCATCGACACATTGTCGCACAATTCAACACAATACACATTTTGCTATTGAATAATATGGTTTGGGATTTTAAATTGACATAAGTATGTTATGAAGGTTGGTTCAACAACTTTTGTCAACATTTACTATCCGAACCAACAAAAGTTCATGTGATGATGATCATAGATTCACATTGCCAAATATTAAATTTGCACATCATTTTGGTCTATTTACCCGGGAAATACCATTTTGTTTTCTATTCAACCGAACTCGAGGCCATGGACAAAAGAATAGCCATCCCCCCCCCCTCTCCCCACATTCTCTCTCCATTTGTAAATATGTAAGCATCAAATTAAAATCCATAATTGAATTTTCAGCGGAATGAAAGCATCAAATTGCATGTTTCAATCCAAAATACGCACTCTAAAACAAAAATGAAAAAAAAGTAAAATAAAATATACCAAACTTTTTCTGTGATTATCATTCCTTTAAATGATAAATGCATTGCGTGCATCGAATCAAATGCACGTGCAGACTTGATCACTTTCCGTTCACACGAAACCAAAACCATAGCCTTACATAAAGTCTCATCGAGAAAACTGATTGTGTGGACTCGATGTTGGATATCGACTGGACTCAACTGAACTGGATTGTTCGACAAGGTTGGTAACGGAAAAATTGCATCATAATATTGCTTTTTCTTTTCCTATTTTCCATTAATCACGTTACATTTTATACGGGTTGGCAGCATATCAGGAATGCTTTTATGTTTTTTTTTTTCTTCGCTCTCATACATTTATTTACTTATTTTAATTGTTGCATGATGCGAATAAATACTTTAATTACAATCCAAATATACACAAGTTTGTCCGCCTTCATGAGGTGTACACAGCATTAAATTATCACTATCTAATGCTTTATGTTGATGGATTTTCATTGCTTTAAACCATATCGCGCAAACAACTTATGTTATATTTGTCAATTGTCAATTGTCAAGACTGTGGACAACACACGAATGTTTATATAATCGTATATGCATCCAATGATTCCACTTACAAATTAGAACGACACCATAGCAACATGATTATAACTTTAATTGTGATTACAATTCGCAATTCGCAATTCGCAATTCGATAAACAAAACTCACTTGATTTTATAACTCACCATTCATCGAATTTCAAGAATGAATCCAAATTCATAAAGAAGTGAACTTGTTTTTTTTTTATCGTGAATAAAATGAGAAAAACAAATATAACATAATAAAATCTGCTTTCTTCGTAATGCAACAATAAATATATATATATATATATCGAAGCAGCCATGTGGCCATGCGGGCCTGTTCCTTACACTTGTTTATGTATATGAATCAGAGCGATTTGTAATACCATTCCATCACTGTGTACTGTTTCATACATACAAATACATTCTCGCAACAAAGCTGCACACACTGCACACACTGCACATTGTATACGCATTTAATGTAATGCAGTTTTTGTTTTGGTATGATCTCTTTTTTATTCAGTTTCGTTTTTGTTTGCGTATGTTTTTTTTTCTTTCCTTTGAATGATTGTATATAAATAAGATCATTCAGTTTGGTTGCACGTTCATATCAAATCTGAAAATCCATTCGACTTGTTCGTTTTATTTTGATTAAATCGGTGCAATTGGAACTGTGTTTTGTGCCTTCGGATACAAATTTTAACGGAAATTTCTCACATTTCAAAACTTTGTTCTAAAAGTTATATTTGACCAGATTTCATTGGAAAATAAATTCATTTGGAAAAAGCAAAAAAAAAAGAAAAACATGTTCTCAAATATCCCAGTAAGTGATTGATGGTGAATTTATATTTAAATTTTTTTTCCAAATTAGTGAGTGAAAAAATAAGACTTTTAACAAAATTAGCAGTGAAAATGAATTTATTTCAATATTCATGAAGTTTGTCTTATTCAAAAAAAAAAAAAAAAAAAAAAAAAACTAGCTGAATCAAATCAACTACGCATTTTATTACAGTGTTTTCATGTGTATTCCTAGTTGATATATTGGTTAAAGGGCAATCCACTAGAAACAGTACACAAATTTGAAAAAAAAAAAACAAAAAATTTCTCTCATAATATCTTCTCAGATAAAGCTCATTTATTCAAATATATTAAAGAGATATTTGTTTGTAATTTCAGGTAATGAAAGTCTTTATTTTACTTTGCTTTATTGCGGCAGCGACCGCGTCACCAATTTTCTTCGGCCATCCAAAGCAGTGAGTGTATTTTGTGTATGAATAATAGTAACAAATTTGAAAAAAAAAAAAAATTGTTGACGTAAATGTTTGATTTTATTAATCTATTGAAATTTTTGCATGCAAATGCAAGAACCCAAATATTTATAACACCACGAAAGGATAGTGTATCGGCGACCGTAAATCAAATACCAGCTACATTGGTCAAAACAAGACCAAATGTTAATATGAATTTGCCGGTGCAAGTGCCGGTACCGATGCATGTACCTGTTATTGGGCAATTGCATGTTCCAAAAACAACGGCACCACATGAAATAAACAAATTTTATAACGAAATGAAAAATAGCAAAAAACCATTTATGACCATAACAATGAAAACACCAACCAAATCATCATCATCATTGTTCCCAGATCCATTTAATTTAAATAGTTTATTTGAAGACAACAACAGGTATTTATGTGGTGTTCAAAATACAACGCACATACATTGCGCAAACATACAACACATAAATAATAACACCATAGAATATCGACCTCAAAATGAAATGAAATGCAAAAGAATTTCACTTTATTAGCCGATATTCATGTTGTTTATTTATGCACCAAAAGCTCAGCAACCCAATGATGCATCTTTGCAACAGCTTGCTTATCTATCAATCACTATATGCATTTTCTATATCTTTTACATCTTCAAATTGATGCACTATCATCCAAACTATATATCGCACATACAGATACAAACACATACAAATATATTCATCTATTTTTATTGAGAAAATAATTTCACTCTCAGAATGATTGATCATTCGACTGATCGACCAAATACTCGTATTCCAGATGAAATGAATATGCACACGCACACGCACACGCACACGCACATTCACATATATATTATATTTCAAATATTACGTTTATTCTGACGAATTGTGTAGATGGCATGTACCGCCACGCATGTTTAGCTCATTAATTATTAATTTTTGGGTAATATACGTATTTGATGCGCAAGCACCCGTTTTTTTTTTTTTTTTTTTTTTTTTTTTATCACCATAAGTATGAAAAACGTTGTTATATGTAAATCATGCCAATAGATCAATACGCTCATCTAAACCATCGAACAGTCAAGATTAACTCTCGTTTTCCACATTTTTACTAATTACATTGTAATAAAGTAATAATTATACAAATTGGTTTTGCATTTGATTTGAAAAAAAAGTTAAAAATTAAAATTAGCTAAATAAACATACAGTATTCAATATGTTTTACATAATATTACCATTTGTAAAAAAAATAAGTGAAATTGCAATACGAAAAGTGATTGAAAAACGAATTGGTTTAACATTGAATTGCACCAAAATGTACGATCACTTTTTTCTTCGCTTTAAAACTTTGAAACGCGCAAATCGAATTCCTATCGTATATTTTTATGCTACATTTAATTGAGTGTATCCATGAAATGCTCTCATGATCAATGAATTCAAGTAAATAATTTACCGATCTGTATAGTATTACAAACGTATAAAATTCCACCCAACTCTAATTACATATTTTCTTTTCATTCACATGCGCCTTATCGATATTATCAATAGATGAATTGATACCTAATTGAGTCATTTCATAAAATAGGTGCCTTTTAATGTTGATCTAAAATGATTTAGGAAATAAAGTTGTGATGTATTGTAAAAGAAAGAATCAAATTCATCACATTTGTAAAGAACGTCAACAATTATGGTTCATTGTTATTTATAAAACATAAAATTAACGTCAAATGAAAAAAAAATTATATCATTTTCACCCGATCTGCTTTGTAAAATTAGAAATCCTTAATAATTTCCATGTCAATTTGTATCATTTTTTTTTTTTTTTGATTGAATGATTGATCATCGTATTTCACATGCAAATTTATATGAAAGAATGGTGCATGTGCTACATTCTCTTGATGAAATTGGCCCACATATACACGATTTACCCATTCACAATACCAATCAAGTGTCATTTAAGTACAAAATCTAATATTCACCAAGATAACAACCTGAAGACATTTGATTGTGTTTTATGATTTAGAAATGGAATTCGTAATTACAAACCTCTCCTTTCAAAGCCATTCTCGCTGTATCTAACACCATTTTTTTCTATTATCGCGTTTTCAATTTGAAATAATGTGTGAATGCGTTTAATAAATATGTCAGCATTTAAATTTATTCGCCATATAATTACGTGAATTGCGGCCATATCTTGGTGAATCCATTGTGTAAACAACGATGATGTGTGTATAAAATAAATATCTAATTTTTTGTTCGGTTTGTTTGTTTGTTTTTTTTTTTCTTTTTTTGTAATCGGTTGTCCAATTGATTCGTGCACCATTTCGGTAAATATGTGTTAGATCTATAGCATATTAAAATTTGTATAATAAAACAAAATATATTGTCTATTTCGTGAGCATCACTAGCAATCACTGCCGTTGTACACTGCACACAGTGAACATCGAACAAAGTAAATGTTAAAACTTTTGATCGATGTTTAATGTGAAAATTGCGCACACACACACACACACAAAATTATAAATAATTATGTAATGATCGATCGATTTGATATTGTGAGCACATCATTTTATGCTTAAAGTTTTCGAAGCAAAATTTCCTATTCAGCCATGTAATCACCTTAATGGTTTATTTGCACAAAACCATATATATCCATGGAATTAGTTTGACAAACCATTTTGTATTGAGCTAGTCAGGTAAATCGTATTTCGTGAAAGCTTACAATTGGCTATTATTAGCAAAATGGTGAATAAATTTTATCAATTGAGCTGTGTACTAAGCTAAGCTCAGTTTAAATCTTTTTTTTTTCTTGTTCCAAAATACCCATATCCAAAAAGATAAGTGAATTGCGTATGTTTATATAGGAAGAATATTGCTCGACATAGATCTATCATTTGTATCTTTTGTTGAATATGAAAACGATTTATTTCAAGCTGTTTGCAAAGGATTTATCGTTTGATTTGAAGCTCATATATAGTAGAAATTATGCGCGCACTAAAGGTAACCGGCGACAAAAATTGCATGTATAAATCCAAAAAGAAAAAGAAAAATTAGTAATAATAATATTTATAGTAGTAATGAAAAGCAATGATCAAAATATAGAAGCATGTAAAATGAAAGAGAGCGAAAAAGATAGATATACGTTGAAAGACTATCCAAAGTATATACTATTCAGCAAAATAACGTATAATGTCTTCCGTCATTGTGCTGACAAATAAACACCGTATCAACGATAATGAATACGTAGAAATAAATGTGGATTTTTAACGTGCGCGAACACAAAAGAGATGCTTTATCCATACATACCTAATGATTATCTCATTACAAATACAAATAACAACGACAGACTACGTTTAACAATGGAATTTTGAAAATGTCTGCATATGCTGTTTGTTTACAATTTGGATACCAAGCGATGAACAGAAGTGATGTAAAGAAAAGAAAAAAAAAGAGACGAAATAGTAGAGAGACACAGTGAATTAAATTGTGCTATGAATGGCGCGTCGATGAAAGTGAAATTGTCTACAATTCGACGATGATTATAAAACTGGTAGAAGTTTTTTAAAAAATTTCTAGCTGTTGTTACTCAATAAAAAAAATGCATATTTTAAACGCACAAGAATTAAAATTGATGAATTGATTAATGATGGTTTGCTATTACAGCAAAATTGCATTAAATCATATTTTAAATCTATTTACCATATGCACTTTCCAATTTAATAAAATTGAATTGAAAACAACATCGCACTGACCACATTATTTACAACAGCAATTTTCCAATCTCATTCATATCCATTGTTTGCTGCTTCCGAAGTGCATGTTTAAAAAATTTCATTATCACATTCACGAGTGTCATTATTTTTTCTTTAGATTAAGACATATTTAAAAGAAGAAAAAAAACAGATACAATGAAAAGTGATAAATGCACATGAGAGTAAGACAATCGATGGAGTTGTAAAAATTTTAACTTATTGTTTTCACAAAACAACAATAACTTGATGTTCTGATTGTATTTTATTTCATTTTGTTTTTGTTTTTTTTTATTTTCATTTTCTTTTCCATCCGCTTTCTTCGGCTGATCCAATCGACTAGTGAACATATTGTCGTCCATGGTTTGTATTTAATATCGTTTTTTGTTTGATTATTATTCACTGTTTATTATGTGCTAACTTTTTTTTTCTTCTTGTTACATTTCGTTTTTGTTTCTTTTTTTTTTTCATTTATGTTATTTTTGTTGTATCTGTTGATTACAGTGCCATACAATGTGCATACACATAATATACATCACCATCATATTCAGACTGTGCCTATTTATAAACATATACCAGTTGTAAAGCACGTGCCCGTGCATGTAGTCAAGGAAGTTGCAATTCCTGTTCATCTTCCAGCATATAAACAAGAATGGAGTCCAGAACCGCAATGGTGGTAAACGAAATGACAACTCAACGAATGGGCAAACATAATGGTTTAAGCGTGTAAAGTCAAAAAAAAAAAAAAAATAAAAAATAAATCTACACAATACAATTACAAATTACAATTTACAATTTAAAAGAAACGAAAAATTGAAGAGAACAAACAAAGAAGAAAATCATCTGATTTGGATCACCACTACAAAACTCTCTTTTTCATTCTCTCTATTTATGTCATTAATTGTTATTTAAGCAGAAAATTATTATAAAAAGAAAAATTTATGCATATCATTCGGATACTTGAAATAAAGGTGGTTGCCTTGTCGCCTGACTTTGTACTGTATTGTTTGTAAATCTTTTATTTTATTTTTTTTATTATCGATTACAAGCTATTGTATAATTATTGCAGTGAACGGTGTGTTTGCGTGTGTGTGTGTGTGTGTGTGTGTGTGTGTGTGTGTGTGTGTGTGTGTGTGTGTGTTCAATCAATTTGTGCTTTTCGTGATACTCATGCTGATACAGGCATTTTTCCAAAAGACGTTTGAAATTTTTCTAAAAAAAAAAAAAAAAAACATTTACTATCTCTTCCGTGTAACATATAGCAAGAAACTGCAACGTAACGTCTATGATCATTGATTATCAATCGATGATCACCGATCACTAATCGGCAACAAACAAACAATTTTGTCACACTTACCGTGTGTTATATGGAACGTAAATGAAGCTGCGTCTATGGTCTATAAGACAAATAATAAAAAGTAACAGACATTTAAAACACGTTCGAATTGAAAGTTTTTCCGCAATGCATTTATGGCTTTGATAGGAATTGAAATGAAGATGGAAAATCACTTTATTATAAAATGCAAAAGAAATGTATGTGGACAATTGTAAATATTTGAATTCCGAGTTAACGATTTTACTATATAGTTTTCCGATTCCACGATAAAATACGAGACTTATTTATTGCTGTATAAAATACATACACATATCTATGCATTTCCATCTCACACAGCAACGAATTCAATATTATAAATTGCGGCGTGTGCAATCAATGCATTCAACTGAATCAATCGGAAAATCAAAGTAAAGACAACTTTGTAATGTGGTCATATGAAAGTAATTCTATTAACCAATCGATTTAAATACTTGCATGAAATACAAGCATGATCAAAGAAAGCATTGAATATCAGGCATGGCATTCAGCACAGAATAGTTCCGTGACATATGCAACTATATGTAATGATAATGAGAATCAACAACTTACAACAAACAGTAGTGTTGGCTTGTGATCAATATTCATCACATTTCACATTAAATAATTTGGAGTTTTTCCGAAGCTTGACCTACTCAAGTTGACTATTCCATGTCTAATTTTGGTCTTTCCCATTTCAATCATAGAATTTGATATTTAGAATACAAAAGTTAAAATTTAATTAAAGCATTCGCTAGTCCAATAGTATCGAAAGTATGAAAAAGGGCGGCATTGTAAATGTTTGCATAAAAATCTCAAAACTGTCAATCATAACTAAAATTAGATTGTTAAATGCAGTCAAATAATGAAATCATTTACATTTTTACTGTCGTACAACGGTCAAAGTCGTTTGATCTTAATTTTCTGCAGTGAAAGTTTGTTAAATTACAAAAAGGTCCGGACAACAAATGCCATGTGACCAAATTACCGATCATAAGTACAAAAATAATATGAATGACAGTTTTTGAATTGTCGGCACTTTTCTATGAAATCTTGATTTATATATATAAACACTGCGCGAACTAATTTTACCGACACTCACATTTTTTAAAATATCTTCACAAAATGAAAAGATTTCGATTTTTTTTCATTGCAATTCTATTACAAGTTATTTACTAAAATATCACTAAAATATTATCAAAAAAAAAATGTGTATTTATGGTATTTTTTTCGATTTTTCGATTTTTTGCTCTTAAAAAGAGAACTAATTTTGCCGTCACTTGACATTTCGAACGAAACAAATGTATTTTTCTCAAAAAACCCGGTTAATATTTGATCCATTTACCCTTGCCATCATATAATGCAATGATTCGACGCGATAGACTGTCATACAGTGATTCGATTTTGGCCTGTAGGATGTTTTACCAAGCCGCCTCGATGGCCGCCGTCAATTCATCTTTTTTGTTGTATTGCCGGCCTTTTTTGTAGACTTTTCGTGCTAAAATTGACCAGACATTCTCGATGATGATCATATCTGATGATTTGGCTGGCCAATTGTCGAAAAGTTTGATTCCATGCTGTTCAAAACTTGCCAAAGTTGACCTGGCCACATGAATTGGAGCGTTGTCTTCTTTAAATTGCCAGCCTAAAGCAGCGCATTCATAGCCATATGCTGGGAAATGAGAGCCGACCATCTCCTGGTACTGTATTACGTCCATTTTGGTTGAAATAGATGACAGCGGATGGTTCAAGTAGCCAATGGCACCTCATACTATCACAGAACCACCGCCAGATTGGCGCTCACTGAAAATCATTTCTTTGGTGCGTAAATCGTGTCAATAATAGGCAAGGCCATCTGGACCATCCAAATTAAACTTTTTTCATCGGAAAAAATGACTTTACCTCATTGGTTTGTCCAATGAATGCTATCCAAAGCGAACTTCTTACGACCCTCAATATTGGCTGGAGACAACATTGGCTTACGCTTCATTTTCTTGTATTTTAGACGTTGTGCCGCTTAAAACCATTTAAACACGTCGAACACCAACAGACAAATTGTTTTCAGTTCTTATTTGCCGGGCAGACTTGAAACTATTCGACGCACTTCGTATTAAAAGCCACTTTTGCGTCGTTGAAACAGTTGATAGCCGACGGGTGTGCTTGTTTTTGCCATAGTTTTCGCAATTTTTGGGGAAATTTCCAACAACTCCTCAGCCTCGACCTATTTCCAGTGCTATCTCACGATTTGACATTTTTGTATAGTCTTTTAATGTAAGCGGAGTGGATCTGAATGTTAGCGCGAACGAAAGTGTGAGTGAAATCGAAGTGGAGGAAATAAGCATAGGAGAGATAAAGCTGGCTGTCAGAAAATTAAGTTGGGGTAAAGCAGCGAGAATGGATGAGATTATGAATGAATATTTAATTTGCAGTGGTTCAGGAATCAATGGTTAATCTGTTGTTCAATTTAGCGTGGAATTCGTCAGTTGTTCCGAAAGAATGGGATGGTGCAGTTATCTCACCACTGCATAAGAAGGGTAGCAACAGAGATTGTAACAACTATCGTGGAATGTCTCTATTGAGTGTTGTCGGAAAAGTTTACAGTGAAATTTAGAAAATCGTACCAGAGCTATTGTCGGATCGCATCTGGATGAAAATCAATCAGGTTTCAAACCGATGCACGGACGTCAAGATCAAATTTCCATGAGACAACTAATGAAGAAATTCTATGAAAGAAACAGGGAAATATATGTGAGTTTTGTTGATTTGCAAAAAGCGTATGATTGCATGCCAAAAACCAATTTGTGGTCAGTTTTGAGTGAGTACTAACTGAATGGATCCCTTCTGGGGGCAATTAAGAGTTTGTATAAATATTGTGAAGCCGCTGTGAGAGTGGATGGTGAATTGAGAGAGTAGTTTGAGGTGCGAAATAGTCTCCGACAGGGCTGTTCAATTTCACCGCTTTTATTCATAATTTATATGGATAAATTGATAAAGTCAGCTAATCCGAAGGAAACGTAGTTTTGGGGGGAAATATTATCTCTGCTCTTGTATATGCAGATGACCTAGTGTTGTTTGGCGGCTCAGAACAAGAGCTATAAAACAACATTAGTGATCTAGAAGCGGCTTGTACGAATTTCGGAATGAACATTAGCAGCTCAAAAACACAGGTCATTCATATAGGGAAGAATCGGAAGCAAGTGAATTGTTTGTTGAATGGTAGTGTGCTTGAGCAGGTGTTTCAATTTAAATATCATGGCTGCATCTTCTCTGAAGACGGCAAGCTGGATAAGGAATTTGAACATCGTAGAGTGAATGGTAATAAGGTGGTTGCGCAGCTCAGATCACACATTTTTAATAGGCGGGAGTTGAGCAAGGAGACAAAGTTGATGATTGACAGGTCCATCTTCAGACCAACTATCACGTATGGTAGCGAGAGCTGGGTCGACTCAAACAATTTAATTCATGATTTGGAAGTGGCTGATATAAAAGTTTTGCGTAAGGATCAATGGGGAAACAGAATTAGAAATGAGAAAATCCGTGAGGATTTGAATGTAGATTCGGCGGTTGACGAGGTCGCGAGAAAGTCTAGATTGAGATGGTTTGGTCACTCACAGCGTATGAATGAGTATCGTTTACCAAAGTTGATTTTGATTGCTGAAGTGAACCCACCGAGAGGTAGAGGTAGACCGCGAAAAAGATATTTAGATTCTGTTAAGAATGATTTGACTGGAATGGGGAAACTCAAGACCTGGCTCTCGATAGGGTAAGCTGGAGAAGAATTGTTGTTGTTGTTATTGTTGTTGTTGTTGTCAACAACTGCGTCACAACTATTTCGAAATTGCACCAACAGATGTGAAAAGATGCATAACGGCAAATTACATCAAAACAAATCGCTAAAATGTAAGCAACACTGTTTGTTTCCTTCGAAATGTCAAGTGCCGGTAAAATTAGTTCGCGCAGTGTATGTTGTTTATCACTTTTTCTATAGCTGGATAATTAGTATGTTTTTTTTCTTTTCTTTCGATGCTCATAATTCTTGTTTGTAAAATAACAGTTTGTGAAGCAATTAAGGAATACACTTGACGGACATAGTTTGGTATTCCCATTTTTAGATCAGGTAAACTGTTAACTATTTGGTGCAACATTATCGCAATTATACGCATTTATGAGGTTTTTCACATTATTTTTCAGTGATATTATTGTGCCGAAATGGCATTTCAGCCCTTCACTTGCAGTACTGATTACGTGAGAGTAAAAACCACTTTGGCAAATAGTTTTTTGAAAAAAAAAACATATTTTTCTTTTCTCAAATTATTTACTCAACATTTATGAAGATGCTCATTCAATTCGAAATTCATCAAAACACTTTTCCCATTTCGCATATTTCATATAAAATTCATGTTTATGCAATTTTATTATCAATCTGAAGCCTTTTTTAAGATTTGAATTTGCTGGATTATTTCAGCATCAAAGTCCATATTTTTATAGTACTATCATAAAATTGGTCACAAAATTGGTCAGAAAAACGATCAATATCATTTATTATTGCTTCTGTGAAAAAAATCACACATTGGTCATAAATAAAATGTGCCACGCGGAATGTGCAAGATTCAGATAAATTTGGCATTCACTTTAATTTCAATTATTTGGAAGTAATAGAAATTTGCTTCAATAATTCATGATGGTCGCGAAAAAAGCATTGAATTGTTACTATACGCATGACATTTGTTTCGTTAATTTGTGCTTCGAAACAATCCCGGATCAAAGAAGGAAAAAAATTCAAGCAACAAGATATTGCGTGAAATCAGTCATTCGATAAACAAAAAAAAAAAAAAAACTTAACGGTAAAATTTGGTAATTTCATTTATTTTAAAGACAGCTTGTGAGCAGCACAAGTAATTCGAAGCGACAAACCAATTTGTGTACGCTGTTGAACAATTATGATTATTATTTTCATTAATTCTTTTTCAAAATGTGTCGGTCAATTTCATTTGAAATATTGGATATACTGCCATCAATAAAATGCCATGATTTGTGCAATTTGTTGTTATAATTTGTTACATGAAGAATACCCGAGCCTAAATACTCTCTTTTACAAATGTAACCGACATCTCAAATAGTGCGATTATATTTTAATGAGCTCAATTACGTGTTTGGTTATTTAATTCGAATCGAGCAAATGAAATGATTCAAGTTCATGGTACATTTGTGTATCGCTTGGTGCTAAGCTTGTACTTACAAATGAATGCTCAAACATGCTTTTGCGCTCCAATATTGAAAAAATATATATATATATATATAAAGTGTGGCACAGACAATTCAATTCTTTGCATAAAAGTTTCATGAAATTTGAAGTCTCTTGATGATGGCATGAAAACGGTCCATTGATGTATTCATGAAAGAAAAAAAGAAGAAAGAAATTGCAATGCACATTTCATATTTCAACAGTTTTGAATACTATACATCATTCAATTGTCGCAATTGAATTAATGGTTTTGTGTGAGCTGTCATTAAGACAAGCATAATAGACATACATACAGTTAGATATATTTGAATATATCCAGCGATCTGGTCAATTATTGGCGCTATTGATGCAGACGAATACAGCAGAACACAAATTAGCCGCATCGATTGCGTGCCACCACCAAATAAATGTCCAAGTGGAATTGCAACCATGAAACCATAAAGTGAGCTATGGAAACGTTTTTATTTCATAAATCAAGTCTGTTTTATACTTCCATTCAGCCACAACAGATGAGATGAGATGCTTCTTTTGTTTCGATACAATAAAAATTGCACACATATACACACACACACAAACACAGACACACACACATACACACGAAGATGAAGAAAAATGCGAAAAACACGAAAAACCAAAAAAAAAAATAAAAAATAAAAAAAAAACCGAAATCGAAAACAAAAGTGGATGGAACAAAGAATGGCCAAAAAACGAAACAAAAACGAAACATTTTAAAACAAAGACCACATTGAAAGATAGAAAAACGATTTTACAATCGAAGCTAAACTGCTAACAAAATTAATTACCGACAACAACAGAAGCCATTTGATACGTCGACAAATTGTGAGGTATTCGACGTTTGCCATGCAATGACGGGACTCTTTTTCAACTGTTTTGTTTTTGTTTTCTTTTTGTTTTTTTTTTTTTGTTTTTTTTCATCTTTTATTTTTGTTCAAAAACTCGTTCATTCATTTCGTCTTATAGTTTCACAGATTGGATCTCTGTCGCTCCATCCAGTCAAAGCGCGACCTCTGCAATTCTCACTCTTACTCTTACTTGTCCGACAGTCTTTCTTTCATTTTTCGATTACAACACTTACTTACTTTACTTATATGCTTGTGATCAAACAAAGAATATACACACTTAAATTTTTCAAGATACCACATTACATACATGTGCATTTATAAAACTTAGCCATAATGTATTTTTATTCAGACAAAATTGAATGGCCAAACCAAGTGGAATTAATCGACAAGAAGTGAAAAAGAAATGAAACAACTAAGCAACAATAAAAGGTAGACATAAACATTGGAATGGTGAATCGTGCGCAACGTGAAGCAACAGTTGTAAAAGTTATACCAAATTATGCGCAATTTATATGTGTGAGAACTTGAATATGGCGCGAATCTAAGAAGAAAATCCTAAACAAAATAAACTCAATGATGTATCTGTCTCTATTTTTTCTTTTTACATCTTTATGTTTTTATTTGCAATTTTTTTAGTGAGAAAAAGGCAAACTCTGGCATATTCACTGTCTCATGTAAAATACATTTCTCTTCATTTGACTTTTTTGGAAAATTTTTCGCGTAATGTCGATGTGCATCATATCCCGGGCGAAATGGCAAGAAGCCGTGTCATGGCAGATTTGTATTACATAAAAAAAATTTAAAAAAAAAACATAATAATACGTACATTGTGTGCACATGCGATGCCCAGTGATTGTGCACATTAAAATAAGCGTCAAAATTTCATCATATCCCTGGTAAAACAATTCGCAGTTCAACTAAATGAGCTGCGCTTATGTGCGCACTATTCAATGTTATCATTATTCAGATAGTGAAAATCATGAAATGTCAAAATATAGATCCGATTGCACATCGGATTCAATTCAATTTGTGTTTTGATTGCTTTGCTTTTCTGCATACAAATGACACATTAAATGAGTCTTTGATGTGTTGCCTTGACCAGTGAGTTAATAAACAATGATGGATTTTTCATTTCAACCGTTCCTCTTTGTCATTATTTTTTTGTCTCTTTCGATCATTGCTGATCATGATGCGAATGCGACATTTTCAATTTGAATGGAGTTCCGTTATTGAAATGGCTTTTTGTTTGACACTTATTGCATTGCCAGGGCTTCTGTCAAAGCGTATTATATTTGTTTACGTATGGTTAAATTTCTTTATGGATGCTGTTTACCGTTCTCTTTTACCGGGTGTAATGTTCAACTAGTCAAATGTGCACGTATATTTTCATTTTCATTTTCGATGGAGTCTTTCATTTGCAAATAAATATTCGCTGAATGGCAACAACGACGAAGTAAAGAAACTAACACTCTTCACACGTTACATCAAACATCTAACTAGTCAATTGCCAATGAGGTTGCATGAACAGCGACAGTTGAGCATATACTCCCAGACGCGGCACTCGAAACAGTTTTCGTTTTTATTTTTGTGTTTATGTGTATTTTAGTTTGAGTGTGTGTGTGTTTTGTTTTTTTACTTTTCTTGGTTCACTTTCGTTGCGCACAACAATTGACGATCCGAAATAGCAAGAGAATAGACATCGCAAGCATCTATCTGTGGCAAGAGGACGGAAATGTGTGAAATTTTATTTGATTACAACCAGATGCCTCAGACGCAACGACTCGATACAACCATTTCGGATTCGATTTGCGCATTGTTAGATTCAATGTTATTTATGTTTGGCTTTGCTGATATTTTATGCGATTGCAGATACTAGCAGCGCTGCAATTATATTCAAGTGGTGGAGGTAACAGAGTATATAAAATGAGATGAACCAAACTCTTTCGTCAGTTATTAGACCGAAACAAACGGTCCTAAATGTTACTAACCATTTCCCAGTGAAAAGAAAAAAAAAAACAACAACAACATCGAACGAACAGCAACGAAAATCAAAAAAAAAAAAAAAAGATCCAAAGGATTTTCACTTCGATTACTAAGCAAGTGTATGACGTTTATGTTCCAGTGAATGTGCGCCTGTGTATAACGGCTACTTTAAAGAACTTCAAATTTGACAACGAACCGTTTAACGTTCAAAACTGAATTCGATTAATTATTTTTTTCAATTTTGCAAAGAAGGAATACTCAATGGACTGAGCTTTTAGAAGGATTTAATCAAAATGTTTTTCGAATACAAGGAAAATTCGACGATATCAATCGTAAGAATGGTCAGTGTGATCGATTGTATTTTGTTGTGTTGTGTTTTATATCGCATCAAATTCTCAGGAATCAAACAAAATTAATTTTTATGTGCATTGCACATTAATCAATTTATCACAAGAAATTGAAATTAGAACGTATTTGTTCTTATTTCATCGATTCGTATCTGTGTAACATCATACGAAATATCTTTTATTATTAGTTATAATTTTTATCATTGTTATTATATTATTGAAAATGTGCAGTTTATATAAATTTATATTGATTGGCATCTCATTCTTATCGAGTTTGATAATGGTATCTTTTTTTATAAACATTTCTATTATTTCTATGGATTATTTCGAACACAAAATTGCAATTCGACAATATATTTTAATTTTTCTTTGTGGTTTTCCGCAGGTTTTTATATCTAGCTCGGAAGTCTTACTTTATTGGTAGATTTCTAATGAGTTTACAACAAAAACAGATTCAATTGCGATTTCCACATTTAAAACACTTTAAGAAAATAACGATTTAAAATTTATATTTGATTTGCTTATATTTTAAGGAAATTTTTTTTTAATTCAAAATTTGCCAACAAAAGTAATTTTACCATCAAAAGTAGTTTTAATAACAGTTGAAGATGTCTTATTCAAATTCCTCTTGAATATGATAAAATCCATTAAATGCCCAATTTTTTTGAAAAGCTAATTATATTTAAAGTCTTTGAACTGATGAAAATACTAAAGAAAATAATATGTGTTGGGTAAATGTTTTTTGGCTTATTCAAGGTTTCAACACTAATTGTAGGCGATTTTCAACCTTTAATTTCTACTTCTTTTTCCCATTTAAATATTCTCATCAATAGCCGCATTAAAAACACTTGAATCAGAGGTCAAACATAATAAGTACAAAGTACATTATGATTTAGGTTTTTTTGTTGTTTCTTTTTTCTTTTTATCACTATTTCAATTATTCGGTTCAAAATACTCCATAATGATGCAATGGACAGTGAATTCTATTTTCTCTTAATAACCATCATGATAAATGTTGCTGTGAAATTTCATCAAGTGTTTTGAGAATATGAAAAAAAACACCACCGAATTTTCATACATTATGAGAATCGTTTGTTCATAATTAGACAAACAATGCAAGTACAAGAAATTTTGCTTTCTTTGCTTCGACACGAAAATGGCTTGTTTGTTTGATCTAAATTGATGTTTTATAGGTTTTAAGACAAAACAAAAGCATAGCTCTATCAATGTACCCATCAATGTGAACGACACACAAAGAATCCCCATTAATTTGAATTTGTACACATATAAATAATTCCAAATGCGACAGACGGGCGGTACATTGAACTCATGTAACTTCTTGTATTTTGACATTTCTTTTTTTTCCCATTGAAATTTTCATATCAGTGCAATGTCATGTCATTCTCTTCAACCGTAAATACTCATAAACATTTCCCTGATCATATAAGATAAAAAAAACAACGGTTTCATTTTAATTTTCTTTTTTTTTTTCAATTTCATTTGCCTTTGCATTTGGTTATAACGACATCGAAAACGACAACAAAGATAACGACAACCAAGATGGGAATAGCTAAACGAAGACATTCGGAATCGCGATAAAAAAAAAAAAACAAAACAAAACTGAACCGATGCCATATATCTACCTCTGTCACCTTTGCATGGAAAATATCATCACGTAATCTCCGGAAGTATGTCATTTAAAATGACGCTAAAAACAGCATGAGAATTTTGCAATCAAATTATTCAATGTGAACAAATGAAATTGAAATTGGGAAAAAAATTGAAATGAAATGTAAAACATTTGAAAAAATGCAAACAAATAAATTGAAATGCAAAGATAGCCGATAGTTATTTCAAATGTCGTTATTTTCTCATTGTTACAAAGAATACATAATTTCGTTTTGAGTGTCGAATGGAAACCGAAAAAAAGCGGAACACAAAAATTTTCGGTTTGTATGGACTGTATAGATGGTTTAATTTATCATTTTTGCATTGATTAATGAAGCGAAAAAAAAAACAAACAAAAGAAATTGGAGACATGGATGTGACACATGATATATATTCTAAAGCATTGAATATTGGTGAAATTAATAGCTAAATCAATATAATGAGCGTACACAGTAGTAATATGGTTTGGTGAATAGCTAACAAAAAAAAGACGTTCCGATATACGCCCCTTTTTCTTACCTGCGTTTACATTTATTCATAGCTTTTTTTGCGGGGGTAATTACGGTTTGTTGCAACATATTTCACATAATTTGGAAATAACATGAACGCAAAAACTCGCAAGATATTTCTCTTCACGGTCGTCATTGCCCATGCGCACTGACAAATCGTTTAAGCATTCAAAGACATATCGATAATTTCAGAAAGCGCCAGTTACATAAAACCAATTGGAAGTCAATTGTTTACATGATCGTGATTCGTGCCGAATAATTCAATTATGAATTGCTCCTTCATTATATTTGTTGATATATATTGATTTGGGGCCATTGATTCGAAGTGATTTAAGAGAAAAGTTTGAAACATTGTTGGCATTCACTAAATAAAAGAGAAGAAAAGGTTATTTTCTTTTGTTTTTGTTTTTTTTTCTCTGATTTCTGTAAGTTATAGTGAAATGCCCTTCAGTACGTGAGTTCGTTGCGTTATTTAATTGAAAATTTACACTAAAAGAAATGGAGAAAAAAAACAACAAAAGATATCTTATATTCCGAAGCATGTTCGCGAGTTGAAGTAAAAAGAGAAAAAAAAAAATAGAAACACTGAACTATTTATAGAGGTTGAAATTTTTTTTCCACAAAACAAATAAAACAATAACATTTATGATACACTTATTCTGTGTAAAATTCTGCAATAAACACGCGTGATGAAAGCTTCATTCAGTTACTCCATAATGTGGACAAATACTAGTGAAGATTCTCCAAACACGTACAGCGAATTCATTTATCTGTAATTTACAGCGATTAAAGTGTGGGAATTATATTTTAACACTCTATTTAAGAGAGCAACGAGATGAAATCGGCGAAGAAAAAATTTTTTTTCAACCACATCGCATCAAAAGTACGGTCTTTAACATGTGATAAACAAGGCAAGGTGTGCTCATATGACTGTAAAGGTAAAACAGTGAAGAGCAGCATCCATATAATTTTTCGCCTTTATTGATAGAGTAAAAGCACATTGTGCATGCAATAATAGTTGCGCGTTTTCGATTTCGACGATGAAGTAAGTAAATTTGAATGTCTTCGGGTAAATGGAAACATTGAACGCAAACATGAAATAACGATCACTAAAAATGGTATAAACCTTTGGATATGTTTTTTTGTTGTTTTTTTATTTCTTTATCATTTTCTTCTTCATTCATTCATCTTCATATTTCTTCTGTGAATTTTGTGTCAATGAATCTTGCACTTGGATACCGTCTTATTGCAAAGCAAGTTTAGTCGTCGTTGCAACCATAATTCAAAAAGCATATTTAATGTGCTTCCGGATCGGATTAATTCAAAAAAAAAAACACATGTGTTTTTGCCTTTTTTGTCGACAATTTAAAATTTTCTTCAATTCATAGATTCTCGTTAAGTATAGTGCATCTTTATGTTTTAAATAGTGTGAATTGTTTTCAAGCATATCTTTCATAGCGAAAGTAATGAAAATTGACAAAAAAAAATCGAATTTAGAGTTTGATTAATTATTCCTTCTGGCAGACAGTATGGTTGATTTCTGTGAATTTCGTGTTTCAAAGCAATTTAAAAATAAATTTTTACAGCCACATGGAATGTAAGCTTGTTTAAAATCGATTTTTATATTATGTTTAGATTTTGTTGTTGTCCGTTTTTGGTGCCATAATCACATCAGTACTTTCATATGAAGACTCTTATTCGAAAGGAGGTGGGGCTGATTTTTCGTTAGCCAATTTAGATACCAGCGGTGGTGGATATCCTGATTCGATCGGTGGTGGTGGTGGCGTCGGTGGCTATGACTATACACCACAACAAAACTATGAACATCATGATCACGATCATGATCATGAACATCATCATCATCCAGAATCACCAAAAGGTCATTGGGAACAAAAATTAAAATGGAAAGAAGAATGGGTTAAAGAAAGCAAAACGATCAAAAAGCAATCGCATGAAACGAAATGGAAAAGCGTTTCCGTACCCGTTTGGCAAGATGTTGAAAGTAAGACAATTCAATATTGTTTTTTATTTTTTTTATTTTATGACTGATTTGTACAAACTTACAATAATTTAGTTCCCGTATGGAAGGAAAAGAGAACACCTCAAGTTAAAATAATAAAACATCCGGTATGGAAGACAAGACTCGTTCCTGCTTGGAAAGATGTGTGTATTCTTTATTCAATCTATATTTCATTGCCATGTAAATCTAATGAATGCAATTTCAATTTTTTAGGTTAAAGTTCCAAAGTGGAAAAAGGTAAACTTCATATTAATCACAAAATAAATGCTCAAACTAAAACACTATGATTGAAATGTGAAATTCACCAAATGTCTTGTTCGTATGTCTTTCGAATATTTCAAACGTTGTAATGGTTTTTTAATTATTTTGCCCTCTAAGATATAGTGTGATATCAATGCGGATAACAAAACACTCAATAGCGTCAGTCAACTATTTTACTTTTAAATGAAAAAAAAAAACACACAATTTCTATCAGAATTATTTCTGATCATTTTGCACAATTATAATGATTAAATAAATTCATTTAACTAAGAATGTGAAAGAAAGTCATAAAAAAAAGAACTGTTCGAATCGATTACACTGATTTACTGTCTATAAATGTGATTA
Source organism: Resseliella maxima (assembly GCA_029041755.1). NCBI lineage: Eukaryota > Metazoa > Arthropoda > Insecta > Diptera > Cecidomyiidae > Resseliella > Resseliella maxima. Next base: position 636,520 of record JAQOWM010000826.1, on the reverse strand, counting down.
TTTTGAAATGTATATAATCACCATGTGCCTCATTCCTCGTTCGTCAATAATATATTTTTCCATCAACTCAATTGGCGGCAGAATTGAAAGAGCATTATCTTATTAAAGCAGACAGGCAGGCATACATTACAATTAACTACTTGAATCATTTTTCATCTCGTTTTCAAGATCAACAAACCAATTTGGGTTGAAGAAAAGAAGCTCGTAACGCGGGAGCAGAAAGTCGCTGATTGGAAGCAAATTTGGGCAAGTTTCTTTTTCATCTCTCCAAATGTTGTCTGAATATTTTATACTAAAATGTTATGATTTTTATTTTCAGGTTCCTGATTGGGTGATACAGATTTACCTAACATAGTTTTTCAAATGATATATCTCGATATTTCAGTTAATAAAATATTTGCATTAATGTTTTACTCATAGATGATCAAAAGAAAAAAAAATATTAGAAAAAAATTTCCTAAAATATTTCTGTAATAATTGAAGCGCTGCGTTTTTTTTCACACAGATTTCTTGTTGCATTACAACAATAATTCTATATAAAAAAAACCCACTATGTTTCACTTTGTTCGGCGACGAAGAGATAAGTTGCTTTTATTCTCAATAATTACATTTTCCTTAATTAATTAGCAACAACATTAACAATTTCCATTCGTAAACTTTCAATGCAAATATGATATTAGCTAGAATATTTAGAAATTTGGATATATTGTTGAAATATAATGTATTATTGAATTCTTACGTTACTAGAATATATTAATAATCAATCGCAAATCAAAATGTTTAGGTAAAGATGGGCATACCGGGTGAAAAGTTCTTAGGCAAAGATAAAGACGGCTGGGAGTATACTAGCCATGATTTGTGGCGAAAAAAAATGATTTGGAAACCTGAATATAAAAAAATTTGGAAAATAGAAAAGAAACAAGAATGGGTGAGATTTTTATTTTTCTCTTGTAAATTGATACTCTAATTGGTGTTCATTCCGATGAAAGTAATTTGTCAGTATCGTTGTAAACTAGAGCGATTTGAAACAATCGTAAAAGGTATCCCTTTTCAAACATTTTTTTTCATGTAATTTTGGACATTTAGAAAGAGTTTATTCTCTCGCAGGAGTAAAATGGAAAATTTTTTATTCGATTTGAAATGAAAATCAATGGAATGAAGATCAATGGATGGAATTTATACGTTTGACCCCAGGGGGTAGACACGGTCCAAAAATTTATTTGGATTCACTCATATCAAAAAGATTCATTGACACAAAGATTTACAGCGATTCATTGAGATTTTCACAGATCCATCATGTTAAGTTTATATATCGTTTATTTGATTTGGCAATAAATGCGATTTATTTGGATACACAGAGATTTATTGGGATTCATTTTTTTTCTCTCGTGTCTACCCCCTAGGTTTGGCCATTGTCAAACAATGCGTACCATTTATGTGCCCATTTGTACCTTCGAAGGCACATTTTTGTGGCTACCTAAAGCACATTCGAACGCGTAGTAACCCTGCTACTACGTGCCCTGCGTTCCACTGCTTTGTTGCTAAATGATATGCTATCAATTTTTGTGTCTTAATCTTCTATCCAAAATAAAGAAATGTATGAACAAATAAACAATAAAATGACTATTTTCAATATATTTGTTGGAATTTTGTACTGTAAAGTCACTTATTCATTGTTATTTGTATCCATTTTTTCTTATAGATACCAGAGAAAAAACTCAAATGGAAAGAAGAATGGTAAGCAAATAAAAACTCAATCAAATAGCTTCGATGCATTGATGAATTTATGTGGATTTTAATCATGCGATAATTCATAGGGTACAAGAATGGCATACAGAAAAACGTCAAATTTGGTTGAAAGAAAAGCAACAATTCTGGGAAGAGAAGAAAATTGAAATAACAAAGGTTGAAAAAGTCAAAGTTTGGGCACATGAAAAAAAGCAAGTATGGAAGAACGAATGGAAATCATACGAGGTAAACAATTTCTTACATACATTTTAATTCAAACAGTGAAAATTGACAAAGAATTATTTAAAGAGAGATAAGACACACATACACAAGACATAATTTAAATAGAAAGAAACAAATTTAAAATTAATTTCAATTTTTAGGTGCCAATTTGGAAGGAATTCCAAGTACCAACATGGAAAAAAGTAAAATTCTAACTTAAATAACGAAACAAATTGAACCATAAAAATTGAATGATATTGATTTAAATTTTACAGATTTGGAAACCAGTTTGGGAAAAAGTATGGGTACAAGATGAACATCACGGTTGGAATTGAACATTGAATGTACAACAAAATTAACTACGGTGATCAATACGGGAAAACATAAACAAGATTCTTCGTGTAACGCTAAAATACTCTAGTAAAATTACTTACGTTAACAGAATAATGTAAATATAATATCATTAGCTAGATAACAAATACAGTAACAACAACAACAACAACAACAACAACAACAACAACAACAACAACAAGACGTATAATGACCATTATCGATCCTTATTGTTATTAATTAGAATTTATGAATCTACTTTCATCCATTTAAATTCATTCATACATTCACCATTAGTGAGGGAAAAATAGCAGAGCAAATCATTTCCATTTTCAAACGAAAGCAAGTCAAGATTGATGCCGCGTACGTGCGTTTTTGAAAAAAGTTCAAGCCATTAAAAAACTGGTGGATTAAATTGTGTTCACACAATATGATTATATGTATGACGATAGACAAACAAAAACCATTAATTGCAACACGTGAAAATTAAACACAATATCTGATTTGAGGCTGATCAATATCAACAATCAATCAATTTAATTGAATCATTTCTATGACACATTTAATTTATTTTTGAGTTGAAAAATGAAGCGGCCATTTAAGCTTGAACATTTTTGTATATTAATTTTCTCTTTTGCTTTCGGTCACAGTTTAAAGCAATCCCAAGAAACCAAATGTAATAGAAAAAACTTCCACGAAATGTTTTCACAACCAACTCTTAATGTATTTTTAGTGGGCACATTGTTGTTTTCATAAATTTATTTAGTGAGATTTTAAGACTAAATTTTTTAGTTAAATTTTAACCATATTTTGAACTAAATCAATTGTACTGTCCTGCAAGAAAAAAAAAAAATTTTTAATAAATAATAACGATTCTAAATCAGCATTTGAAATGTTTTACTCATTATATTTTTTTATTTGTGAATAAAAAAAAACCTTTTGAAAAATATCAAGAAAATTGAATCAAATTAAATTGTTTCCAGCCCATAGTTAGGCTACCATCTCACATCTATGACATAAACTTGATTAAAAGTGCAATTTCACATGATCGTCTGACGCCACTGTGATACTGTAATTTAGAAATTAGTGAAAAGCATGATAAACTATTGCCATCTTTTGAATTGGTTTTAAACTAATAGACAAAATTTGAATGTTCAAAATGTTTCGACGTATTCGACATTGCTCAAGTCCAAACGATTACTATATATGTTTGATGAATATCATACAGCGATCAAACTAAAGTTGAATGAATGGAGTTAATGGATTTTTTTATATTATGACAAACATTCTTAATTGATATGAGTTAAATAAAAAAAACAGTACACAGGTCATTGTAACTATCTATGTTGTGATAAAATGTATACAATTTACACTCAAACATTTTACATAAACGATAAATGTGAACATGAACATGAACACGTATCTAATAATCAACTATCTGTTTTAAAAATTAAAAATTAATCACTATAGGACCATTAATTTTCAGCTATTTGACGATAAACAATATACGTAATTTCTTAGGTAAGTATTTTCCATCTTCACTCTGCTACTGTGTAAGCTGCATACTTTCTTTTGTTCAATGGGCCAAACGAAGAGAGAAAAAAAAAACTTTCAATTCGCCACCCGGCTATTTTATTCTTCTGGGATTAATGTTATCTCCATAATAATGTAAAGTCTTTTTTTTGACGAACTAAAGAGTGAAAAATACTTTTATAATAAATCGGCTATGGATCAAAAATAATGAAGAAACACAAAAGTGGATACGTGAGTGATCGATACGAAACCTGTTATTTTGCTTGCCGGAGAAAATGTAATATTATCTTTCTTTTGTTTAAATTATATAATTTATATGTGATGACTATTATGGGCGCATTCCATATTGGAACAAAAGGAGAAATGCAAAAAAAAAAAAAAAATAAAAAAAAAAATAAAAAAAAATGAAAGGCTGAAATGTCGAAGTAATTTTAGCTATACTACAATACTAATTCAATATTTTGACAAGCAGCTTATTCTGTCAAATCAGTAAAAGTGGGAATTTCACTTGCCCCACATAACATGCATTCCTTAATCGGTTCTCGATCGAATGCTCTCTCATTGCACAACTTACCGGTTTATAAGAAACATGAACAGTGAAACCACGGTTCCGGTTCGTTTCGCTTCGTTTCATTTCAATTCTGTTAATTTCGGGAGATATGGATGTTCCGTTTTGAAGAATGAATGCAAAACCAAAAAAAAAAAACAGACAACACATCACAATTTGTTGTTCACAAAAGCAAAATAGGTGCTAAGATATTGATAGGTCAGGGATAAAAAAATCAATTGAATTTTTGATCTAATCAATTGGTTAACGGAAGATTTTTTTTCTATCTCATATTTATGCAATGTATTTGTACCATTGAAATAGAATAAAAACAGACAAGATGAAAGAATGGAAGGCGAAGAGAACAATGGGATTCCGTTGTCACGAAGAAGAGGAAAAAAAGAATCGATATAATCGGTAATTTATTTCATTCTGACGCGCATAATTTGTTTGTACGTATCAAGTACACTTCATCAATTTGAAAATGAAATGCATTTTCTTATTGCAAGCTTGGCTGTTATGTGTCATGCATTTTATGCTGAATTTAATGTTGAGGTATTTTACGAAAGCCGCCGATCTGGTCAGCAAAGCTGTAGTACCTAGACTTGGAAATTTGTTAAATATTTATTCGTTTAAAATTCCCTTCCTCAAGTGCCAATCGATTATTACAATCATTTTACAAAATATAAATAGTGCATCAATTTACATTCTTGTGAAAAATTCCGTTTTCGTAGCGGCCATATTCATTCTCTTTCTTCACTTTTATTTATATTCAATGTTTCATCCGCAACTGTATATTCAGTGTTAAAATTGCTCTTCATTCACATGACATTCTCACAAATGCTCTGTCGTAAACAAACAAAATATCCTTGCATATGCATCGTGAAATATGTACAACACGATAAGCATTGAATGGACTGAACTCGTGTGATTTGAATAAGTTTGTTTTCAATATGTCATTTTTCTTTATTTCTTCTACAATTATTCCTGTTTTTTTTTGTTGTTGTTTTGTTTATTTCACTCTTTCAACGATTGCCGCGATATAGATTTGCAATAAACTTATGGCAATGCATCAAATCGTGCGACATTTATGTAACGTAAAATCGATGGAATCTGTTAACGCACTTGTTCACAAATAAAACCATTCCAATCAAGACGGCAAACAGCGTCAAACAGTAACACAAGTTTGTTTTAATGTTTATGTTTATGTTTATGTTTATCATTGGAAAATATGTTTACAAATCGATAAAGTTTCATACGCATTTCAGGTTGAATCATAAAGAGAGGAAAGACATATAGAAAGAAAAAAAGAAAGAAAGAAAGAAAAGCAAGTTAGCTAGCAAGCTAGCAAGCAAGCAAAAAGTCAACATAAAGAAAGCAAAGAAATAAATATGGTAACAGAATTCCCGCAATCTAGTTAAATTCAAAAACAAAAACAAAAACAAAATAAAACTTAAACGAGTAACAAAACGACCAAAGTAGAAAACTACTTTCGTTTTCTTTCTTCGCTACGCATATTGCCAAATGGTCCAATATTGGAATACACACACCCCGTTCATATTCGTTTTAAATCGTTTCGTTTCTGAGCATTTTGATAAATGAAGACTTTCTTTACGTAACTTCAATTGCAGCGCGATATACAATGTGATGTGATGTGATGTGAAATTTACTGCATTTACTTTCGACTTAATGTGTATCTCATCGTTACAAGTTGTTGGCAAGTTTTCAGCATGCGAATGCATCTGCGATCATCGACGTCTTTTACAACGAGCCACATTTTTTTTCCAGTTGATTCAAGCAAATGTGCGCGCACATACGCACGCGCATATCTTTTTCTCATTTCTTGCATACACTCTTTTACTGAACATTTAGTAAACGCGAGCACGACGACAAAGATGCACACATCTCATCGGCACTGGCATTGGCATCGGCTTCGCCATCAACATCGGAACCAAATGCAAACAGTTGGATAGTTTTCATTGCCTTTTTCAATCCAATTTCATTTCATTTCATTTGGTGTAGATAGACACAAGTTTCCACTTCCTAGACTTCTATATTTGTGTATCAATCAAAGCAAAAAAGCTAAAACAGGCAGTGCTCTACACTTAGCAACTACTCAGCAAATATCTGTTTATATGCTCTGAAAATGCACAACATTCGAAACATACAAATTACTTATTTAGTCTGATCTTATTTAAAAAGCATGGGGAAAAGACTCAGAAATATCGAACGAAAAACTATCGAAATCCGTCCACACTGTTCACATTGAATATGTAGTTACGATGTTGAATTTATACGTGCGACGAACGAAAATGCGATCGAATATGGAACTTTATAGAAACCGTGTTATTACATACTAGTACATACATTTTTTTCTTTTTATTTTCATCACTCTGACTTCCAATCATTGAAATGTGAAATGTTACGTGTTTTGATTTAATGCAATTTCATTTCAATAACAAGATCAATTATTTTCACTTTCAGATTAAAAAAAAAAAGTATTATACACATTTAATTTAAGTCGCGCGCACGCCTATGATCCAGCAATCACCAATTCCAAATTGCAGATATTGACCGAGCGATAAATGTGCAAGCAATTGTATCAAAAATATTCTTCATTTACCACACTTGATCGTTGTATGGCATGGCATGTGATGGTATAACATTATGCGAACTACTATGCCGTATGTAGGCATGTGTCGAAACAAATTAGATACGTCAATATTCAAACACGTCATTGTCTTTTCTACCCATTGCTATTCTTTTCATTTCTCTTTCTTTTCTTTTTCCTTTTCCTTTTCCTTTTACTCTCTTCGATAAAAAAAAACAACAATAAAAACAAAATAAACCACTATGACGATGACGATGACGATGACGATGACGATGACAATGACTAGGAACAGAATCAATGTCGGTCGCATGTTTCAATACAGGTATCACAATAGCTAACTTTATAAGCATATTCGCACATACATGAACAAAATTCAATAAAGTCAATATACGAAATGAATTCACATCATCAGCGATCCTTACACAATTGATTTGTATGCTACGGGACCCATACGTATTACTCCATTATCACATAATATTAAAGGCTCTAATTGCATAAGAAACGATGATTGAATGTTAATTATGCGATGGCACGTTTGCAATGTCTGTGTTGCAACTGCAACATTCATCAACACCAGCAAAATATACAATCAAACACGTGATGTCCTAACAGTTAATACACAAAGCTTATCATAATCATACTTTATTGGAGTTCATCACATCAAATCAAATCGCATCGCATCTTCACATCAAATGGCTTACAACCAGTAGTCATGGTTCAAATTAATATACAACTAAAGTTAAATGTAAAAAAGAAATGATTTGATATTATGAAAAGTGCAAGTTAGTCGGGAACCTGCTACAGTCCTCTTTCCTTCGAAATCGAAACATGATCCATTTTTAGTCCGCATTTTTTTCATTTTTTCTCAATTTTCATTTTAATTTTATTCGCGACACTCTTAGGCGGTAAAATTGTTAATGTTAAATAAATTGTTTTTTGTTTCTTTTGATAATCATGTTTCGCTTTCGTTGAGTGAAATTGATAATGAAATGTCATAGCATGAAATGCAAAAAAATAAATTTGAAACAGAAAAATAGCGCAATATTCCCTCTTACATTCAGTTAGCGCTGCTTTTTGATCGCCGCATTTCCATCCACAAGCATTTTGACGTCCAATGTCAGTTCTCATTTTTATAATAAAGAAAATAAATACTCTTTGATACTGCCACCAATACCCAAATGTGAAATACAAAATCTAATAATATATACAATATATATGTACATATAAAATATAAAAATGCGGAAAATATTAATTTGAATTTCTTTACGAAGCGTTGCACCATTCATTGGATTTATTTGAAGGGTGCGGCGAAATTTTCCGAATGCAATAAATGAATGAAAAAAAAAAGAAAAAAAAAAATACAGAAAAATGAAATGAAATCGTACAAAACTAAAAATGTAAAATATCGTGATAATTTGCATCGGTAAGTGCGAAGAAGACCAATTTCAAGCGATCGTGCTCACCGTATGAACGAATATAAATTCCGCAAGTAAATCAATTTATTTAGAAAGTGATTTGAACTTCAGATTAAAAACAAATACAAGAAATGATCGGACTAGATAATTTCGTGCCGAAACTTTGGCAATATGTTGTTGAACAAAACGACGACCATAATTTCACACATTTCGCCTGTACACTGGAATATGATGATATTATTAGTAATAAATTAATAACTGTATATAGTATTTATATTGATAAAGAGCGAGAGTATATAAGGGAAGGAAGGAGAGCGAGTGAGAGAAAGAGAGAGAGAGAGAGGGAGGGGGCGAGTTGAAGAGAGAAAGACATGCCACATATGTACGGAGAACCGGTGTTAAATAATTGATCAATGGCATCAGAGATTTCACAGATATTTGCGTTTATTTTTGGAAGAATTTCTCTATTTTTTTTTTTTTTCTTTTTTCTACCACACTCTCGCCAAATTAAATTCGAATATAGTCAACGATGGTTTTTCGTGTTTGTTATTTTTACACTCTCAAAAACGGAAATGATGCTTACGAAGAGGGTGAGAATGATTAACCGATCATTCATATGAAATAAGCGATTTTGTTAAGCCTTTGGAGATTTCCTCATTGTCAATCGATTGAAAGTTATAAGAAAGTTGAAAATGGCAATAACAATAACTGGGCAAGCGGCCCGATTTAGCAATGCAATCGATTTCTTTTTATCGTTTTATGACAAAATCGGAAATCGATTGCATAAAATGTCTCCGAACTCCCACCTGAAGCAGACCGGATCAGTTGAAAACACCAAAGGAAACATTGTCTAGGCAACAAGTTGTGTGTGTTTTTTATATTTATGCATTTATGTATTTGTTTTTGTATTTGTATATATGAAGCAAATCAAAATGTACTAAATTTTTGTTATCTTGTGCTCCAGCTCAAATGCAGCTTCACTATATCCGCATGTATAATTATAATTGTGTATGAACTTATTTTTCTTTTTTTGCTGTGTCTTTATTTATTGAATCACGCATTAATGAAAGAGTCAGTGATTTTTCTCTTTCTCTCTCTCTCTCTCTCTCTCTCTCTCTCTCTCTCTCTCTCTCTCTCTCTCTTACTCCATTGTACGTCAATTTTGTTTTTAAGATTTGCTTTGTTGTTTTTCTTTTTTTTTTCTTTTATTTATTTTTTTTTTTTTTCATTATTATTACACCGGCCAGTTAAAAATGTACAATTTTATGGTCAGAGTCACCACCCATTTTGGTTTATGGTCGCCTTTTTTCCTTTGTTGCATATCATTTTGGCTGAATACGACGCTTTCGTATGCAACAAGTGGATATTTATTCCATCAAAAAATAAATAAATAAAAACAATAATATTGAAGAGTAAAAAAAAACATTGAAATATGTTAAATACAGAAATGAGAAGATGTTCGAATGAATGGAAGAAAGGGGAGAGATAATCAAGAGCGAATGCGCGCATACGAGTCGGCGAGTTTGCACACGTTTGAATTGCTTGCGTTTAAAATGAGCATGTGATATTGTGTTTAGTGGTAGCTATATTCGGATTTAAAGACAATTCAGCGTTTCATCGATTCACCAATACAGACCAAAGCGCCATGCACATGTGTAGCGAATTGTGTACTAGCTTCATCACAGATTGAACGATTTGCTATATATATGAGCGAAGTGTTACCGAAACATTTAATCAGACAGTTGATGTTTGTTCCTCGATGAGGATCGTGCAGAAAAACTAAAAAAGAAAAAAATAAACAAAACGTAAAACATAAAACTGAACAAAAGCGTGCGTACGAGTGTGCTGATTTAAACATTATTTGGTGTAACCAAACCAAATATACAATCATATCTAACATGATCAGGAGATGGAGTGTTGTGGTTAGTTTCAGCAGTAATTTTTTTCTCGTTTTGATTTGTTTATGTTTAGTTTATGTTTTTTTTTTTTTTTTTTTTTGTTCATGATTATTATTTTCGCACGACATTATGCGGAATAAAATACAGTATAAATTGTGAATAAGCGTTTTGCTGCAATTGTTTTCCTATCTGGATTTGCCATCATGTTTGGGTTTTTATTTAAGTGGGTACACAATCATAACAATAGAACACTTAAATTTGGTGCGTGAAAAAATCACAATTCAATGTAATTAATGCGATTATAAAATCATCGGGTGACAATTAAATAACAGTTGAAAAACATTGAAAAAAAAAACAAAAAAAAAAAAAATGCGACACAAGAGTGTTTTCTCTTTTTTACGTGACCATCATCAACACATTTCAATTCATTATTCTATCTATTGTACTGAATGAAAATATTGACGATGAGCAGTAAAGTAAATTGTGTCGGGTGAGCGCGCGCAAGCGCTTTTCAAATTAAGTGGCCAAAAAATTTGTCTGCAAACATGGAATAAACGTTATCGGGAATACAATTGAAATAACCATATATTATGTCATATTAACTAACAAGCGACCACAATAATTTAATTAAGCGCATTGCATAAAAATAAATAAATAAATAGGAAGCTCATTGGTCACGTGCACTGAATACCAGTGATTGATTGACTACCTTACAACTGATATGAACGATCGAATTCATTGATCCATCACTCGTATGTACATTGGTAACTAAAAGGAGTGTGTTATTTATTCATTTTCTTTTCTTTTTACATTCATTCATATTAGAATTTTGAATTTCACCGTTATATATATATATATATATGAGTCCTTTCACTTTTCTTGTGTGTTCCCAAGCAAGAAATCTGCAATTATTATTGCGGCATTGCTGGGCTTTACGCACAAAATATTTTAAACAGTTTAAATGGCTCTTTTGCATTTTTTTGTTTTTTATCCTCTTCTGTTGTTGTTGTTATTGTTTGATGAAACTCTCATAGTATGTCTATGTAGTATCATAGTTTGCATCGATCACCATTTATAATCGGTACTTTTAATTGACATTCATTCATATATTATGAATGGAAATCGTCGCAATTCTTGTGTATACGCAGAAGACGTGCAACTCATTAAAAGTGCTCGACACATGCATTACAATATTTTAAATACGTGATATTGATTCCTCTGATAATTTCACACTTATGTATTAAACAGTGCATGTTTGTGTGTGTGTGACTCATTTCTCCAATTTATTGCATGAATTCCGTTAAGCGCTCATTTAAATGATACGCAATTCACACATCCAGCATGATGAAAACACATGGATGAAAATTGCACTAATGAACAAACACACAATAAAAGTATGACTTATGTATATACTTTTGATTTCACTAAAATAAAATTTTTCGGTCTCCCCGCATTATAAGTGTAATGAACTTCTTTTTGCTCAGAAACTGAAAACACAAAATGTGTAACATGGTAATGCGTTGGCCATCTGAATAGCCATAAAGCAAACTGTATATGTGTTTTACAGATATGCTAGCTAGCCAACAAAATACAACAATAAGTATTGGGTTAGTTGATTTTTTTCTGTTGTTTTCCATGTGTGCTTTTACTAAATGCTGCTGTGGATGTTTATTCTGTTTTTTTTTTCACTCATCCGGACCAGTGTGTCACTCGGTAGCAAAAACTATAAACAAAAGCGCATAATAAACATTTATATTATTTAAATATAGAAATCGAAAGGAACAAAACATTGAGTGCTTAAATACAATGCACATGGTACGGTAAACACCAGAGCGAAAAAAAACAAGATAAATAAATCAACAGATGAACGAACCAACGAACGAATGAAAAAAAAAATCGAACTCTGTGAATGCTGTTCGAGCTTCTGTGAGGCGAGTTCGAATCAAAAGCAATATTGAATAAGAAAAAGACGCAAATAAGTGAAATACAAAAAAAACTTACCAATGGCCAACTTATATGTGTATATGAACCTCCAATTCATAGGCATTATTTATTGGTATATGGTTCTTTGGCTGATTAGGTCAATATCAATAAAAGCGATCAACAATACCATTGTGTGCAATGAGGTATGTAACACATGTTAATCATTCATTTATCATGCCATCTATCGAATACTAAGCGATGAGAGATACTTTTCGATTCATTTATTTCGCATCTGTCTAACGGTTAAAAGACGTGATCATTTAAAATATTTGTGAGCGTGTACAATGGTACATATTCCCAAATATACATAAAAACAACATTGAAAACAAAAAATCACGACATAATACAATGCAATCAATTGATAGCCAGTATAAATATCTCAGCCGATCAATGTGGCTAAAGTGCTATGATTTAAAAAAGAAGAAAAAATCAACGATGAAACAAAGAAATCGAAAAAAAAACAAAAAAAAAAAAAAAATCACGAGAGATCAAACAAATGAAATGGAAAAAAGAAATATTATGATCGTCAAATGCGAAACACTTTTTGTACCATGGTATAAAACGATTACAGTTTAAATTGTATGTAGATAAAGTTTTGTTATCTTTAATTGTTACACGTTGATGTATCATACACAAAGCCAAAGAACGAATATCACAAAAATGGTACAATTTCAATGAATTTACTTTGGTTTTTCTTCCATCTCACATATATCCACACCTTTCGGAATGTGAGCACCCACTTTTCTGCACTTAGCAAAGATGACTCTTAACGTAAATTTTCTAAGAGTCGATTGTTCAATCGTAATGCATGTCGCATTTCAAAACATATTGTTAACATTTCAAGAAAAAGTGGATAAATAAACAAAAGCATAATTTTATACCGAAAACTCAATCGATGAAAAAAAAACAGAAGAGAAGATAGCAACAACAAAAAATTTGAAGAAAACAAAAACAACAACAACAACAACAAAGTGACGTGCAGAAAAAGAAAAAGAAAGAAAAAACCATAAATATAAATGAATGCAATTTTAAGCCCATTTTTTCTTGCTCAAAATGAGCGAGCAGCATTTGATCTAATTTGAGAGGAAAATGGAAATGAAAATGAAAAAACAAACGAAAAAAAAGAAGTACACGACTCGTGAAAGTAAGCAATAAGCAGTGCTGCACCACACACCACATCATGCCAAACATAAAATTCAGGTACATGTAAAAATGTTAATAATTAAATTAATTATCTCTTTTAATTTACATTTACGCGTAGACCAAATGGTGCGTTCACGTGTGCGTGAATATGATGCTTATCATTCAAACAAAACGTGTCTTTAAATTTGATTTTCACAAGCTCAATGATGATTGGGGCACACAGTCTACACAACCATTATATACAAGTGCACGGTCAGAGTTATTGAACAAACAATTGCATTCGCGCTCATTTAAATCGAATATTTGCTTCCTTTTTCTTTTAGCATGCCGTCTTTTATGATATTCATTGCGATCATGCAAAGGTTGATTTTCTATCTGTTTTTTTTTTTAATTTTTAAATCAACAATTTTGCAGACCTGCAGAGGGCAGTGAACATTCGTGTGTGCACAAAATCGCATATATCAAATGACAATATGTTGGAGTAAATCTCGTGCGACAAATCAATACCCATTTGCATATACATATTATATTTTAATGAGGTAAACATATGGTCACATTCAAATGATTATAACTGGCGCACGATTTATCATTTAGCAAATGATTGCAATGACACTTTTACTTTTAATCCGACTACTCAGACAACTATTTGTGTGTACATTTCATTTTCTTAAGAGTGTGTTAAATTTTAATAACAAGTCCATGAACCGCACAATTTGTTTATTAATTCGGCAAATAGAAAATTTGCGTTCAATAAATATGCAATCCATCCGACAATTTCTTCTCAAACTAGATCGAAAAATGGTGATTTTCAAATGCAAAATGAAATGTGAGTGAATGAATGAATAACGAACATCGAATAACAAATGAAATAGAAAATGAAAATGAAAAAAATGAAGAAAAAAAAAATACAATAATAATAATAACAAATAATAGAAATGAAGAAGCGGATAATAGTCGCACTAATTCGACATGCTTATACAGTATACACAGTGGGCGCACACATCAGCGAATCATCAAAGCATTGTATTACTCATTTTGTATTATATAAAATATTTCGGATCCGTATCGGATCTTATGCGTTTACGTTTATCACTCAATATATTCAATAGTGGTTAACGGTTGTAACGCGTTTATCTCATTGTAGTGTCGATAGTCGAAAGAAGAAAAAAAAGAAAACAAACAAACAAACAAATTCACTTTCGATTGTCATTTTTCACTGGAAATGTTCAAACGATTCACGAATTTGCAAATTTCGTAATCAATGCAAAAGTTGTAGGAGTCAAGCGAAATTTAAACAATGTACATTGTCGCGGCAAAATTTGAACAATGCCATCATCGTCAACCCGCCCCACATGTTACATCAATGGGTTTTTTTTTTCTTGCGAGTTTGCAGACATTTCTTTTTTTCATTATCTATTCATTTGTGTTTTGGTTTAATGAGTCGCCGGATAATTATTCAAATTTAAAAATGATCGATCGAGAGAGCGCTGGAAAATAAATGCATTAAAATGGCTGACATACAAAAATTACTTCATGCTTGCTTCTGCGCATGAAGTATTTTTTTTTGTCGTTTTTGCAAACTTACAAATTCGTCTAATTTTCATAGATTTTTGGTGCAAACGACTTTCTTTTAAGCCAATTTTGCGCACGGAGGCCAAATTTCGAAATTTCAAACTCAACTGATTTCCACTTATTATGAAGAATATGTTATTTTTTGAAATTTTTTTTTTCTCTATATTTATGCCGCAATCGATTAATCGTCGCCGTGATGCTTCTGATTTCACCATCCGAATTGTGGTTTCCTGAACATATTTGGCATTTTCCAAATTCATTCAAATTTGTTTTTTTGTTTTTTTTTTTTTTGTTATTTTTATCAATGATTTCATGTATTTTGAATCAAATAGTTTTATTTTCGTTTTTCAATTCATCTTATAGGTTTCATATGTGGATTTAAATATAACTCTAATTAATTTTGTGTAGTTGTTGTTTTTAATTATTTTCTTCATCCAAAATTTTATTCCATCCTCCGGTTCATTCCTTGGGTTTTCTTCGTGAGAACTTCACATTTATCCACATTCAATTTTCATTTATGCTTCAATGAATCCGACATTAAATTTGCCTTTTGTTGAAACAATGAAATTGCGGAAGAATAATCGACAATGTATGGCGTAGTTTACTTAGAAGTAGCGAAATTTGCTGTGCGGTTCAATATTTAGATGTTCCATTGACTTTGAAGCAGAAATTATTAGTTCAAGTGAAGGTGTTCCGACTACATAGCTACCGTGTAGTTTGTAGTGATCGTGTATGTTTCATTTTCGTTTCTTTATTCGAAATCGCTTCTTTCTGTTTTTGACAATTTTTTTTTTTTTTCAAATCAAATTGCAAATTAATCTAATTGGACTTTTTGATGATTTCCATACTGAATAAACGATTGACAACATTTTAAGCGAGCAAGACTTTCAACATTAGTAAACACATATATGTCTATGTCTCAATGAAGTCGTGCTATTTTTTTTCTCAAAAAATAGCCGATGCATTCCAAATGAATGTTATCTCATTTGTAGTGGATTCCAAATGAATGTCATGATGATATCATTTTATTTTGAATGGTCACATTAGTGATATTAACCGGTAAATTACCGGTATCAGTTTTGTGTTTGAAAGAATTTTCAACCGTATCTCAGTCAAACTTCCCGTTTATTTGTTTATAGCTAATTGGATATTTACTCTATGCACTTCTTGTTTCATGATCAATATGTACGATACATATGATTATTCCGTGGGCTCTCGTAAGTTGAATATTTACTTTAAATAATTACATGATTAGTGAGAATATAAAGCAAACAGTAACATTCACTGTACTCTTTGCATAGTCTGTAATCGTAGACTGAATTTAAATAGCATCAAACAAACGCCCAACAATGCTGCATTATGATCAATGCATTGAAATTATTACAACTATAATTTTTTTTGTGTTTTTTTCTTCTTCTTCTCCTTTTCCTTCTCTACCGTCTCTTTGGGAAATATGCGGCATTTCTTTATTTTCATGAGAATTTGTGTAAATCTTAAAATCTCTGCGGAATAATTTTTTTTTTTTTTCATTTTCCGAATAATGAAAACAAACCAACAATGACAATAATGATTTTTATAGCATTCAGTATGAAATTAAAAAAGGAATGTTTGATTATGATTTTAGTTTTCGATAATGCTATCCAGAAGGAATAATTGCGGCAACAGGAAAATACATGAAATATGCATGTAATTAAAAAAAACGTTTTATGTTTTTTTTTTTGATAGATATTTCTTGGAGTGCTACTCCATAGGTCACAGGTATCAACGAAAGCAGTTAAGTTTGAAGATCAAACAGCTGAAGCTTCACAAGCGTCTAACAAAGCTGTTGCACAGCAACGTTTAGACCTTTTAGGACATTTATTTCATCATGATGATCATCATGAACATCATCATGTACAAATTCAGCATGTCCATGATCCCGGTTATTGGAAAAAGAAAGTAGTTTGGAAGGCTGCTTGGAAGAAAATATGGTGAGATTAATTGGAAACATTTTGATTGATTTTGAAAAGTGTTTTATCTTATTATTTATATAATTTCAAAGGAAAACCGCAAAAAGTTACAAAAAAATTTGGGTCCCACATTGGGTGCACACTGAGCATGCTGTAGTCCGAGATATTAAAGTTCCAGCATGGAAACAAGTATGTAATTTTTTTTTTTCTGTCAATTCTTCATACTTTCAATGAAGAGCGGAAATGATTCTTCAAAATGTTGTTCGAATTTCAAGTTACAGTGCTTCTGAAAAATGAAAATAAAAAGAAATGTAATTCGGCACGGTTAATAAATAAAGCATAATTTTTATATGAAATGTGTAAAAATTACTCACCTGTAGATAATTATGAGATAAATATTAATTGTTTTTTTTTTGTTTTTGTTTTTACATCGCTAGATTTGGAAGCCAGTGTGGCGTGAAACTCAAGTGCCTGCATACAAAGATTATGAAGTAGCTGATTGGAAAAAATACTATAAGCCAGTCTGGGTATGTCATAAATAAATTATAAAAAAGATATTTTCAATTTGATTGAGATTCAAAACATCTTTGTTAGCCATTGTGAAGAAAAAAACAAGATTCGATTTCATGTTTTTGAAATAAATAAATGCATCAATATTATGTTGTTTTTAACCGATGTTACCTAATTCAAATTCTTGATATTTTTCATTAGATTCCGACCAAAGTATCAGCGTGGAAGGATTATGAAGTGCCTGATTGGAAAAAAATATGGAAACCATATTGGCGTGAAATTCAGGTGAGTTTTTATTCTTTGAACAAAAGTTGGTGCTTTAATATTTATTGCTAATTAAAAAAAAGCGCATCACTTTTATGCACCATTCTTTTAAATCTATATTTAATGAAAAAATTAAGCAATTTAATGAATATATTAACGATGATGTAGGTCCCCGCGTGGAAAGATATTGAAGTTCCTGCCTGGAAACAAATTTGGGTGCCCGAGTTAGTCAAAGTAATGACTTTTTTACTCTAAATCTGATATGTTGGATTAACTAAACTTAATGGATATTTTAGGTTGGAATCCCAGGTGAAAAGTTCTTAGGAAAAGATCATGAGGGTTGGGAATATACAAGGTGCGGTAAAACATTGTCAACATTTTTCAAAAGATAATAATAATAAAAAAAAAAGAAAAAAAAAAAATATTTATTTGTAATTTTTCAGTCACGATCTGTGGAAGAAGAAAGTGGTATGGCGTTCACATTGGAAAAAGATATGGTACGATCACTGTAATAAAATTAAATCTTTGAACTTATTTCAAATTCGTATATTTTCGATTCAACTTTGATTGTTATTTTGTTTTTGTAATTTATAGGAAACCAGCCAAGAAGCAAATTTGGGTACCAAGCAAGGTAAAAAACTAGACCAAATAAAACTAATAAATTTTGGTTTTTTTGATATATATTTAAAGTACATCTTCATTAGTTTAAAAACAATTAGTGTCAATTATCAGCAATTTAACACGATAATAATTGACTTATTATTGCTATGCCACAGATTCACAGAACAATAATAGAAACATTTTCTTAATTAACTGTATTGCCCCTTTTATCATTCAACATGACAAATTTAAAGACAATTAACTAGATGTTGTGACACACAATAATCAAATGAAAAAAGAAATATTTAAGATTCAATTAATTTTCAATTGCAGAAATTAGAATGGCGCGAAGAATGGAAAAAAACATGGTGAGTATATTGATTTCGTATAAAAAATACGACATATCAATGCAAGCATTTATTGCGAACAACTGATGAACATTACAATTATATTTGAACTGTGAATCATAGTCAAATCAAAAAATTTAATGAATAAAAAATATATGAATTTGTTATTAGGCGCACCGAGAAAAAGCAAATCTGGTTAGACGATAAGAAATTGGCATGGAAAGAAGCTTGGCATCAAGTATGGCGCACTGAAAAAAAATTAATTTGGGTTCCTAGTAAAGTGAGTATTTGAAATAAATTTTCATTTTAAGTATAATTTTATATGAAATTTTTTTTTCCATTTTGCACTAGAAATTGGAATGGGTCAGTGCATGGCAACAAATTTGGAAAATAGCACACAAAGTTGAGTATGTTCCAGATAAGAAATTAGAATGGAAAGAAGGTAATTAGAATTCGATAAAAAAAATGCAATAAAATAAAACAATTTGATGATAATGTTTTTATCTATCAGGTTGGAAGCCAATTGAAACAACACATGCCGCATGGCAAAAAATATGGAAACCAGTGGTGATAAGTGAATGGTTCCCAACACCTGATCATCATGATCATCACGATCACCATGATCATCATGAGCATTGGGATCGCAAAGATACAGAAAATACCGATTCAAAGGTAGTGTGGAAACGTGAGCAACCTTCGGTTCTGCCACAAACTGTTTCCAAAGAACAATCATCGTTAGATGCAAAATCAAATTCATCTATAGGGAGCACACAGCCAAAGGTTTCTGTAAATGCAAATTAAATCGCCATCGTAAATGACAAAAAAAAAAAAAAAAAAAAAAAAAACAAAAAATTAGAACGAAAAAAAGAAAATGCCGTGAAATTTAGATGGGTCCCTGTTTTGCGCAACCAGAAAACAAAACATAAAAACATATTAGGCTATACAATTTTCGTTAATCATATTTAAAATTGTTAGGATAAATATAGTAGTCTAAGTTTTAGATAAGAATATGCGTATATGCTGTAAATAGTTACCAAAATTAATTTCATTTAATCGTTCTGTTTTCTTTTTTGTCTCTCTGTTTAATTGTGCATTGCAAAATAGGCTGATTCATATTAACAAAACAAACAAACAAACAAAAAAATATAAAGAGTCAAATATTGTTTTATATTGTTGTTATTGATTATGTCGATTGCAAACTGTTCTATTGTCAATTTTATGAATAATGGATTATTCAAGTTATTTCGTTTCCAACGCCATTAATTCTAAAAAGAACAAAAAAAAAAAAATCAGTTTGCCGAAATTTATTTTAGAATGTAAGCCTATTGATGATAAACAAATATATATATTATACATTGTTATGAATTTTGACTTTTGTACGACTTTTAAAAACAAAATACAACAAAAAATGAAAATTCAGATGAAAATCACCGGTTAGTTTGATTTATTTTATTTATACTTATTTATATACTATAGCGGAACTCATAAATGTTTTATTTGCTTAAATGTTTTTACAGCACACACTTTTACTATTTATAACACACTCATAACAACATTATCGAGATCGTTTAAGCGAAAAACTCCTGATGCATTGACATTGTTTTTAAACTATTTAATTTGACTTCTTTTATCAATATGATTGGTCATATTAGAGAAATGAGATAAATTTAAAAAAAAGAAATTAAATAAGTAATTTGCAAAGATCAATCTCCATTATATCAATAGTTGCTGGAAGTGGGGCCATTTTAATGAGTTGCCGCTAGATTTCACTGTATGATAAACTCATTCGTTTCAAACAAATTGAAAGTTCAACTAAAGCACATGAAATAAAAGCCAAATCATTTGAATTCGCTATAAATTACGACCGAAATTATATGCGTAACAAAATGAAATTCAAACGCTGTTTTCGATAAAAACTCTATTTTTATTTTTTTTTTTTTTATTACAAAACATAGTATTTTCACTTTCTTTCAATACCATCACAAAACCGATAGTAATTTTTCTGTTTTTAATCCGTTCTCTCATGTTGCAATGATGTCAATTTATCTCACTCAGTTGATACTCCATATTTGATCACACAATTTTACTCCAATTGAAAGTAATTTGAAACGAAATAAATATTTTATGCGTATGTTATTCAACGCCTATATGTAGTCAACCGCACTGCAGACAGCAATGCGTTGACTTTTAGAATTTGGTATATTTGGAATGTTTATCGCTTATTTTTCTGTATTTGTGCTTATTCTACGCACAAAAAAGATTTCGTTTCGATGTATTAGTCTTAACCATAATTCTTCTTCATTTTTCCCGTCTACGTATGTATGTATGTTTGATTGCCGCTTAGCATTTGGGTTGAATTGTATTTTAATGTAGACAGCATCGTTTTATACTTTACAAAATTTCTTTGTTAATGTATTGCATCATAATATAATATATTCAAGGAATACACGATTTCCAAGAAAACGTTCAACAACGCATTGTTGAGTTCGCTGCGCATTTTATGTAAAAATAACCATTTTGCTTTCTAGTGTCAGTGACAACGTATGCTCTAAAAATTTTGAATATAAAATAACATTAATCGAAATAAGTTTTTTTTTCGTTCGTATACAAAGGGAAATTGAATTAAATTCAAATAGAATTTCAATTGAAATTTTCAAAACGGCAACATATTTGCAAAGTGAACAATGGGATTTTTTGATATCAATGAATGTTGTTGCTTTGATTTAGAAGTCGGTGCAACCATATTTGCATACATGCAATTAACAGCTTTCGGATATTACTTTTTAAATGTATATGATATGATTGCTAATGTTCCTATGTTTCTACAATTATGTAAGTTTTTATTTTCAAATAATTATTATTAAATAGATTTCATTTTTATAAATAATTGAAAATTTTCCACAAAAAAAAAATTGCAGTCTCACCGATATTGATTTCTATTAGTTGTGTTTATGGTATCCATGCGGCAAGTGATCAATTATTTTAATTGGCTTTTTGCATTAGTTATCAATAAGTGATTTTTCTTTCATTCAATAGAAAAAGCATCTTTTCATGCTGATGGATTTGTTTATTTGGATGACTGCAACTTCTATTGGTTTCCTTGCTTTAATTTTTGTGCCGATAGTCGGTTTTATGTTCGATGTTGAAGTTCACACATTATCACCGATGGTTTTATTTAATCCAGATGAACTTGCACATTTGGGGTCAAATTTGTTACTCATCATATGGATTGTGCTTGCACTTTTTACAGGTGTGTGGGGACATGAACTTTTAAAAAAAAAAAAAAAAAAATAATTTTTTTTCTCATTTCATAGGAATCATTTGGTACATCACATCCGTGAAATATTCACTCTATCAATTGTTCAAGACTGCTTCATATGGAAAGTATTCTGATATTTATGCGAATAGTGTTTAATTCACTTCCATTCCAGCAGAAAGTGTTTGGAAATCGAACAAATATTTTTTATTTTCCTTTTTATAAAACAATTCTCAGTAAGAACCTAATCAATTTAATAGCATCGGCAGAAATGCACATCGAAAAAACTACATTTCGTATTTTTGCGTTTATTTCGATAAATAGAAAATGGAAACTCTATATATTTATATATATTTGCTGAGTACAATATATTCAGTATACACAATACAAAATATTTTGGCATTTTTATTTATTTGAAATGTTACAGAAAATCTTTGTTTTTTTTTCGAAATCGTAACTTCACTGTTTAACATCATTATTCTTGCATTGAATAATGAACAAACCTAGAGACAAACAATATGTTGACATTTGTATGATTTTCATGTTTCTTATCTATTATTATTTGCTCATCAGCAAATGTGAACATTATGTATATTTTTTTATGCATATGAGCTTATTGAATTTAGAATCAGAATATATTTATTAGTTATCATGCCTCATGTCTTCAGAGTTTTGTAAAAAATGAAAAATGTTTTTTTTCATTTCTTTGAATGTTGAATTATATTTTTAAAATGATATTGCTGAGATGCATGATTTTAATCATTAAATATTATAATAGTTTTTTTGAACATCGAGTTGCAAGCATATCTATGCAGATATATCAATTAATGAATAATTGAATAAAACAAAATTCTTTTGTGACGAAGAGCTTTAGCCTTAGTTTTGTTCATTATTTTTACTGTTTTATTTACCGAACTTTGATCGCAATATTTAATGTTAAAATAAATACTTCACTCATATAAATAAAAAATTGAATTGTGCTCATTTTCTACAGATTGAAAAAAGTAAAACTGCAAATTCATTTGCTAAAAAAAATTACTGAGATTTTCATATGAAAAAGCATTTGAATATATCTGAATCAATGGGATAGTGTGCCTTACAATGAAAATCAAGAGCACAAACAATAGCGCCATCTGTTGGTATTACGTATATTTTGTTGAAATTTCCGATACGTTCCTATTCTCTCCACAAGCAGATGACATACGTATTTACAAAATGGCTGACTATTCGTGTTTACAGTGCGATTCATTGTCATTGTCATTCATTAAATTATAATTTGAACATTTTAATCAACTCATTATTAGTAAAATTCATATTTTTTTTTTTTATCTCGGATTTCTTATCTTGTCGAAGTAAATTGTGTTGATTGTAATAAATTGTGTTGATTTTATCAATATATTTTGTAGGCAAAACTGGCGTTTTGTGTTTCATTGTTATTGCGACGAAATTTATCGAAAATTGGTTTAAAATCAGTATGTATTAATTTCATTAATTTACATGTTTTTTTTTCTTTCTGTTTAATTTTATTCAATTTACATGTTTTTTTTTCGTTTGTAGTTGGAAAGATTTAAATTGTCCATTCCGAAAAGATCCACGAACGCATTTGGTCTTTTTGCCAACATTGCTCCGATGGAAATCACCACAACGTTTGGATGGTGAACGATGCTGTCAACAAGATTTAGTCGAAATGCTCTTCACCGATGAGGATTGAATTACATGATTTATCATAATTTCCTAATTAATAACAAAAATAAACTACACTAACAATGTTTAACTAACATATGTGTCTATTTTTTTTTTAAATAATGTCATCTCAATGCATGAATGTTAGGTTATGATTCGTTTTAATAAATACGTGATTTTTTGTAATTTAAAACACTTTTAAACAAATGACAATGATTGAATTGGAATTTTTTTTAAAGTTTTCATGCAACACACGTGACATTTTATGCAATTCAATTGGTTTTCTATTTTTTTGGAAAATTGTCACACATTTTTTGCAATCTATGTCATTTAGTGTTAATATAAAAAAAAACACTTTTGTTTTCACCGTTTTCATTATTTTGTTTATAGTTGTTGAATAATATAATATTTGGTACACGATGTACACCGACCACAAACAATCGCTGTCATAATCAATACGTAATTACGTATTTCAATATGTCTCGTCTCCACGAGTATGGAAAAAACGTGGAGATGTGTGCAAACAAATATTTTATTATTTTTGTGGTTTTAATATATGGATAAATTTGTTTTTTTATTTTTTTTAATTTATTCAAGTAAATAAATTTCAATTATTATCGAATAAAATTTCTTTTTCACTAAAGCTCAAACATTTTATGATGAATGCATTAAATTACATGAAATGAAAATTTTCTGCACAAAATCTAGTATCTCGGTTAAATTTTAGGTGGCGCTTATAGAATTTTTACGGAAAAATTTTTGACATTTTCCATTCCAACGCTATCCCATTGATCTGAATAGAAACAAAAATGCACTAATTTGGCGTTTGAACAGCAAAGCTTACATTGGCATGGACCTGTTTTTAAAAATATGTGTTTTTCTTTCTGCTTATTGATGATCAATAATATTATCCAAAATGAGATCGATAGCATTAAGTATCTTTACAATTGTAAAAAAAAATTCTATGTATTTCGTACAAATACGAAACCTGTACTTATTCTACATAAATTCTCTCTGTGTGTATGCGTGTTTATGTAACTGCTTTCTAAATAGACCATGATTGTAAAACGCCGTTGCGATGTCGGTATTTGACAACTTTATAACTGCAAAAACAAATGTATTATTTAAAAGACGAAATCTTTGATTTTCTTAGAATTTTATATTTAAAATACTTACGGACATTCCTGGCATTCACTAGTAACAGATTGATTTCATAATCGATATCGCACAGTTGGAGTTTGATGACCCAGTGCATGTTGCCAAGCAATCGCGAACTAATTCTTTTAGTTTCCGAACGTTGTTCAATTAATACTTATGCCGTAGTCCATTGATCGATAGTTGATGTACTTGCCCACGGCATAGAAGCCCACTTTCTCAATTTGGTTTGATATTAATTCAAATTCACACCATACTCTACTAAAGATGGCGTAAGAGACAATGAATTTCTTTGTTGAAGCGACTTCAACACTGCTTCATTTTCTGACAAAAACAACTGAACAATAGGGCCAATGCTTTAGTATTTATTAAGATCGATCATAATAACGTTATTTACATGTTTATCATTTATTAAAATAACGAAGTTAATAAACGCCATTTGCAATTGTGCAGAAGATTTTTGCAACTAAGTTATTAAAGCGTATGAGTAAAAGCAAGATAGCATGAGATCAAAATTTACCAACAGTGATTTGAGCGATAAAAAATGGGCATCTTATCAAATCGAACATACCAGATTAAATGGCATGATTTTAAAAATTTTTTTTTGATTTTTTTTCGATTTTCAGCGATTTTCAATTAGTCGCAATAGAAGTTTGTATGAAAACAATTGACAGCCATTGGATGTGTTTGTTCTTTGTATCGCACGGACTCACGACAACACAATCCTAACCGGCTAAAGTTGTGCGTACTCAACTCGCACATTTATTTGTCGAACATTTTAATTGCGTATCAAAATAAATATTACGAAACAACGAAATTTTTTCAATCGTTGTATCGAAATTCTAATGCGAATACTAACACATGCGCACGCTGATTCAGATAAACCTCTTTAATCCGCTTTCGCACAATTGCCAACTGTCAAAGTGAATTCCTTGATTTAATAACAAGCATTGTGTTCAAAGTAGTATTTTTGTTTGTTTTTTTTTTATGCCGACGATAATTATTTTTTTTCATTTGTAATTCTGTGAAATCGATTGAATTAATCGCCGTTTTTGTGTGAGCAGAAATTTTAATTGAAATTTTAATGTTAATATTAATATTTGACACAGCTTATTACAAAAAACCGGATTGTTATTGATTTATATGATTATATTCTATGTTTATATTCGACTACAAGTGCCAATACAATGAATTCTCAGTTGGCCAGCAATAATAAATGTTCGGTTATGATGACACTTCATTTGATAGTTGTGGGAACCAAATCACGTTAGTTCATATCATACAATTTGACGCACATTAAATATTGTAGCTTTCTTAGCTGAATCGTAAAACACAATGAGGCAAATTAACATATAATTTCAATTGTGAAACTACATCAAACACAAATTCAAAGCCATCTACAATTGCAACCAAATGTACATGTAATATTATATCGGTGTGTGTCTTCACTAAGAAAGTTGGAAAACAGTATCTATTGAGTTTATGTGGTATTCACATTTACGTTTGTAGAGGGCGTTTAATTTTGTCGATCACCATAATTTGCCTCATTGTAAACCATTATAGCCAATTACAGCAGAATAATGACAAATTTTTATAAAATTGAACTGGCTGAAAAAAGTTAAGGTTATGATATCAATGAGAATGACAAAAACAAACATAGTGAAATCTGGTGAAATCAATTCATTTTTAATGTGTTTTCATGTTAGCAACCATTAGCAACTTGATTTAAAGTCACCTAAAATTTTGGTAAATGGTAAATTATTCATTCTAATAAATCCATCATTTTTCATGCATAAATAAGAGCTACAGAAATAAAACTCAATGATTTCATTATTATTTCGTATATCACAGTATCGAGTAATATTTGAATTAAAAATAATGAAAAATAAAGACATTCTGTTGTTATTTAAAATTTCTTCAATAGTTTCATTTAAATTTTCCATATAACAATTGATAACTATTTTGGCAATAACACAAAATATTTATAATCGGAATTTATATTTTCTTTTTGGTTATAAATTCATCGAACTTAATGTCGAAATAAA
The DNA here is from genome assembly GCA_029041755.1 of Resseliella maxima. Classification (NCBI taxonomy): domain Eukaryota; kingdom Metazoa; phylum Arthropoda; class Insecta; order Diptera; family Cecidomyiidae; genus Resseliella; species Resseliella maxima. The sequence goes on along the minus strand of JAQOWM010000826.1, from coordinate 609,729 downwards.
TATTACGTCACCCAACGCCATCTATTGGAATTTTTGTTTACAGATATTTCAACTCGATTTTAGTTCATAGATATTTTCACCTCGAGTACACGGCGCTGATGACATGTTCTGTCAGGACCCTCCGATGATTAATATGTGATATTCTATATTCAGTATAAAGCAATCAGTTTCATATGCTCACTTGCTGGTGAGACTTGTTTGATTGTTTTGTGCTCTGATCGTGTTGTTGTGAAATAAATTCGCGAAATTGTTTCAATTTTATTGTATAAAAAAAAAAATGTCAAAAATGGCAAATTTAGAACTTTAGGATTATTCCAATCCAATTTGTAATTCGTATGCATTTTGGGGAGGAATTTTAGTGCTCAAGTGCTTATTTATAAGCCTATATACGAGCTACTTCCGATACAAGAAAATTGCGCGTATTCAATAAATTTCATTGAAATAAATTCCAAATAATTAGAAATCCATTTGCGCATTTATCAAGTGGTGGCTTGTCCAGAAGATTTAGTATTTGTTTCAAAGTCTGGTAAAGATAACACAAATGATCCAGATGTTGAACGAGTTCGTCGGTAAAATTTATACTATTTGCCGGGAAAATGCCAATTTATTTTGTTTTTTTTCACATTTTCATCTTATTTTTTAGTGGACATTTGAACGATTTAGAGAATATTTTACCATATTTAATTGTTGGCTTCTTGTATGTATTGACTAATCCATCAGTGACTATTGCTACAACGCTTTTCAAAATAGCTGCTTTACCCCGAATCACACACACCATTTTCTATACGGTTATTGTGATTCCGCAACCAGCTCATGCCATCACCTGGATGGAACATTATTCAATTACACTGTGCGACAATTTTGAGGTCATCGAAATCAAACCGCACCGGAATACTTTTTTCTGAAAGTATACGCACCCAGTAGCAAAACCCCCGCTGGGTTTATAAAAGTTAGCTCGAATTTTTTTTTCACGGCCCTGTGTATATTCCAAGCTTCAGGCAATTTTGGGAACTTTCATATGCCTCAATTTTGACTCCTAAATTGATTTTTTTGGGATGTTTTCACATTTTATCGACATAGTCTTATTTTTTCGGCTACGCTAAATCCGAATATGGCATTAAAATTTTCAAAAATGCATTACATAACCTCAAAATTTGAATTTTTCTGACATTTTAGCGCATTTTTTGGAATAATTTGTAGAAAATTGTTTTTTTGTACACTTATGCACATTTTTATGACTCGATTCGTGTTGAGCATGAAAAACTACTTAAGAATTTATGTTTTATTCAACATATAATCAGATTTTTCTGCCAAAATATCAATAAAAAATGACATTTTTGGTGAAAAAAATGAATTTTTTCAAGAAAAATTCAAAATTTCATCATTTTTGTTTATTATTGTTGCTTGATTCGGATTTAGCGTCCAAAAATACATAAGAAATGACTTTTCACATTTCAATTTTGGTGAAATTTTTTTTTGACTTTTTTTCATCAACCTGATAAGAATTTCAAAAAAACGTAAAAAAAATTTTCCCCGAAAATTGAAGTGTGAAAGGTCATTTCTTATGTATTTTTGGACGCTAAATCCGAATCGAGCAACAAAAATAAACAAAAATGATGAAATTTTGGTTTTTACTCAAAAAATTTATTTTTTCCACCAAATACGTCATTTTTTATTGATATTTTGGCAGAAAAATCTGACTATATGTTGAATAAAATATAAATTTTTACGTAATTTTTCATGCTGAACACGAATCAAGTTTTAAAAATGAGCATAAGTGTACAAAAAAAACCATTTCCTTCAAATTTTTCCAAAAAATGGGCTGAAATGTCAGAAAAATCCAAATTTTGAGGTTATGTAATGCATTTTTGAAATTGTTAATGCCATATTCGAATTCAGCACACCCGAAAACATAGGACTATGTTGATAAAATGTGAAAACATCCCAAAAAAATCAATTTAGAAGTTAAAATTGAGGCATTAGGAAGACCCCAAAATGTCCTGAAAATTGGAATATACACAGGGCCGTGAAAAAAAAAATTCGAGCTAACTTTTATAAACCCAGCGGGGGTTTTGCTACTGGATAGGTATAATTTCAGAAAAAAGTAGTCCGATGCGGTTTGATTTTTGGTGTTGCACAGTGTTATTGGGTGTACAACTTAAAAACCGGAATTTTTTGCTTCATTATGAAAAATGATTACAGTATCTGTCAAAGCTTGGTGTCAATTAGCTTTTTCTATTTACTTGACATATTAAGTGGAGACGCCAAATACATTACCATTGAAATTTATGAACGCAATAAGGATTATGTTGAATATGGCGTCTCCACATATCGTATCAAAACCACGAAAAGCACGAAAGACACTATTGAGGCAAAATTTAACAGATACATTCAATGTTCAAAGTATTGTCCATCAGAAGCTACAACATTCCCCCATCTTTTTGACAATTTATGGACTCCGTCCCAAAAGAACTTCGCCGGCTGGGCCGCCAAGAACGAACCAATTCATTTTTTCCCTTGCAAACTTTGCACACAAGTGACGTTTATGACATCACCATATCAATGCGCATCTCTTGGCCTACGATAATAAAACCAGAACCAATTTTTAACATGTGTAATTGATAACAGATATTTTTTTCAATAATTTTATGTTTCGTGACTGTGAAATGTTGTTTTATCAAAACAATAAATCAATTGGAAATTAGCAAATTGAAAATAATCTGAATTCATTTTAATGGAATTGAAAAATAATATATTTAAAAAATTATTATGTTGTTCAATATGAAATGGAATTTAATTAACAAAAATATCAATTTTTCTACAAACATACGGATTGTATTGCATTGGAAGAATCACCAATTTTCTGATGAAAAAAAAGTCAATAAAATGAAATGAAACAAAAAAAATGCAGAAAAAATCATTTATTTCAAACAAAAGACGTTTCTTTTCTTTCATTTTATTTTCTGTGTAATTTTATTTATTATTTTTTATTACAATGAATCGATAGGGCCAAAAAAATATTTTAAATTGGTTTCAATGCAACAGATTTATTTCTCAATTTTTTTTGTTGAAATTTCTTCAGACGCTGGATTTGCATTTCTAAAGTTTGGAAATTGTTCCCAAGACGCATACTAATCGAATTTACTCTCAAAAATTGAAATTATTATTGAAATACTCAGAAATACTGTGGGTACAACAGTCGAATGCCGAGTATCCACAAGCTCACAAATTGCGATCATCCCTTTAGAAATATGAAACCAGTGCGAAAAAGTTAGATTAACGAATGTATTTCTTTTTATTTTCAACAATCGAATGATACGAAATCAAATGAATAGCAAAAAACAGTTTACAATGCAAAATGCTACACATAATATTTTGCGTTTGTGAATTTTCTTAAAATACCATTTGTTATTTGATTTATTCATTTATTTATTTATTTTGCACATTTCCAATTTTTGTTTCTAATTTTTATGTTATGATTTACAATTAGTTTCGTAGCGGTTTATTAGTATACACGTTCCTAATTCTCTTATAATAGAAACATTAAAACTATTTCATCAATAATTTAAATAATTTACAACATAAAATTAGAACAAGTATACTCATGTATTTGGTTTGGTTTTAGTTTTGTGAATTGACCGATAATTTTTTTACTTATAATTTTCAAGAAAAAAATGAATGATGAATTTTTTTTTATTTGTGCAGTGAATTTTGTTTTGATTTCGACAAATGGTGAACTTTTGTTTTCACTTATCAACTAAAATGGAAATAAAGAAATATAATTTATTGATTTTTTTTCTCCCAAATTCTGTATTTCTTTTAAGAACTATTTTAATTATTGAATAATGGAATTTTTTCGATTGATTGATCTTCTGGTGATTGCGATCGACTCGATATTGGGCTTCCTATTCAAATGTATATAATTACAATGAATCATTTAGATAAATATTTATCAACAGGGAAATTATGAATGGTTAATGCGTGTTGAATATCCACAGACTCAAAAATTATCTTTCTCTTAATATCATTTATATTCTTTGGAAAATTATACCAAAAATCATTATAAAAAATACATCGACCAAAGTCAATAAAATTACCATCGCTTTCTGATAATATGCCATCGGGACTTCTACGCGAAGTATGATATATTGATTCAAAAGAGTTAGCTGGAGTATTTGGTGTACCGAATACTTTGTACGGCATTACAAACCATTTGTTTTATTCATGTGTGCGTGTGTAGCAATGAGAAAATCAATTCACACACAGAAATCATTTTTAACGAAAAGAAAATGGCGAATGAATTCGTTTTAAGTTATCATAGTGACGAATTCAGCGCGCGATTACAACGACACACCGTGCACATTTTAATGAATTAAATATACCGCACAAATTCGATTTGAATTTGAAGAAGAAGAAGAAAAATTAGGATATTTTTTAAAAATTTGGATTTTCCGAAGTTATTTCGTTTTTTATGATTTTTTTTTCAAGATAGTAAGTTCATCTTCTTAGATTAAAATCGCATGAGAAAAAGAGACACTGAACAGAATACTCGCTATAAATGGCCATGTGTAAATTATATTCATTAATATGAACACACAAAACCAACAGCTATTGTAATACCAAAATGCTTGATACAATGAATATAATATGATTCTTTGTTGCTCTGTGGCACGATGTACATATCTCCATTTGCTGCGTACTAGAGCTGTCCACTGAACCGAACTGTTCATGTTCGTTCGAGTTCGTTCGAATTTTAACCGAACATGAACGAACATGAATAGATCATTTTCAATTCTGAACAACTTGAACCGAACTTGAACGAACATGAACACACAAAATGTTTCCGAAAGTTGTTTAATTAATTCAACTGGTTCATAAATGTGATCTGTTCCTGTTCGTTCAAATTCTACACACTTCACGCCATCTATACGATTTAACAACGTATGAATTTCTTGCATGAAAGCGATTTATCAATGTACATTGTCTATATCAACGGAAACGGCAAAAAGATACGATTTGTCGTTTGCATTCCGTAATGGTGTATGTGCATTCAGTGTATAAATGATAGAGATCACTTCCTACGTAACGTCGCACGACTTATGTCGTTGTACATTAATCGATCGTTGATGTACTTGCCCACGGCACAGAAATCCACTTTCTCAATTTTGTTTGATATTAATTCAAATTCACACCATACTCGACTAGAGATGGCGTAAGAGACAATGAATTTCTTTGTTGAAGCGACTTCAACACTGCTTCATTTTCTGAGAAAAACAACTGAACAATAGTTCGGTTGTATTTGAAAAATTGGAATTTTCGATATAAACAAAACCTATTCGAAATATTGTTTCTTACTTAATTGATTTATTGAACAGTTCAATTTGGTTCAGTTAATTGAAAAATATTCGAACGAATATGATCCGTACTTGAACATTATGAACAAACTGAACTTAAACTCGAACGAACATGAACACCCGTTTTTCTCTTTCGAACAACTCGAACCGAACCCGAATTCATGTTCGTGAATATGAAAGTGAAACCATTCTCAAACATGAACGGTTCATGTTCGGTTCATGAGCAGCTCTACTGCGTACATGCACAAAAACAAAAACAAAAAACAAATGTTTTTTGGCTGTGGAATCAGAGCATTTGTTTTTGTGCCATTTCGGATTCGCTATTGCATGGTATTAGTACGCTGTTTATCGATGTTATTATTGTTTTCTTCAATCCCATCAGCGGAAAAAAAGAAGTGAAATGTAGCAAAGAAAGAAAGTGTGATAATTTTGTTAGTACACAGAATAAAGATAGAGCGAGATAGTGTATACTGTGTGTAGTGTTTATTTTATATATTTATATATACATACGCAGCAACATATACATACACATAAACATAAACATGCATATATATACACGTACACATGGTCATCTGAAAACATTTTGCCATTCGAAACAATTGGATGGCATACAAGTGAGTGCGTGTGTTTCAGTTTCTGTGTGCCATGTTTGGCTATATGTATTTGATACGCTGGTATGCGTACTCCCTCCGAATGTGTTTGTATGGATTTTAAAGCGAACCAATTTTATGTGTGGTATCGAATGAAGAAAAAATTAAAAATGGCGACAAATGTTAAACGGTGTTCATACAGTTCACTAGCAACGCACATAAATTCTGTTAAAACATTGATTTTTTTTTTATTAAAGTGAAAATTTGGAAAAAATTTTAAATTATAAAAAAAAGTGTTTTGCATTGAATAAATGATAAAAAATGGCTGAATCAGTGTTGATAAGTGATAAAAAAATTAAAATTGATGGAACAAAAACGAATGACGTCGTTCCCTTACAGTGCACAGCAATGGCGACTGAAGAAATAACACACAACGATTACTATAAAACATTGATTTGTAGTAGTGGCGCTGGCAGTGTATCATCTCTCAGTTTAAATGATACGATTAGAACAACATTAACTGTGCCTGCAGAAGCAGCAGCCGTTACACAGAATACATCAAATACTGATTCAACTGAAGAAGAGAAAATGATTCCAAACGTTTTTATTAATGCAAATGTTGTGAACAATAAATTAAATGCAAACAATGTGCAAAACAATAATAACAATAACAATAATCATAGTCTTTTAATGAAGACAAAACGTCGACGACGAAAATCATCAAAACAAAAATCAAATTCAAAACCATATAAAAAATCCAATTGGAATTTTCAAAAGCGCGCTCGCAATGGATCATCACGTCTTGTGCCGTACAATACAAATGAATTTCTTATGGAGGAGCATATGCCAGAAATTGATGCTGATTGCAGTGGACGGTGCCGTGATTCAAGCTTCTCATTTGATTCTGACAATGACAAAGAAGAGTATTTATCTAAAGAATTTTGTAATGTCTACGAAAATGCAAAGAGTGATCGCCTATATGAAATGTCAAAATCTCAGCTTATTCAGGAATATCTACAATTGGAAGCCAGTTACGATAAATTAAGCAACACTTTAGGCAAAGTAAAGGATCAGCTGGACGGCCGCAATGGTGGTAATGTGCTGAAGCAGCTAGCGGATCGTGTTTCAGAATTATCAGCTGAAAATTTGGGTATGTATTTTTGATGTTTTTTTTTTTCTTTCCATAGAGAGAGAGAGAGAGAGAGAGAGAGAGAGAGAGAGAGAGAAAATCCGTGTTTATGTCCCCAGTTAATGTAATACACATGTAATCTTGTTTCTGTTTTACCATTCAGCGGGTAAACACACAGTGACGTGTGTTCAAATTAAGCGAAACATAAACGCTCCCGCAACGTATACCAAATGTTCGATTTTGCCTATTTTTGTTTGTCTAATTTGAGGTATTTGTAGTTTGCATCAATGTGACTCTCCATATTTTTTTTTTTTTTTGAGTTGATTTTGAAAAAAAATTTAAATTAATTGTAGTTCTATGTTATGAAATTACCTATCTTATTAGGCTAATTTGTATTTGATAATCAATATTTATCAATTGACCTTCAATTAATAGTTGGGATTTTTGTGCATACTTATATGAATTTATATCCGATGAAACAAAAACCAAAAATTGGAAAAAAAAAAAAAAAATTATTAAGACGAATCACAGGTTGAATTAAATTTTAACGACCTACGTGACGAAGATCAAACTTATAGAGCCCAAATATATACACATACACACAAACACATCATTTTACCGATATACGTTTATGAAGAGCACTTTTATTTTCGTTCTGTTGTTAGTGCTGTTGTTGTTGTTGTTGTTACATTCAAAGCGGTGATTTGTAGAAGTAACATAAAAAGAGAGGGGGGGCAGAACAAAATAAACATGTTCAGAGCATTTTAGTAAAATCGTAGCAATAGCTATGTGTTGTGCGTACAACCGTACATATGTGATATAATGATATGGCGTTGTGTATGCACTTTCATTGGACAGTGCATGTTAAATTTCAAAGCGTTTTCTGTTTGATTTTTTTTCATTTGGTTCGTTGTAAAGTTCCTCATTCAATATACTTGTATGTTCATTGTATGATTCCATCCATATGAAGTAATCATATGCATACTCCCAATGAAATAGAATTAACATTCATTTAGGATTTTAGGCATTCTATTTCACAATGTAAAAAAAAATTAAATGCTTTGCATTTTCAACATTTAGTTTAATTGGCAATTCGGGTAATTTTTTATTGAAATAAATACACTCAATAAATACCTCTTTAGAGCTGACTAGCTTGCTAAAATAAAACAATAAAAAAAAAAATAAACAAAAAAAACGTCAAATTAAATGAATAATCTAACAATTTTGACAATGAAATTTTGACAAATTTTAACTGAAATAATAATAAACATATTTGATCATTTTATTTTATTTTTTTTTTTTTACAGAATTGCGACGTCAAATGGCCGATATTAGAAGCAGAGACAGTAGACATCATCCACATCATCATCATGGATCGAATCACAAATCATCACATACGTACAATAATCGATCGGTTATGTCGAATAAAATAAACAATAAAAATGCAGCGAGCAGCGAAGACAGTGAAAGTGATAGCAACTCCAGCTCAAGTAGTAGTAGTAGTAGTAGCAGTAGTTCTAATTCTGACAGTTCAAGCGATTCAAATTCATCAAATCGAAGTAAAAGTTCACAAATGAGTGGAATCAGCGATAATGCTGATGAATGCTCACAATTATTGATCAAAAATGATTGTGATTCGGTGGCTGATGATGATTCTGTGACAAATACAACGCTCAACCAAATCATTAGTTCATAAGTTTTAGCATAATAATATCATGCAAAATAATTTCATAAATATCAATTCGTGCATTGTCATTCAAACTTAAGCGGGACAGGCAAACAAGACAAACGGATAGAAATAGAAGGAAAAATGTATGAGATAGAGATAGAGAAAGAACAACTTTTGTCAAATAGACACAAAATGATCATCACTGATCAAATTTGATTGCTTTTCTGAAATTAAAACGAATACATGAAAAAAGAAACTTAATTTTTTTTTTGTCATCATCAAATTAAATATTAAGTTTCATAAAATGTTTCTTATTAAACAAACATACTCATATTGTTTTTCTTTGATTTTTCAATCATTTTTATAATAGATTATATAATGTATCTAACTTTATTCCAACAGTGAAAAACTATTATGAAATCATTAATGTTATAAATTCAAAACCAGACTCATCTTTTGTTCTTCATCATGAGAATCTCGTGTAATATTCCCGCATGAACATTCAGTTTAAATGAATCAGTTGAATCCGTTTTCCAAATCACAGAGTTTCTTTATTGACATTTGTTTTTTTTTTTTTTTAGATAAGAAAAAGAAAAAAATCTAAGCGGAGAAAAAAAAAGAAAAATCAAAGATCTTACTATGTTAAAAGAGAAAATAAAATGGAACAAAGAATGATTTTTAGATTTTATAGAAAAAATGTTCTTTTATTTAAAGTAGAAAAAAAATGTATTTCTTAAATCTAAGACTTTAAAATATTATCTCGTACATTTTGTGTTTTTAGCATTTCCTTTTCTTCGAAATTGGTGCTAATGGATTTTCACCTTTATAGAATTCTTTGAGTAAATCCATTGCTTCGTCGGCACGTACATCACCCTTAATTGCTATATTCGATTTTAATAATTTGAATACATTAAGAACAGTATTACCACCAAATCGATCATTGATACATCCAAATATAATATCTTTTACTTGTAATTGATGTAGCGC